>OY294054.1:19836810-20103440 GCA_958510825.1 Brachypterus glaber | reverse complement strand
CCTTGTTACGGAGGTATATCTATACAAGGATTTGGCAGTATAACAAGGAAATTTATGTGACATAAATTATGTCCCAGGGAATTGTAGGTAGATATTACACCTATGGCAAGACTTGCTAAATATTTATTTTTTACCTACTTGTTATTTTTTTCTTTATTAAATTTCTTAAATTGTTGCTGTCTATTGTTTTCTGGTCTTACCATTTAAAATATGTTTATTTTCAATTAGGCTATTTCCTATGGCGGCAAATTTTAGGGACGGCAAAAAGTTATATTAGGCTCGATTAGGCTTTTAAATGAAAGATTTTTTTTTTTTGAAAAATATATATTGTGGATAAAAACTTAGCTTTATTTTTATTACATAGTACCTACCTATTGCATTAAAAAAAATGGAGGCATTTTATAAGGGGTGGCACATTAGTTTATAGTTGTCAGTTATTGACATTTTATGGACTTCCAGATGTGTAGCACGCTACACTGCAGTGTTACAGAAGCACACTGACATTAAATAAATGTCCTTTACGTTTGTCCATAGAACATCTTTGTGCTGTCTGGGCATGAAATTTTAAAATATTTTTTTTTATTCAGATTTTTTATTATTTATTTATTTTTTATTTTAATATAAAAAGTACTTGCATTTAGGGCCAGGGAAATTAAAATTGGTACCTAAAAATTAGGGAATTTGTTTTTTTTAACTGAAAACTAAAAAAATAGTTAATACTATAGCCATGAGGCGGGAGCCTCCCCCCACCTTTCTTAAAATCAAAAAATTTACAATTTTAATAAACTTGTTACAACAACGTTTGGTTGTACTATTTTTAGATTTTTATATCAGTGTAGTCAACTTCTCTCGGTATAACTTTTCTCTTCCATTGTGCGTGCTTCTGTCCGAACATAACTCTGTTAAAGGCTTTTAAGCACTTTCTAAAACATAAAGTGTAAAATTTTGTATTTTACAAATTAGTAAAGCAAACCCCGTCTACTAAAAGTAGCTTTACATTTACACCCTATAAAGTGATTCGTAATTTTGTAATATAATTTATACGTTGTATGGAGATATGACATAAAAGGACTTCACTAATTCAATCACTTGTGACTAAAAAGCTTGCAAACTCAATTGTTAGGTGTCAGTTCGCAAAAGATTTTATTATTACCCTATACGGTCTTTTTAATTTACACCACTTTGCGCGATATTGCTTAAAATAAGGTTAACAAAAAACGTAAAAATCAAATTAAAAAAAAAAACTAAAAAATCAAATAAAAAAAACGTCAAAAATTATACAGTGCGTGCATTAAGTCTGGAATCACCCGAATAACTTTTTAGTTACAAGTAAAATACAAAAATCCTCAGACAGGTCGATTTATATTTTTAATTCTGCAAATTTTGGTCTAAAAAAAGTTATCAAAATTGGCACCCCCTTGCACCCTCACCCCCCAACTTTTTTTTTCAAATAGCAACCTACCCCTTGTGATCATTGGAAAGGTAATTTAATAAGCTTTCCAACAGTGTATGATAAAGCCTAATTTGTTAAAGGGTCTATGAAAAAACGCATGTTTTATTTAAACATTGTTTGTGTGAAATATTACGCATAATATGGTAATTGTTGCCCTATTTCCTACTTGGCACCTTCCTGAGAATCTAAATAAGGTTGTTTTAAACTTATTGTAATATTTTATACCCTGTTGAAAAATGCAATTTTTTTTCTTTTTATTGACCAATTTTATGTTTACTATTTAATCGATTTTAATCCCGTTTTTTTACTGTCCACTGTCAAAGATCTGAAGGACATCAATTTGAACACTTATAGTGAACTAAAGTTATACTTTACATGTCTTTATAATAAACTAAATTGTGCATTTTATCATTAGCCCTTTACCAAATTATACACCGTTGGAAAGCTTATTAAATTACCTTTCCAACGAAGTGTCACAAGGGGTAGGTTGCTATTTGAAAAAAAAAAGTTGGGGGGTGAGGGTGCAAGGGGGTGCAAATTTTAATAACTTTTATTACACCATAATTTGCAAAATTAAAAATAAAAATCGACCTATCCGAGGGTTTTTGTGTTTTACTTGTAACTAAAAAGTTAATCGGGTGATTCCAGACTTAATGCACGCACTGTATAATTATGATTAGTGTGCACACTTTTTTTAAATTGCTAATCTAAATAAGTATAAGTAATACTCGGTCAAACCCTGTATACTAAAAATGCCTTTCATCAAACTTGAGATCACATATAAGTTGTGATTAAAGATGTGATCCAACATTTTAAGCCGATATAACAAATAAGAAGATTGAAAAGCCATACATCCGAGATTTTCTGCTGTTACAGAGTGTATCAAAAAATTTAGAAACGACAAAATAAGTGAAACCAAAATCGCTTTGCCAAAATGTACAGGGTACGCCAAAAAATTGTCTCGATTTAATTCGTGAGCTTTTAAAATATATGCGAAACTATCTTGGCCGGACCGTAAACCTGCTGTGGGCAGGCCCCTGCGCGAAAGGGGTTTTTGGGTATTCAATCCCCCCCCCCAGGAGGGTTTTAAACTACAATTTTTAAAATTTCCTGAAATATTTGAGTCAAGCAAAGGTTATCATGATAATCTTATAATTATATATTATATATAATATGTATATTATGTATATCTGTTTGTTAATAGTTTTCTTTGTATAGCTCCTTTCTTTTTTTATGAAATTTGATAAAACACGACCAAATCCTGCGCACGGGCCTGGATGTAGGATATCTTATAATAAGACGGAATCTGAAGAAGTCCAAAGAAACTGAGAAAAGAGATAGAGAATATAGAATAAATTCCAAACTGAAAATAAACTGAGAATACGGTAGAGTTACATTTTGAAAGAGATATGGGTACATAGTAACGGTGTACTTCTTTTAAAGATATCCTGCAGTTAACGAAATCTTCCGGACATTATGCAAGTTGCATGCCAAGACACAATGGGCCTTTTAGGACAGTTTATTAAACTACTTATATTTAAACTTTTAAAGTGTTGGGAATACGCTGAATTTGCTTTGGAAACTATAAAATGGGTAATATTCGGACCAGTTATCTTAAAGATCATCTTGCAGGTTTCAGCATCTTCAGACTTCCTGGAGCACAACCTTAATAGAGCAGGTCTGAAGATGTCGCAAACTGCAGCCTTCAGGACCGAGATATTTGGCCATGTGCTTGACTAACTAAACCAAATTAAGGTATGATATATCGGGCAGCGAACAGGGAATTAAAAAATTAAGGGCTAAATTAGGTACTTAGTTTTTTTCGTTTTTAATGAAAATACAGGGAAATAAGAAAATTGACACAGGTTGTTATTTTTCGGAACACCTTGTATACCTACTGAAACCTTTCATTTCAATTTTAATATGATATTGATAAGAAACCCGAATTGTGCAAATAGATTAGATAAAAGATTCACATTGATACGGGAGATGGTAACACATACAAGGTGATCTACCTAAATTGTCACAATTTTCTGAGATTTTCTCCGCTACCCTGTTTTATTGGCAAACTTTTTTTGGTATTTTTTTTTAGATTCGTCGGATAAAATTGATTCAAAACGCATTTTAAAGCACAAATGACGCTTTAAAGGATAATAAACTAGTCTCAAAATATGCAATTTGGACAATATACAGGTTTGTAGCAAGATAAAATTAGGTAATCAACAGAATCTCTGGCTTTTATTTGCAGCGCGTTTAATTGGTCCGTTTTGTCTTGCCACAAACTATAGTCGAATCAAAGCTGCAAGTCCTCCCGGTACAATACTACATTTCAGGAATGCTTTGATATAGAGTTTGGTAGAAAATCTTTGGTCCAAATTTCATGTCTCTTTGTGAAAACGTTCTTAAAATATGGTAGTGTAAAGTTTAAGGCCTATCCAGAAGCTTGCATAAGAACATAAAACATAAGAATGCGATGCCGTGATTGGCTTACAAGATACATGTCGGCACATCAGGCCAATCACGGCATCGCATTGTTATGTACTTTTTGGTTTGGACTTTTTGTTATGCGAGCCTGTGAATATGCCCTTATTCGAAAAGGTCTTGCACATGTGTGCATACTGCTATACTGCAGTATAGCTTTATGCGGATCACCGTGTACCTACCAAGCGGATTTTAATACGCACATTATATTGGTTCAATAGGGCTATAATGACGGTGAAAGAAGATTACACAGTTTATCAAAGCCTGTTGTGTAACTACATTTTGGTACGGACACGAGGCCTAAATGGGATATCATAGACAGAGGCGTAGCATATTAGTACACTGAAAAAAAGGATCCTTTGCGGTAATGGCATATGAAATTAGGCGACTCTTGAATACGTCCAAAAGCGCCTTCTCTTAACATAAAAATATAATTTACTTGCCAAGATCTTTCTTATTCTTTCACTTAAAATTCTTTGATCTTGTGTGAAATGCAAGTGGTCTTGTCTCAAATCAAAAATTCTTGGGCCAAAGTATTTAAAATTATTTAATTTTTAACAATCTTAAAACAAGATAAATGGTTTTTGCCTCAAATGCCCCAGGTCCAAGAGAATTTTAAAAATATTTCAAAAGCGACACTTTTCTTGGGACAAAATAAATACTTTTGTTTGAAGATACACATCTTTTAAGCTAAAAGAATAACTGCCAAGACTGTTGACTACTTTCAGCCAAGAACGTCATTTTTTTCAGTGTTTTCCAATGGGGAGAAAAGATGCGTCTTGCAAAGAGAAAAAAAAGCGTATATTTTATTTCATTTTTTTTTTCAATTTTTGTGCCCTACAAAGGGAACGTTCAAGTATTACGTAACGCAAATTTTGATCATTTTGGACTGGTGCTGCAGCAGTCAATATATTTTATTAAAATCACCTTTTAAGTCAGTTATTTTAAGACAGGTTTTTTGTCGCAGGCCTGTATAATGTGCCATCGAAACGTTTTTTTTTATGTAATAAATCTTAAACAAAGAATGTTTAAAGAAAAAAACCATAATTAATAAATTAAGCAGACGTCAGATTGAACAAACAATAAAACTAATTTAAGATATTATTTTTTTAAATGAACATTTTTGCATTCCTGCTGTTTCTGTAAGATTTTGCTCTCGATTCTGCTATTTTATATTTTAGTAAAAATATTTTGTCAAAGTTGATAAAAAAAGTAATTTTTTTATTATGATTGAAGCCTGAAAAATGTTAACATAAAAATAAGATAAATCGAGAGCCTGTTTGAATAAAAACACCGAAAAAATAAACGTTTATTAGATTTCTTGTAGAAAGGCACAAAGAGTAAATAACTAGTTAAGTAGGGAAGTTATACGGCTTGTTTTATGCCAAAATAACTCATCAAAATATTCTTTAAGCTCCTTATTGCCGACATCATAACGTAAATAGGTTTACGTTTATGTAGTCTCTACTAAATACAACAAACAAGAAAACTTTAATGGCTTTAATGTTCCCTTGAACCAAGCCTCTGTTTTTATATATTGATTACCCAAATTAGTTTTCTTATCAAAATTCAATTAATTTGCATCCAATATAAGCGTTTATTATTTATTCTCTTCGCAACTTTGATCAGGATAGCTTTGGAATTTTTAACAAGTCATCTCTGGAATGTACCTTTTATAGCACTAAAAATAATTTTGAAATTTTAGTATAAATAGGAGAAGGAGAAATATTTTTTATAATAATTATTATTATTACAATTATTGTCGAATTACTCAAAAACAATATGCAAACAAATCACCAAAATCGCCATCTTTTGAATTATTAATGTATATAGGGAATTCGGCTTTGTACTTTCAACAATTTTTGATTTAGATAAAGCGTTCGATTCTGTTTTATATGATTTCTCGCAAAAAAGCCTAAAATCTAAACCTACCTTTTTTTTAATTAAATTATATATCAATACTTTTACTTAAAAATAACAATACAAAATCAAAGAATAAAAGGTATCCTCAAGGATCTCTCTGGAGGCCCTTACTGATTTTACTGACTTAACTATCTGTGTTAGTTATTATGTTTAAGGTATATTCAAAATGATTAAGAATTGGGAATTAAAATATATTTTCAAGCCCTTAATTTTTATTCTTATGGAATCTCTCAGTCAAAAATAAAAAACATTCGATTCCGTTTCATCTGATTTTTCGCAGGAACGCTTAAAAATCTAAATGTACCATTTTAAATAAAAATTAATGGTTTATCATATTCATAGTGTTGGAACAACAAAACGCAGATTTTGCCTAAAAATAAAAACCATACCAAAAATATAGATTAAAACGTTTTCCTCAAGGATCTTTCTTAGGGTCCGACAGGTTGAATGCTGGGGTGTACCTACCGAAGGGTAGCTACAACCTTTACAAAAAAACTGAGATCTGAATTCATCATCCAAAAATATGTAAGAAAATTTCAAAAGCAACTGGAACTTAAAACCACTGTAAATTAGCATTAAGTACATTAATTGTTAACATTCTATACCTGTGGTTTTGTTTTAATCAATAATCTTCGATTTTTTATTCTTAACTCGTTTTTTTTTTCTTCAAAGATTTCGAAAAACAATATAGATACTACAAAAAACTCAAAAATTGTTTTTCAAAGACCGTTATTTAATGACTTTTTTGACTTTTAATTTCAGTTGAGATTGTTTTGTATAAATGAGAACTCATTTAAATATGAAGCCTGAAAAACAAATTTGTATAATACTTGCCCAAGACCAAAAGTCCGGGAGGCCTCTAGGGATATTCCCCCAAAACAAAATGCGTCCCATTCGCTTCAGGGGGTTGGGGTGACTTTTAACCGCTAAAAATTGACAACTTTCAATATAAATCTCTTATTCTAAAATGAATAGGTCTCGAAAAATATATCTTTTCTCCTATATAGAAAAATATGTATTTTAAAGCAGGATTTATCTTATGTGGGGTGTCGGTAAATTGCAAGGGGACTCGAATCATTTCCTGTAATTAAATGTTTTTGTGTTATTTCACCAAAAAAGTTTACATCTTGCAATGAAAAAGTATTATTGGCATGGCAGAATAGGCCCTAGAACGACAAAAAAAAACCTAATTAATTAGGTATTACCACAGACAGAATATAATATGAACGATTCACGGCAAATTTTTGAGCGACAGAAAAGGGTAAATGTACGACAAAAAGGTAACAGCACGAAAAACAAGCTGTGAAGATATATAATGCTTTGTACTAAATTTAATTAAATTGTGTGGCATCCAAATGATGCGTATATTTCATATTGTGTTAATTTTTTTTAAATGATATGGTTATAGGAGTGTAATCTGGCTTCGACAAATCTCGATTGTTCTATATTTAGATTCGGACCCCTTTTGGTTTAACTTAACTCTATAATATGATGGAAAATACAATTTAAGAGCTTTGCATAGAATTATTCTTAAGTTAAGAAGTATTGTTTTAACCTGTTTCCAAAGCCCGTCTCACTAGAACTTACGGCTTCCGAATAAAGTGGTAAATGGAAGTTAAGTATAGTCTCCGCTCGGCTATAATTTAACTATACCATAGAAGATTGGATGGCTAACCTAACTGAGTAAGTTGTAATCACCGCTCGGCTATAACTTTTTGTTTTCAAATGGATTTTTTTTAATTTGGTATGAAGGTAATTTTTTCTGAAAAAAATTCGTTGATAGCTAAAAAGTTTAGCCCCCTATAATTTTTTTTGTGTTTGGGGGATTGTTTTCAAACTTGGTACAATTGATCTTTTTAATAAAACTATTTTTTCCTTAAAAAAATAAGTTAATATGTATATAGCTCCCCATAATTATCCTACTTTTGGGGGGATTCTTTTCAGTTTTGATAGGCTTTGTGTCTTTGATTTGCTGAAAATTTGAAGCCGATCGGATTATTCTTTCTTTAGTTATCGTGAAAGAAAACGTGACATAGGATAGAGGGATGGATATAACTTTGTACATATTTTTTTAACTCAAAGCGTTGTTGTTTTTTTGCAGTCTATAAATTGCAAGGTTGTTGCTTTTTCTTTTATTCATACAGGGAGAATACCTTTAAATCCTTCATTCCTTCAATCATTGGTTTTCTTATTTTGTCGTTTATTTTTCTTTTTTGCCGTTCAAACGCACGGTATGTCTAAGGACGAATGTAAATTATCCATCTAATTACACAGAACTACCTCACAGTATGCTGTGGCTTAGTCATGAATCTAAATGCGCCGCTCTGCGTTGATAACCAAATAATAGTGCCTATTTAATCTTTCAAATAATAAAATGGTGTAGAAAATGCTGTAGACAATGGAACATTTTCAAAACTGCATGTCCATTTAAAGTTAGTAAAGAATTAGAATTTTAAAATAAAAAGGTAAAAAAATAATTTAAAATTTATTTTTAAAGGAATACCTATAACAATCTTTCGTGGTATTTTTCTGTGTGAGTTTTAGATTAAAGACTTTAAGCGGATAATATTTTGAATTTCATTAATAACCCTCTTTTATCTTTTATGTAGTGATTACAAGTAATTAATTAATACTTTGTGTGTATACCACATTGAAGAATGTAAGTATTATATGATCAGCACCATATTCAGACATGAGATATATTGGGGTAACTTTCAAATGAGTAGTTCCACGCGAAAAGAGACCTTAACGTTTTACAGGAGAACAGAGACACCTCGAGAGAAACGAAAAGCAAACACTAGTTATTTTGATCCCCTCTCCGGAGTACGTCACGCTGGTGCGAATCCCTTCCTTCAACAACCAATTAAAGAACGAGTTTTTAGAAATTTTGTTAAAAAATACTGTTTCTAGATTAAAACCTTACAAAATGCAATGCCTACAACTTTATCACGAAGCTTAATGAGGGCGGGAGGGGAGTCAAAATGGCTACTAATAGCGTGACCTAACTAATGGATGATCCCTTTAAGTAAAACCTTAGTCAATTTTCTCAAGACGATTATATGTTATTAGTTAACTTTAATTGTTAATAACTTTTTCAATATTTAATAATAAAGTTAAATTTTTGTATGAACATTTTCGTAATAGTATGCTTTGCCAATATTACGTAACTCAAAAAAATTTAAATTTGATTAAGTCAACTGGAATACATATCATGATCTGCTCTACAAAAAAATCGTTCTGGAAAAATGGGAAAAATAAGTTACGTTCGTGTTTTTGATGAGAATGCACTGCAAAAAATAAATAAAATCATAGGTAAAAAGTTTATTTGTTAAAAAAAAGAATTTTTTTTATTAAATATTCTTTTACAATCGTAAACATGACAACAATGCACCATTCATCGTGATAAACTGGATGCTTTATTATCTTGAAAAAAAATTATAGTTTTTTGTTTATCTGGACATCAACATTTGGAATGTATAATAAAAATACCGTACAATATTAAATTAATGTATCTATTTAAATCTACAGCTTAAAAGTGTCTTAAAACTTTTTATGGAAATAAAGTTATTTAACACGTTGAAAGCCGCAATAAATTACTGGTATGTGGTCACCATTTTAAATCCGTAAAATTTAACAACATAACAACAAAATATTTTATTTTTACAGTCAAACGCAGTAAACACAACACAATACACTTGGTGCTGGGCCTCAAAGTAGAACTTAATGTGCAAAATTATTTTTATTTTGACTTGACATAAGACTTTAAATTTTAGCTATCGCAATGTTGCCAAATCATGCATTGACATATGTCAAAATTCGTGATTAAAATAATTAATTAAAGTATGTTCCGGGATGTAAAAAGGGCTGAAATTTATTTTATTATATTTATTTTTTATGTATCTATAAACATGTAAAATCTCATCGTTGCAGACGATTTAGCCCAAAATACGATAACCTCTTTTCCTTAAAATAAGTGATGCTACTTGTGGGAACAAAAATAATGTTACTATCGATATAAAAGTATATAATTGGCAGCAAATGAAGTCAAAGGAAACAATTTAATGACTAGAACGAAAGCAAGGGCTGCCATTATCATTAATGAGAAATTAGTCAAAATGGATTTTTCTAATACAGTGTAACAACAAGTGTAAAAAAGCGTATTTCCTATTTAATATGACATAATTTCAACGCGAATAATGGTAACAAAAACGTATTTTCTGCAAGATTTGGTCCGAATGGTGGTGACTGTGCCAGACTAAACCGACCATTCTGAATTTAATTGTTTCCGTTTTTGCGCATCGCGTATATACGGGTAAAAGGGGATGAAAAGTTCAGGCATTCTTAATACGTTTAATCGCAGGGCCGTAGCTAAACTCATTTATGCTTGACTACACTCAAAAACATATTTCGTATAAAGAATAGTGATGATATTTTGTAGCTTGCTGCAGAAATAACCTTACATTCTTTGCATACGTTTGTACAAATTGTACAGTTTAATGTGTAATGTTTACTAAAAATAAGTAAAATTAAGAAGTGTCTGTTTAAAAGTTGATAGAAATGAGAACAGAACCCAAGATAACCCTACTGTGGCGGTATTCGTAAAAAATTAACGAATTTTTTCAAGAAATTTTCTTGTAATATACCTAATTTACTGCCTTTACAAAATGTTGTAATTTTTACATGTTAAAAAATTAAGAAGAATATTTAAAATATTTGGCAATCCAACCTTAACTTTTATTATTATTACTGAATTACTTAAGATTTTCCTGTAAATACTTTTTTACAGCGCAGAAATAGTGTTCGTAAAGGATACTGCGCCTTCGCCAATATTGAAAATTTAAAAATTTTAGTACCTGAGAAAATTTTAATAAAAAATATACTGTACGAAACTTAAGCTTAGTGTTCTTTAATCACTAATCGGACTGTCATGTCGACGCTGGTTTTACATAGTGATTAACTTGAACATGCAAAAAAGCAATTACATATATTGTCAAGAAATACGTAAATTTTTAGTTACGGCCCTGTCTTTAATCGTTTATGCCGTGACTTGTAGAAAAGAATGACAGGGACTTATTAAAACTAATCTCTCTATTGATTTATATTATAAATATTAGTAAATATTTCTTGGGAGTATTTCTAAATAATATGGTATTTAAAAGTACCATACAACACACGCTAGGATAAGCCACATGCGATTATGCAGGGTGGAATTTTCAAAATTAATAAGTTAAGAAATTCAAATTAAAAGCTTTACAACAAAAATAATTTATTTTTAAAGTAGATTATATTTGAATTTTGTATTAGTACCTTCTTCAAACAAATTATTTATTGGTTCCATTAACACAGCCACACAAAAAAAAATTCATGTGCCAGAGACTAGACAACGTACATATTTTTATATTTTTGGGGTCGGTGAAACCGAATCTGACGTCAAAAATTTTTTTCTACACTTAAAAAAGGGTGCGAAAATTCCTTAAATTTAGATGTTTTTAAGTGTAGAAAAAAATTGTGACCTGATTGAGCAGTGTAATTTTTTGTCTACGACGTTTTTTGACCATTTTAGAAAATTCGAAACTAACATATTATACTCTTTTTGCGCATGCGCGCTGTGAAGGGTAAAATGCGTAGAGTAGAGCGAGTTAAGGAAATATTGTAGAGTAATTAGAGTACAATTGAGACAATAGAGTAGATTAAACCAAAACGAGTGGAGCTAGTATAGTGGAAAGATTAAGTAAAGTATAGTTCGCGCAAAGATGCAAGTCGCTTGCAGAATAACTTTACACTACGATATTTCAAGAACACTTTGACTTGAAATTTTAAACAATTTTTTCTACTACTTAGAAAATCTTTGTGCGAACTATAGTGCGAATCTATAAAAGAAAGTAAAGTAGAGCCAGGGGAGTAGATCAGTAGCTTAAATTTTACTTTCAAAAGCAAATCGAGTTAAGATAGTAAAGTACAGTAAAGTATAGTGTAGTAAAGTAAAAAAGCGAGCAAAGTAGAGCGATTGGATTGGGTCGAGAAGACCAAATATATTTAATTAAAAATATAGGTACTATCATTTTGAATTAATTCTTACGGTGAGGTTTTTTGCAGAAAAATTATTTTATTTAAAAATAAAAGAGATCATTCTTTATTAAGGCGTTGGTTCTACTTCAATAAGCATCTTCTAAATGATAAAAATTATCAGCAAATTTTATTATTCCTTTTAAATACAAAGACTTAATTTATATTGACGTGTATCAAAGAGGGTTAGAAGAAAACCTTCACAAGAGTTATAAGTAACTGCAGTCGGATAAAAACAAGTAGTTTTTATACTGAAATAACAGCAGCCAGGGAGTATTATTGCAATGACATACTGTGGATCACATAGTCAAGAAGATCAGATTACTAGTTATGTATGTAAATATGTACAATGGGGAAACTGAAGACTTCGCCCCCGAACGAGACGGGGAATCCCCAAGGAACGTTACCCTCTTATTAACTAATAGCGGTAAATACCGTGTGATGAATGTAATCATAAGCTAATTTTGGCAACCCCATTCAACTTGTGATAAAACAATCAACATATGTAATGCTGTAAAAGTGGTGTTGTTTAATATATCCCCCAATATAGTTGTTGCATAATTCAATTATCTGACAGAAATGCTGGGGTATGTATCTGAATATATAGTTAACACATAATGAGATTATATCAAAAATGTTATTTATTACGAAAGAAAAATGTTTTAGTAGGAATAAATGTTTCAGTCATGTCTTGAATGCTTAAAAAGCATAGCTTATAAGCAAGATACCTATTTATTACAAGAAATATTATCTATATTTCTAACTTTTTGACCGAGGCTGAATGTCAAGGCTAAATAGGATATGGAGAGTTGGAATTTTCATTTTCTTATGGGGTTAAAGCAGTATTTTATTCACAATCAAATAATAACAAAAAATATTACCAAAATAACTAAATTTAAACAAATGTTTGGTTTTGTTGCTCTCATAATAACAATCATGGCGCGCTATCTATGAGGTAAAATCTAAAGCCAAAACAAGTTAGAAAAGAGCGCTTTTCTGCCCTTGGTTAGAAAAAATAACTTTTCTAACATGTTAAAAAGTAAATAAGAAGGGTATGCTTACTCAGAGCCGTAGCGAAAGCAATTTATTGAGGGGGGGATAATAAAACACAATTTTTTCAACACAAAAAGTGTCGACCGACCTCATAAAGATTGGTTGAAGTAACCGTGGCTTTCAAAAACATAAAAAAGTAAAAATGGTAAGATTTGAAAGAGTCCTACATCCTCCAGTGCTTGGATATAGGTCAATAAAGAAGAGAAAGAAAAATATATCAATATCAAAACATATCTTCAAGGCTTGTTTTTTTTTGTTAGTATCTGTTTCTTGAAAAGCTACAATAATTAGTTTAACTATACGATTCAGTCGGCAAACTACCTAAATAGCAAATCTAATAAGGGTTTTTTAACTCTCAAGTTTACTTTTCCGTATAGTTCACGATTAAAAATTGATTCTAGAAACTGGACAAGTCAGTAGCGTAACATAATCAATACTTTTAAAACAAAAAAATATATATTGTTCACGGAAAAAAAATTTTAGTAAAAATTACAAAACACTCGAAGGGTTTTACCGAGAAAAGCGGCCAAATTTCTGAATTTTCGTGGATTTTTACCGTATACGCTTTTTCTCACAGGTAACCTTTTCTTTTAGTCATCAAAATGGTGATATCAGAAACTGAATATTTAAAATTTCACGAGAAATTTTATTAAAAAAGTCCGTGGCAGCATAGTCGGTAAACTGCAGTTTAAAATCTCGAAATAAAAAAATTCAAGACGAGAAACTATAATTTATTGTATACAGCATGTGTAAGTAACAAATACGCATAGGCATGAAGAGTTAATAGCAAATATTTACGCTAACACTACTAGTACGCCGAGCGAGCCAGAATGTTGTCCAGGTGACATGAATTTATGCAATTGGCGCCTGAATGCGTCAACTATAAGTAATATTCGTTTGTGTTTCGAATACTTAAAAGCTCGTATGAAAAAAAATTTGTCCATATTACCAATGCCTACTTATAAATTACACAATCTGTATACAAGTAAATATATCCTTCAATTGAAACAATGCACAGTGCTGCACTAACAGTGCATTGATGATGTGGTATGTGGCTAAAAATGACCAAAAATGCGCAACGCCAGTGATCGAAACCAGCATGTAGTTCGATGCGATCGTGCGGTAATATCACGGACTGACAATGTGTTTAGAAACACAATGCGTGCCATGAGATACGTTTCGATTCGTGACCAGAATGGAGCACAATAGTTTGATCGATCTACCTATAGACGGACCATTCAAATGGAAAACCGCGATTGAAAATCCACTAATGCGTCCAAATTAACTCTAGTGCTTTATGGCTTTGGCTCTATAGTCAAATACAGAAAGCCAATTTTCCGTTTTTATTTTGTTTTATTCGGTGCTTTGCTTTTATGCGGATTGAACTATTCATCTTTTGTTATTAAAATATGGATTGAAATATCTATAACCAGCAGAGACGTATCTAACTGAAAATAACGGAATATGATGATTTTTTATTCTTTTTTATATTTATTTATTTATACAAAAACGTAGCCAACATATACATTTGTCTGTCTTACTCGCACAGCTTTGTTCTAACAGAGACAACAATAACAGTTACTGGTAACTGGTATTGTTCAGGCCTGAATATACCTACTATTTGTTTACAAACAAACCGAGATGTTGGCGATACTTTATATTAACGGTATGCGTATTCTAGTGTAAGAGTAGCGTTAGCTAAACTTCGCCCATTTTCCTAATAAAGACCATTTATTATTATTATTATTATTATTATTATTATTATTATAGAGAAGTTATTAGTTCGATGGATCAATGGAAAATGGCTTTGGCACTATAGTCTAAAACAGAAAGCCAATTTTCCGTTTTTATTTTGTTTTATTCGGTGCTCTGCTTTTATGCGGATAAAACTATTCATCTTTTGTTATTAAAATATCTAACACCAAAGAAGAGTTACCTAACTACAAAATAATGAACTACAAAAAGTTCGGGACGCAGCGCGTACATTCGATATTATCAGTCAATATCGCTGCCGGGCATTGCTGTTTCGGTCACTCGCTATGCAAAAAGGAGATTATAGATACCATCTATGATATACAGTTCCACTTCAACACAAAATTTTTGCGTTACTGAATATAGAGACCGGGCCTATCCATCACCACTTCTGAGCTCAGACATCACCAGAAGATCTAACATCAAGGTAAGTACAATCTCTATGTTTCACGCATTTTCTCATCTCAAATTGTCGTTGTGAGACCCTAGGGTCCAACATATGGTGAAAATTTTTTTGAAAGCAAAAGTGATGAAGAAAATGAATGTAAAAATTTAAATTTTTAAGTAAAAGCCTGTCACTTTTGGTAATTTGGAACATATTTCATACAATCTTAATTGCGACTTTAATGGAGAATTCTCCCATTAGATTAGACAGGGACAAAAGTTCTACCCAAAAAGGATAGAAGACATACATACACTCCCACTTCCACCCAACCAAACAAATGCTGTATTTGTTCTTTGTTGAACAAATACAATATTTACTTGGCCGGGCGAAAAGTGCATTATTAAAGAAATTACTGGCGCCATCTAAATTTTAGTAGAATTATCTTCTTCTACAGATTCACATTAGCTATGTTCGTACGTGCCTCTCACTGCTACACTTTCCGGTCAACCAAATAAATACTGTATTTGTTGTATGAAAAACAAATACAGTATTTATTTGGTTGGCTGGAAAGTGTAGCACAAATGAGATAGAGATAGGGTAGACGTCTTTTGTTTCATAATTCTAGTTGTAGAGAGCTCCATTAAAATATTCTTTCTCTGTGTATAGAAAATATTTTCAAACTCGAAAATCTCGAAATACCCTGTATGAGCAAAAGTCTATTGGATTCATTTTTAATAATAATGATTTTAATAAGCCCATTTCCCAACGGAACGGATTTGCCGTGCAACAATATTGTTAGGTATATTTAATTAAGTCACAGTAGCTACTTTGTACGGTTGCGTATAGGCTATGCCCGGATTTTTGTGCTTTTCCCGTTTCGTTTCAATAAGTTGAGGGGTAACTCGCTAAAACGAGAAGCCGCACACAGGTAAAAAATTCCAAAAAAAACGGAAAAAATCATGAAGGGTCGAAAGTAGAATATTTATAAAACTTATAGTGTCCTCTAAATGGTATATACATTTTTTTTCGTTTTTCGCTATTTTTCAAGGATTTCAGCCAATTTTTTTCATCAATATATAATATATAATATAATAAAGTAATATTATTATTTTTAAGAATATAGGGAGATGTGTATTAAAAACTGAAAAAATAACGTAATTTTAAAATTAATATCCTACAGAATAAAATAAGAATAAAAATGTTGTTGTTTGGTTCATTTAAATAGTATTTTAGATAGTCATCACAGTCAGTCAAATTACTTAATTTTAAAAAAGTTTTAAGTGGAATAAAAAGACTAAATTTTATATTTAAAAAAACTTTTAATCAATAAAATTGCTTTAAAAATAACTGAATTATGCCATGTTGAAAAATAAGCTCACGGCGTGCAATTTGGTGCATCCAGAGGTTTGGAAAAAATTTGAAGATCCCTACTTGATACAGTTGAGGAGATTTTCGAAACTAAAATATGGTAATGTAGTACTATAAAGGAGTACTAACTATGATATGAATTTAAAGCAGATCGGTTACAGGTTTATAGGTATAATGCACTAACTGTAAGGACGTGGAACCTTCTAAACTTTCAGCTTGTTGAGCCACCTCTAAATTTTAAAATTTTTGGATAAAATTTTACCCAGTTTCTTTTTAGACCAAATAGAATAATTTAAGCTTTGGGCCCCCTAAAAATATCATTTTGATTTTTTTCACCTTACTACCCGGGCTACCTGAAGAGGTTGATTCAAGACCGCAAAGATGTTAGGGGTTATTTTTCACAGTTATTAAACTCTTAACAGCCGTACAGGCTGTGCGACACAATTTTCATATCATTTGTTCAACAAAATAGTTACAACAACTTTTAAAAAGGTCTGTCTATCTGTCGATCCGACCGTCCCATGTCATAGTTTGGACTTTATAAAAATTGGTAATCATTCCAATGTTAGATAACATAATTTTAAGTAAAATCTTGCCAACTTTTAAAAACATACACTGATGTTGTAACAAGTTTGAGATATATAATACCATTTTTACGATTATTCTAAAACATTATAACTAAATATTAAATAAACTATTAAAATTGTAGATTTATATTATCTAATAATACAACAACGTTGTTGTCACTATAATAATTTTTCGAGGAAGGATGATTAATAAAGATGGCGACAATCAGCTGATTCTAATAAATGTTTTACCAAAATATTGAAAGTAGGCATTTTGGGCTAAAATTTTTATGTGCATAAGTATACCCAACGATAAGCGTGTACATGTACATGTAATTACATGTGATATGTAGTTTCACCTAAATGTAATTAATATGTTAATTCAAAATGCATTACACCAAATTTTCAAACGCAGTAGAGAGCCGACCCCTACCAGGCTCAGCTAGCCAGTCGGGCGGACGGGTCAGGTGAATTGCCTGCGTTTTGAAGCGAGGATCGTGACGTAGGAAGGCGGCAATTCGCTCTTTGCCCGGCAAAGAGAAACCTGATCGCTTAGCAGTTTGTTGTTATAAATCAATCAACTGCACTCGTTTGTAAATACCGAACACGTTTACTTTTTTGTGGTTTTATTCTATGCAATATATAGTGGTTGGCGCATATAAAACTATTTATTGTTTTATACTATAACCTAATTACTTTATTGATTACGCTACTGTTCTATCAGTGTATATTTAAAAACAAACAAGTACATGTAAGTCTAGCGAAAAAATAAATCACTGATTCAAGGAACCAACGACACGTGTCTTTCAATATGTTCAAAGTCATAATCTATTGTTTCAAGGCTAGCATTTCTTTGAACCAAAGTCAATCTCCTTGAATGAAGAGCACGGGTTTTTTAATGAAGATTTTCGCTCTTAATCCAAGGACATTGACTTTGTTTCAGAGAAATGCTAGCCTTGAAGCAAGAGAATATGGCTTTGAATTTACAATTTTTAGACCTACTTCGCAGAAAAAAAGGATTCCTTGGACGAAGGACACGTATCTTTCGATATGTTCAAAGCCATATTCTCTTGTTTCAAGGCTATCATTTCTTTGAACCAGTCAATGTCCTTGAATGAAGAGCATGGATTTTTGAATGAAGAACCGCGCTTTTCATTTAAGGACATTGACTTTGGTTCAAAGACATGCTACCCTTAAAACAAGAAATTATGAACATATCGAAAGACACGTATCCTTGGTTCAAAAAATCAGTTTCTTCTATGTTCAAGACTAGATTACCACTACAAAAAAACATAAAGAGTAGACATTTTGATGCGAATCATTGCATATCTTGTTATTGTCACTTTTTAAATGGTGTTTATCATATCATTGTTGATGACAAGTAGGTAATTTAATATGAAATATAATATTTTTCAATTGATGCCATTCATCAACAGTTAAGATTTTATCGTTTTTATTGTTGGCAAAATATTGCAGAATAAAACATACTTACTAATATAATATTACATGGGTATTTATTAATATGATTTTAACTACCTACTTACGTGGTTATTGTATTTTTTTTTGTGTGCCTCGCAAGATTGCTAATATTTGATACGTCTTTTTATGGTCATTGTGGGTAATTTTAAACGCCTTAGGTGTTGCAACGGACTAACTTTTAAATTCTGTATATCTACAGTATAATTTATAAAAGCTAGATACTTTCTTTTATAAGATTTATTTTAAATAACCCCAAAACTGTTATTACAAAAAATTGATGACTAAAACTTGCTCTTTTAATTTGATAGTTAAGTTTTTGGGTATATATACCGATGGTAACATGACTTCGGATTAAAGAACTTCTTTGGGAACGTTCAAGTATTACGTAACGCAAATTTTGATAATTTTTTATATATATTGAAGGTAACATGAGTTGGAAATATTGCTTTTTTGCATTTCTGAAAAGAACTCAATCTGCATTGCATATGATGGTAAAAATATTTGTACAATAAAATAGAGTACGTACTGAGGTTAATATTTAATTTGGCACCCAGAATAACATACCAAGTTCTGTTTAAAAATAAACATCTTATAACATGTCTATCTCTCTTTATTTAACCTCTATTTTAACTGCCCCATTTATAAAAAAATTGTTTGTTTTCTTATATGAAATTAAAATTTAAAATATGATGCTATATAAATTGCAAAATATATAACCAAAGGACGATGGGGCAACGCCTTTAAATTTTTGATCAAATGTTAGGAAGTGTTAATGCCTCAAAGATCTAAAACAAAAATGAGAATTAGGTACAAAATGTAACAATCAAAAGAATCTACCGCGGTGTTTTCCTAAAACCATTTTAAATGGCCCGGTAGCTTTGGTACCTAGCTGATTATGGCTAGATAAGGTACGGAAAAGCCTTGAATTAGGTTAACTCCAGCGCACTATTATTAAAACTGCACTGAAAAAATGTATCTATAAATGTATTTTTACATTACCGCGGATTTTACAATATCTATAACGAATATTTATACACACCTTAAAATTAGATGCCGCACACCTTAAAATTACATGCCACAAACCTTAAAATTACATGCCACTAACTGGTTTTTAACATACATTTGTAAATATTCGTTTTTAAATTAAAAAGAATTGTAAATGTTCGTATAATTTCTGTCAGTATTTTTGTCAAATATTTTAATATCCATTTTTTAATGTTGAAAAACTAATTTACCTTTTTAGAAATCTTAAGGTCTGTATTTTACAGACTTTAATATTTTAATTAAAAATTGTATACAAATGAATGAATGCCTAAATCTCCATAAAAAAATGTTTTGCATCCCAATTTAATTATTTGAAAGGGGGCATTTGAACATTGAAAGGTCGACATTTCTCGGCCACCGGGGCAAGGCGATTGCCCCCCTGTGGCTTATTTTTAAGAATGCCCTCTTAACGTATAGCTCCATATTATAGAGCCTCCATAGGTAAGACGGCCCTGTCCAGTGCCATTGTTATTAAAAAACTATTTAAATAAACGCATTGTTTTACATCTACAGAAGTCTTTTTTATGAACTCAATTTTTAAAGGAACAGTTTCAGACTAACGTTATCCACCATTATAGAGGAGGGGATTTTAAAAGTTTTCTAATTGTTATTTATTTGATTTACTATAATTGTAATTGTGTATTTCAAGAATGGAATTTGGGTTTTGTATATTTAATTTTAAACGATTTATTTGACAATGCGATAGAGGGGTGCGTGTATATTTTAGTTGACGCCCATATAGGTAATTCTATATTAAACCTTTCGTTTGTGTTTTCCCTCTGTATCAAATATAACATCTGCAACATTTAACTGTATACTGTAAGGCACGAGGGGTTAATAAGGCCCAGCATTTATAAATGTATTATAATAACGCCCACCTGCAAAAAATTATTTTTGGAAAGGCACAGAGCAGATTTTGAGGAATTTTTATTGGAGAACTGGGAGTTTTTTAAAAGGGGGATGGCACAAAAAGTACCTTAATTTACCCTTATGAACAGTAAAAAAAATGGTAGTAAGACAAAGAATCTATCCGCATAATATGACAATTTTAGCTTTGGGCACATACAGGTGTTACTGGGGTGTACTAGTGCCCCCACTTTATTTTATCCCTCAGTTGCACGTTGGGATAATATTTAAAAGAATTTAAATTTATAGTAACTAACCAAATTTTAGTTTATTATATACCTAGGTTTAATTCAATTATTTATCCGCCAATAAAAACATATTGTCGACTTAATTTTCATTTTAACTTAAAAAAATAAAAAAAAAATAAGGGTGTGCCTTATTTGCCGCAGGTACCTTATATGATATAGAAACAAATATTTTATTTATACAAAGACATAAACTTCGAAATTCGAAAGGCCGAATGGTTTCTGCTTCCGGGTTCGGACCGTGTTAATTTAACACTGTTAAAGAAATATTTATTATTTGACGTTTCTTCTTTTTACGAGAGAAATCTTCAGATTTACGCTTTTCCATTGCTACTCGCTTGGCTTCGTAAAGAAATTTTTTCCAACTTTTCGATAGAAGAATTTCCCACTTTTACTTTTATATTACGGTTTCTTTTACAAATAGTTCTATCTAATTAAACCCCTGTCTGTTCTTTATAAGATGCTTTGTTTGCAAAACACAGTTTTTATTCGATTGATTTAATTGACAGAAATAAAATCTATTTGTCACAACCAAATATTTATTTGTCCAAATCCAACCAAATATTTAGTTGATGCAAATAAATTTTTTTTTCAGTGTATGGTCCCTTAAAAAGTGTTATTCTTTAAGAGGCCGTACTACACTTAAAACTGATTTTCGAACCTAGATGTATAGGAAATTTTTTTCATAGTTTTTAATGTAGAATCACACAGCAGTATTGAAATTTTTATTGCTGCATTTTTTAGTTCCGATTTTTGATGCTCAGAACGTGAAATTGCTTCTTTAATTGCATTTTTCTCGAAAACGGTTAAAAAAAGTTATTATCACCAAACCATATATTTGTTAAAAAACCATATTTCTGGTAAAGATAAAATGGACAGAAATTTTCTGCTAGTAAGAGATAAAGTAAAAACATAATATTACCTTGTACCTATACCTACCTTGGTATGTTCTAGCCCAAGGGCGCAGACGAGGGGGGGTAATGGAGTATTTACCCCCTCCCCCCCATAGGTCAAAATGATTTTTTTGTTTTGCATTATTCTATAAAAAAATTAAAAATTTACCTTTTTTTCTCATTTTTAATCCCAGAAAAAACAAAAATAACCCCTCCCCCCCTAATAGACAAAAAACATCTACGCCCTTGTCCTAGCCTAGGATTTCTAGGCAGTAAACATTTATATTAGTTAAAATTAAAATTTCATATTCAATTTTAAACTCTTCATAATACCTACCTACCTCGAAAACTTTAAAATGAAGTTAAAAACGTTAATTAAATTAATTAATTAATATTAAAGCATGCTGCATTGTAGGTATTTATAAGTTATACATTACATTTATAAAAGCAGTTCTAAGGTAAAATTTAATATTGATGTTTTTTATTTGTATGACAAAAATATTCATATATTTTGGCAAGCATACACGGAAAGAAATTAGTGGGCTCTGCGCTATACATTATAAGATATTTGGTAACAGTGGCAAATTATAGTGATTTAAGCTATAGATTATAAGGGACACAATAACTAATAATGTTAAAAATAAATTGGAAACGATTATATATATTACAGACACGATTATATTTATTACAGGCACTATTATAAATTTACAGAAATTTTATTATATTATAAAAATTATTAGCACGGACAATAATTAAATCTATTTAAGCTATAAATGCCATACTATTTGTTATATTTTATTATTCACTAAACAATTAAAGTATTTCATATAAATTTTTACACTGACTGCCATAATTGTAAGAGAAAGCCTTGTATTTATATAATAAGCGATTATAATTTGCTTGGTATGTGTGTTATAGCGCTCCTAGCTATAATTTTTTTTTCCGTGTATAAATCCATATAGGTACCTACACTAAAAAAAGTTTACATATAAACTGTTAAAAATAAATTTGCTCCTAAGTACAGGTAAACCACTCCAGAAAGAACCTTGTTTTCGCATGCGCGCGATCACCACCAATGAAACACTGAATACGTGACATCAGGCGTACCCTTCTTGTTATTTCACTGGTGGTAATCACGCGCATGCAAAAACAAGGTTCTTTCTCGAATCGTTTACCTGTACTTCGGCGCAGATTTATTTTTGAAAGTTTATGTAAACTTTTTTCAGTGTAGCTACAACCAAAAAATTAAGTCACCGACGTAGGGGGGAGCCCCTATCTAGGTGAAAGATACCCATATAAAATGTTCCAATTTTACGTGAGGAAATGGTGATAATGGAGAGGAGGGGGTCTAAAAATTGCAATTGTTTAACATACCCTAAGTTCATAAGGTAAAACAAGAATTTTGAATAAAGTTTAAAATTAAATTTTTATGTTAATGTTTTAATGAAACATTTTGATTTATGACTGATTAAGAATAAAATAGCTAAGCAGAATCAAAAATAGATTAGAATATCAACGGATTCCGCGAGCAACGGCTAATAAAATTAGCAAAAGTGAATAATGAAATCATAAACACGTAGAGTAACAAAAGTTGGCGTTCCTATAGATACAGAAAATTGAAATTCGAATGATTTGAAAATATACAAATAGCAGTCGGAGTGATGCCCTTTATCGAGGCACGCTGTAAGTTTAACAACATGGCGAGGCGTGGCTTCCTACGAGTCCGGAAGGGCGCCATAAGATCCCATTGGTTGCTTGGATATACGCCTCCGGAGTGTTGTCAAATATTGGTCGACAAATAGTTCGTGTTTGTTACATGTTTAGATGCCCAGATGGGTTCTAAGTAGTACAGTATAGTTTACCCACGCCTGAATGTCAGGACATTAATGACTTCTACGTCCGTCCCTTAAACCTTAACCATAAACTGATATTTATCATTATTGCCAGTTTTGGTTGGAAACTTGATTTTTAGTGCAGTGAAAGTGTTGTAGTGTTATCATGTGTAGCAACGAAAGTCCGACGAATCCGAGTCCACGGTTTCCATTTCCATTGGAACCCAATAGTCCTAGAGCACTTCTGCCTATTGACCAGTACCGTCTGCAGCTCTATCAGTATGCCGTCGCCGAACGCTTAAGGTATCCTTTACTCAACCCATTCCCGCCACCTTTGACTTGCTACCCATTATTCCCAAGAGCTCTACAACCAGAAGAACCAAAGCCCCAGCACAGTTACATTGGATTAATTGCCATGGCCATTCTTAGTTCTCCCGAAGGCAAACTAGTCTTATCAGATATCTACCAACACATATTGGACCACTATCCTTACTTCAGAACTAGAGGACCAGGCTGGAGAAACTCAATAAGGCACAATCTTTCGTTGAACGATTGTTTTATTAAAGCAGGTCGAAGTGCAAATGGAAAAGGGCATTATTGGGCTATTCATCCCGCTAATGTGGACGACTTTAGAAAAGGTGATTTCAGAAGGCGCAAAGCTCAAAGAAAAGTACGTAAACACATGGGCTTAGCAGTAGATGAGGATGGTGCAGATTCCCCAAGCCCTCCACCGTTATCAGTAAGTCCCACGGTAGTACCTGGACCTTCAACTGCCGTTTATCCCGTACCCTCAACCCGCGGGGCTCCGCGGAAAAGGCAGTTTGATGTTGCGTCGCTTCTGGCGCCCGATTCCGGCGAAGAAACCACGGAAGAAGACATTGACGTTGTTAGTAGTGATCAGCAAGAACTTCAACAAAATACCGCCAAACAATGGCCGATATTTCCTATTGTGAATTACTATCAAGCACTGTTACAATCTAGGCCTACGAGTCATGGTCAAATTAGCCATATTAAAACTGAACCAAGCACGGATGACTCTTAGGTGCCTAAAACTCATAAGACTTTTAATTAATCGTTAGTGAATTTTGTTTCTGTAGCAGCAACTCATTGTAAAGTTCCCGAAAAAGGTAATGTTTCAACCAATCATGCTTAAAACAAATGTAAATAACCGTAACTGATATTTAACATAGGGTATCCAAAACAAACACAAACTCATTTAGCACATTGCCCGAATGGCTGGTCAATGTAATTCTCCTTTTCTTTTTATCTGTAAGTTCAATTCCACAATATCTCTTTAGGTTTTGAGGTCCCCTAATTCAAAATAAGATATCTTCGATCTCGTGTTATAGTATCAGTTTAAGTAAATCCCTGTGATCCGACGCTAAGCGCCAAAACGTATTGTTAGCCGCGAACAAAGATTGTTTTGGCAAGGTCTCTTTAAAACAAAGCATTTTTAGACAAAGGTTTACATTTTTCAAAATTTAGGTAATTTGGGCATTAAAACTCTTTTTAAAATTGCCCTAATTTGGAAAACAAGATTTTTTCAAATGAGGATTAGGAACTGAATGTCACATTTTTAATCTATATTTTTGCTATCTACCCTCGTATTTACCATGTGGGCATTTACTTGATCAGATTTTAGGAAAGGTTAAAAATACTTTATTTTAAACTTCGCAATTTCTCCAAAAGGACGTATGTGCTTGTTTTGGAACACCCCGTGGGGCACTCAAAAAAGTGAAAATGCATCGGATTTGAGCAGTGTGAAATATTAAGCACTTAAGAAAGATGGACCTGCATAATCAATACGTATGCTTTAGAAAGGGGTTTTAAAATTAATATTTTTTGTTTTTTGATCTTAACAAGGTTAAAGATTTTTGAATTCAAGATTTACAGCCAGGGGGGAAATTTTTGAAATCGTAGGAATTTATTCTCATGATAAATGGACGCATCGTATTTTAATTTTCTGTATACAAAATTAGAAAAAATGACCTAAAAGTGTAGTTAGCTTCTCATGAGAATTTTCCGATTTCAGAAATTGAGTCCCTGGTGTTGCGATGAAATTGAAATTTATTGCTTTAAATGAGGTAAATTCGGAGTTTTGTTATATTTAGAACTGTTTAAATGATCATGACTCATGATAATTCATGATTCATGCGTTTAAGTGTTAATGCTTCATAGAATGGCACGCATTGCGTATATTTTAGGCAGTCAAATACTTACATGTATGGAATCATAAAAATGCATAGGTAAATATTTTTATAAATAAAACTTTATATGATTATACCTACCTTCTAAGTGAAACAACAAAATATTTCAGATTTTTTCACTTCGGACACTTTTTTGAAAAACTCTCTTAACCAAAGCACGTGTGCACAAGTTGTGGGGTTATGTGCACAGGTTTTGAGGTTTAATTCCACAACTTTTGCACACGTGCTTTGATTCAGAGAGTTTTACGAAAAGTGTCTGAAGTCACCCATGCCGTCCGAGATCACCCCAGTTGACGGTGCGCGTAATCACTGTACAAGGCAGTGGTGGTCGATTACTAATCGTCGCGTAATCGTATATAGAATCACGTAATCTTTAAGAAATCATTACGTGAAACAGTTAAAAATGATTACGGCTGCCCCTCGGTTTAAACTAAAATTAAAAACTTATAATTATCAAATGAAAATTAAACAAATCAATCACGAATTTCATTGGTTGACTCTGTCTGTCTTCATTTTTTAAGGTTAAAGCTTTATGTTAAGCATAAGAGAGACAGGGGCGGATTCACAAGTCGGTTTTTGGGGGGTTAGATATTTTTGGGTACCGTCGCTGCCCTGAATCCGCGCCTGAACAGATATATTATTGAAGTATATTTTTCATGTAGTGTGCAGGCTTAGTGCCTATTCACAATCGCATAATAACATAAAACATAACAATGCGATGCTGTGATTGGCTTGATGGGCCGCCAATCACGGCATCGCATTCTTATGTTTTGTGTTCTTATGCAAGCTTCCGGATATGCCTTTAGCCAGAAGGACGGGTACATCTTAGTTGAAAGACCTAACATGCCTCCGATCTTGAAAGATTTGTACTACCTACTACTTTATCCAATATATATTTGTTAAAAAATAAATAGTTTTCATGGCTAAGCCAGTGTTGCTGTGATTTTTTCTTTGGCTGCCGAAGTATAGCACGCAAAAAAGTCCGATAAAAATGTTACATTTTCACTTTTCGCCCATTCAATTGAGTCAAAATAAAAGTCAAAATATCAAAAATCTTTATATCTATATAATATATATATATAGTAACGCAAGTATACGACGATTTATTAGGATGCGGTATTGTCCCTCTCACTTGCACGTTTCCTGCCTTGCGACGTTTTAAAAGCCGTTGAGTTGAGAGGTCGAAACAGCATCCGTAAAAATCTTACTATAATTAACTTTTTTTAATTTTTTTTTCATTCGTTACATTTGGGAACGTTCAAGTATTACGTAACGCAAATTTTTATCATTTTGCCAGTCTACTGTTCTTTCCTTTTTCTACTAACTAAAAGTCATTTTTAAATGTATTGTCTGATTAAGATACTACTTATGCACTACTACACTACTACTTTTCACTTTTTAGAAGTGTAGTAGTGCATAAGTAGTATCTTAATCAGACAATACATTTAAAAATGACTTTTAGTCTTTTTTGGGTATTTAAATTATAAATTTAAACACGCAAGATTACTTACTTTTACAGCAAACACCCATGCCTGTACTATTTCTTATAAATTTTAATAGCTTTTCTCGATTATTCTTGATAAGAACTATTATTGTTCTAAAAACAGATGATGAGGTTACAACGAACAAACCAAAATCTTATTCGTGTTTATTTCGTTATTAAATGAAATGTATGTCCTAAAGTAGGACTCCTAATTAATTTTTTTCTTTAGTTTTTACTTATTATATAAATAATGTGCATTTGAGAATTGGAATGTGCCATACCTATATTCATTATATGCAGTCTGTGATAAAAATATATCTACGCTATATTTTTTCTGAGATGTATTTATTTAAAATACTTTTTTTAATAAAAAATAATAAATGCGTTTCGAAATATTCAATATTATTTTACCAGTTTGGCACTATCAAAAATTAATAATTGACACATAATAAGGTTAACCTGCAAAATCTAGGTTGTTTGGATAATTTTAACTGTTTCAGTTTTTAATAATATATGGTATATTTTTGTAAATGTGCAAAGCTGCAATGAATTTGAACTCATTATTATAGTTTTTGGTATGAAAATTGCATTTGTTTTTCATCACGTCCGGATTTATTGCATTTAAAATTTAAAAAAAAATACTTAATGATAAATCAAAACAAAATTTAAAAAAAATTTCTTAATGATAAGTCAAAACTTTTAGTACTTTAAATGTACTTATAATAATTAATTTTCTAGGATTTCTTGATTTAAAATAAAATAAAACATCTAAATTATGAATTCAATTTTTATAAAAAAACCTGATGAAAAAAAATGGAATTGATTATCGGAATACCAAAAACTATAAAAATCAGTTCTCAGATTCCAAACAACCTATTCAATGTAGCTTTGGGTCGTTATTAATCCTATATCTACAACAATATACCCCAGATATTTAATTATAAAAAACCTTTGGCTAATAAAAGTCTTCACTAAGACCAAAATCACGACTTGCCTGTTGTCTTTAAAGAAAATGTTTTGGTTATTTTTTTTGTTACTGTATAAGAATAAAAGTTTTTTCCCTTGTGGCAAAAAAAATTGGCCAGGACCAAGATTCAAGTCCTGGTTTTATTCTTGGTGTAGATTTTTAAAAAATTTACTACCATAATTAGTGGCGTAGCTTGGGTATAAAAAGTGGGGGTCCAATTTCTATCAAATGTGAAAAATGTAATGACCTCTCTAAAAAGTCCGTAATAAGCGAAAGTGCTGAGAAAATTGGTGGGCACGTGCCCACTAAACAAATAAGTATTAAAATTAATTTTACACTGCCAAACCCGGTAAAAGATGCTCTTTTTCCAACTATAAAAGCTCAAGGATTCATAAAAAAGATCTTTAAAAAAAGAGATGTAGATTTTAGATAAGATGACTGATATTTGACTAAAAAAAAGATTAAAACATGTTTTTGAGCTGTCAACAAACAGCTAATTCCAATCATATATGTGATTATTGTAAATATTTATATTTTATTACCTGCTGTTTTTAAATAGGTTTAAGTATTATTGATATTATTTATGTTCTCCCAATTGTGATTATAACTGATTTTGTTTGAATTTGAATATTTGTATATAAAATGATATAAATGTGAAATTGTAATAATATACCATGTAAATATATAATATATCTATAAAATATTTATACTGTTTTATTTTGAAAATTATTTATTGATACCTCTATTCATAAATGAAAGAATAAAATGTCATTGAAATAAATTTACAATAAACCTATTGTATCTACGGTACAAAATAAACCCCAAAATAATCCTATAAAATAAAATGATAATTTTCACCTAAAGAATGTCCAATTAATACTGGTTTACGCCAATTAAACTGAATTCGATAATTTTAAAGAAATTTGTTCATTTTTTCAAATAAAATAATAAAACTTATTAAATTTATTGATAAATAATATAATAATATAATAATAATGTCGTTTATTGCATAATCTATACAAATAATAATAATAATAATAATAATAATAAATTTTAAATACACTCATAAAAATTAAATTTCAGTTTGAATGTATGCGTCAAATTGATTATACTATATATGCACGAGTATACCATAAATTCAAACTGAATATATCTGTTGTTTAAAAACAATTATATGAAAGGTTTAAATTAAAATTTTTATTTATTTGAATTTAATTAAACTTGTTTCTTCAAATTAAAGATAGACTAATACCTGTTTTAAAATTATTACAATATTTAAAATTAATTTATCATGTAATTAAATTCACTTTATGACATTTAAAAGTCAAAGACGAATAATTTTAGTTGGCAAAATCAATTGATTTAATAAAAAATACGGATTTGTTTAAAATAATAACACACACATATATTCCAAATAAATATGTCTGTCACGATTTTTGTGAACACAATAACTCAAGAACGATTAATCCGAACGACTTGAGATTTTTAGGAAAAATCAAGTTTTACGAGGGGAAGATCCCCATTGTTTTTGAACGTAATCCCCCCAAAAACAAAAAAATTATGGGGGGTTAAAAAAATCGAAAAATGCTGAAAGAAAATTCCGATTAACGTAACTTTTTTTGGAAAAATTACCAATTCGTTTTACAGTGAAACGCCCATGTTAATGGTATAGGAAAATAGCTTTACAGGGGGGGGGTGGGGGTCCAAAATGATCAAAATTTGCGTCACGTAATACTTGAACGTTCCCTTGTTTAATTTTTGTGATGAGCTCAAACTGAAATGTAATTTACGTGCCAGAACTATTATAAAAAAAATAATATTTTCGAAGAAAATGTACCTATTTTTCACAATAGGATTAAAAAAGATTAAACATTTTAAGTTGATTTTGTAAACCTATTCAACACATTAACAATTCCGGAAGTGTTTTGACATACCTACATTGGAAAGTTACATGATTTAATTTTTCTGAAAGATAAGAATTAAACAAGCCGCGAAGATATGTAATGCTACGCATTCCATTATATATTATTCAGTGTGTGATATTTAGGATTTAGGACTTTTAAGTGTGTAATATCTAACAAAAATCATGCATGTAATATTTATATTTAATAAAATGATAAATTTAATGTTAAATTAAATAATTAATTTTTACCCAATTTGACCGAAACCCATTTTTCGAAGGACGGTGCAGTGTCCTTTAAATAAAGATTTAAATTTGAACTGATATTCATTAAATTTAGAAATAATTTAATAATTTAAAATGGCGTCGCAGCGGGCCATTTTAATTTTCCTTTTATTCTGAAAAGATACTACTCTATAGCAAAATTGTAAATGAAGGTCTATCTGGCTCACACCCTAGGGGGCAATAAATATTGTGGACTCCATAGTATTCAAATTTAATGTGCATTGTATTCTTTAATCTACTTGACACAAGTGTTAAACACTTAACAATTTCGTTGGATTTTAAATTTTTACTTGATTTTTCAAAACCTATTTCTTTCAATGAACGCCTTAATTTGAAAACATAAAATATTTTCGGAAGTACTTAGTTTATTTTGACAATAATCTGAAGGGTACATGAAAACTGGGACATTGTTTGATAAATAAAATCGACTAATAGGGTTCTCATTTTTTTTTCTTTTTTTTCCCTTTTAACTAGATTTTTGTATATTTAGAACAAATATTTAAAATTGAATAATTTAAAATGGATAGATTTTTTGATATATTTTTTGAAACATAAGATGGTGTTCAATTTTGTGACTATCCAAAGCAATTGTGTCATCTGCGAAAAGTATGAGTTCGATACCTCCTATTGCTCTAGCCAAATCATTAATAAAAATGAGAAAAGGTATTGGACCCAGTACAAAGCCTTGTGGAACACCATCCTTAACTTTGTTACAATTTGAAGCTATTCCATTAAAAAAAAGTATACTGCTTATGCTTAGGCCATTAAATTTGTAAAACTTAAGTTTACTTACTAGTTTATCGGGGGGAACACAGTCAAATGCTTTTTGTAGATCATAAGGAACACTACCCGCAATACATTTCCCCTCTATAACATTAACTACGAAATTAATAAGTTTATTATTGCATGACTAATTGATTTATTTCTTGTGAAACCAAATTAACCAAAATATCTTCGAAAAATCTAACTATTTGGTTTTTGAGTATCCCTTCAAAAAGTTTCGAAATTATTGGTACCAAAGCTCTGGGCCTATAGTTATTCATATCATCTAAAAGTCGGGGTTCATATCATCTAAAAGTCGGGCTTTAAAAAAAAATCTTTTGTTTTGGATAATGTTCATGAATGTCATTCTGTTTGGGGAGAAGACAAAACTATTAAACGTTTCCCCATAGGTGCGTAAACTGCAAGCATGCAGCTTTAGTGGCTGAAAAGAAATAGTATACACGTTGAAAAGGGGTCCTTTACACTTCAGAATACCTCTGAACATAACTACAAAAGACATCATTAGCATTCAAAGCGAAAAGGCTCATTAATTGTTCGGAGGTGTTTATTTAGGTTATAATTTTATGTTATCTTTTTTCTTTAATAGTGATTATTTTCCTATATTTTGATTTTCATAAAAACTCGATACGTTTGGGGGAAGGAGGGGCAGCTGTGAACCTAAATATACAATTGTATACCCACTTAAGTAGGTATACGTTTTTAATAGAAACGAGTATTTTTAAAATGATAACAATCATCGATTATTGAAAATCATTGGCAACTCAACATTTCGTCGCTTTAAAATAACAAACGGTGAAGATATGTAATTCTTCGCATTACATAGTATAATCTTCACAGTGGGTAGTTTATTGCGTTTTCTCTCGAAATACTTTCCAGAATATGATTTTTTAAATCGCTTGAGCACGCTCGTTATTTTTATATTGTATCAGGGCCGTAACCAGAAGAAAATTAAGGGGGCACAGCCAAAGAGATTTAACGCCGCAAGCGAAATTTTTTATAACTTTCAGTCACAAAAAAAATTGAAAAAACATTTTTGATCTAGGGTGATTTTTGACGATGTTGGAAACGTAACACACGCACGGACAGACAGACGGACTAGTGGGAAATATTTGCTTGAAAAAAATTTGATCTAGGGTAATTTTTTACGATTTTGGAAATCTAAAAACCATCGTATATTACTCTTCCATCTTAAAGAGTTGTGAAGAGTATCTGTAACAAAGTAAGTATCCATTGAGATGTTCAAGAAGATTTGAAAAGCTATAGAAATATTATTAGGCTGCTAATTATTCTAAAGAAATAAATAAAAGTTTTTTTTTGTGTTTAATTTTAACGCTTTTGAAATCATCAAAAGGGATTAACGTTACAAGAAAAAGGACATTTTTAACTTTACAAATTAGGAAATTAAATATTTTACCTACCCATAGATAATAGATCCTTTGTACCTATTTTGTATATTTGTCACTCATTTATTAACAATGACAATTATTTTATAAATATAAACAAGGTGGCATTTCTAAGTTAGAAATACAATTTCCAAAAACCTCACCAGAGAATCTAAGACCTAACGAATTAAGCTTTCATTTAAGCTTTCGATTTTAATTTTATTATTATTATTATTATTATTATTATTAGGCAGGCCAAAAATAGTTATTTATAATACAAGGGCGAAAAGTTAAATTTTTCTATTAAGTAGTGCTCGGAACAGAGGTAATAAACCTAGGAAATCAAAATTTAACTTTTCGCCTGTGTATTATTGCAATATTTTTTATTTGATTGCTACTAATTATAATAAATTATTAAAATATATTTTATTTTAAAGTGCAAAAAATATTTCCTTTTACTGTCTTATAACCTATCTAGTTATCCATGACAAATTGCTATCCAACAAATTGCTAAAAAACAATTGAATCGTTTCTTTTGCGTGCGGTTTCATTTTGAAGTTAGCTTAGTGTTTTGAATAATTTGTGGTAAAATGTGTTTGTTATGAAAATATTAATACTTCTGAAATCGTTCTATAAATATTATAAATATTGAAATAGATTTTACAATTGAAATTTTGTGTTTTTAGTTACTAAAATTTTTGTAGGGGTAAAATAAATTTTTGCTGGGGTAAAATAAATTTTTGCACGGCCTGGGAGTTGAATTTTTTAAAATTTTAGTTGGGAACTATATGGTCCGCTACCCCCTCCCCTACCCGCCAATAAAATCGCTTCGGAGTACTCCTGCCCCTTATTAATAATGTACCTAATAAAATAAATAAAAAGTTGTTATAATATATTTTAATCGTTGATATAATTATTATTAAACAGAACTTTCTTCGTACAATTAAAACATTCATAGGATGAACATTGCTTTATTTTTATTGATATTGCCTAGGCACCTACACTTTTAGTTTAGTGTAGAGCATATAGATTTACTGTAATTCATTTCCGTAAGGTTGCCTCTGTGCAAATAGTATTCTCTGTATAGACTTTACACTATAGAGTAATTTGATAAATGCGATGAATGGGCTGTGGGGTTTTAAGGGCCATCTACTTACACCCGGGTGCTCTCTAGGGGGTAACAAATATTATGGTTCAATAGCACTAAATGTGCATTGTATTCACTAATCTACTCGAATCTACTTGACACAACACTTAATATTTTCGCCGGATTTAGATTTTAACAATGGGTTTTTAAAAAGATTTAGAAATTTTACTTGATTTTCTAATCCTATTACTGCTAATATTCTTAAGATCTTATAGTAAACACCTTAATTTGGAAAAATATGACATTTAAAATAGTTCCGGAAGTATGTTTTGACAACAATGTGACAAATACATTATTTTCTTTATCGAAATCATTTTAATCCTCCAAGAATTAAGTTACTGACATGAAGACAACTGATAAGATAATTACTTAAGCTTGTTTTCTGTAAAACAATAAAAAAACTAGGTAATTAGAATTAAATTATAAAATAAGTATTTATGTTATGTTAATTATAAGGGGCTTTTCAACAAACGTACCGGAAGACGCTACCTATAGTCTAAGAGCTGGTGACCATTTTTATTTAATTATTTTCTGCCAGATGTATTTTATGTCTTAAAGTACATTCAAATTAAGCTATTTCAAATTGCTAGGCTCCGGATCCTGTTCCTTTGGGTGCTAGAAGCTCCAAAAGCTGTGGCAATGAGGTACCAATAAATCCATTTTTAACTTGCCCTGTCATATACATTACATTTATTACATTCAGCTTAAGCAATTTTCATAGTTATACACAATAACTCTGGGGCCAAGAGAACGTTCAAGTATTACGTAACGCTTCTAGGGGGGGGGTCACCGACTTAAAAGGAGCTTGCATTCAGGAGTAGGGTCTACGAGAATCAAGAAATCAAGATTTCTCCTAGTATCTTGTCACATTAGATTTTTAACACAGATAAGGCTAAAAAGGCTGAAAATATGTCATTAAAAACTAAAACTTTGATTGGGAAGGGTTTTCCATGTTTTCAGCAAGTTTTTCCTATGACGTCCAACGTTTTGAGATTAAGTAGTCGCTCACTCTCACTCACGCTCACTCGAAAACTTTGAGTTCGCCTCCACTTCCAAAGTAAATATTAAAAACCGGTATAATGTACCTAATAAACAGGTTGTATATAACATAGTATGTATAAATAATTTCTTATTGAATGCAAACCTTAAAGTACACTTAACCAGTACTTAGTGGTACGTCTATAGACTATATTTGTAAACGAAATGTTCTGAAGTACCTAGTCTAAAATTTGATCTTAAGGGTGTGAACTCATTATTATTATATTGTAATGTAATGATTTACGCATTGCCGATTTGCTATACACAAGTAACTGTAATTGTATTTATTGGACTGTGCGTAAATTAATAAATAATTATAGGCCTAAACACTATGTTCTCTGGGCTTAACACATTGTTACGAATCCTCCAGACTTTCGTCTCCTGTGGTGACTTATATTTAGGGAATTATTTCTACCCGCTTTGGCTTGCTTATTGTATTTATACACTAGTTTATTTTGTCAAAATCACTAAACTGTGAAAAACTTTTACAATGACGAATAATTTTCCACTGGACTAAGCAAATGTTTCTATTCTTTTATAGCGCCCTTGTACAATACATAATTAATGTATATATTTTATTCAAATTCAAACGATTACAGAGGCCTGTGATGCCTGTTTGGATCATTTGATGTTTTTTAAGGAATAAAATCACGACCTATTCGGACAAATATTTTTTTAATTCTGATAATTATAGAGTGAAAGTTTCGATACTCATAGAAAAACTGACATCAAATATTATATTTTAAATATATTACACACAGAAAAAATGGTTACTAAAACAAGTACGTAATATTCAAGTGACTTAAACTACGCAACGTACCAAGGGAGAGAGGGTAGTGCTTAGAGTTGCGATGCGTTACACGGGGAGGATAGGGACTAGTGTTGCGTTACGTAACTCTTTATTATTTTTAAACAAATACAAACGGTTTGTTTTTTTACCCAATTTTTTTAGGGGAGGTCCACGCTGTTAGCGTTACGTATTCATAGGAGGGGTTAAGTCTCAACGTTAAGAAGCGTTATATAGGGAAAAGGAAGCTGTCAATATTTGCAAAATCTTGCCGTACGTACGTAAAAACGTATGTGATAACCAAAACAATACATAATGATGGGTTATTCTATATCAAAAACTAAGAAAAAAAGTGTCTATACATGTAGGTCGAAAAATCGCTTTTAGCTTTAAAAATGGTGCACTTTTAGGAGACTATAGCTCCCTTGGGATTGATTTTTGGAAGTACCTTTTTTAGTTTTTGATGTACCGTGAAATTTCACCTTCAACTGATTTTTTCTCGAAAACGGTTAATCCTACAGCATTACAACAAGAGTACCTTTTTTATGTATTTTGACTTGAGGAATCGTATTCCAAAAATAAAATTACAAAAAAATTACACAGAAAAAAGTTTGGGACAAAAAACTGATAAGGCTTCCCTGTTTCGCACACCCCTCTTTAAAATAAGTATATAAAAATAACATACGAAGATGAACTTTATTAGTATTAGTTGGGTGCAAAATTTGTTGCTAATTCTCAAAGGGTTCCTAAATTATTAAATAAAAACCGAATTTTTTAGCCACTTTCAAAGGGGTTTAGCTTCCCTACGACGCATTTTTAGACATAGGAACTTTTCGTCATATTTTCTGATGTAGAATCGACCCTTGAAATTTCGGACCCTATTTTAAATACACCGTGTATATATTTCTAAAAATTTAGACTACATTCTGACAACATATTTATAATTTTAGTATACAATTTTGATTGTATCTTAATAATGAAACCGACTTATAATGTTATTATTATAAAACAACAATAAATGTCATTCATATAGTTTTCATTCAGTGTAAAATAATAAATAAAATCAAAATAATATCTTGACTAACATCAACATTTTAACAAACATTGATTGTTAATTAAACATGTCAAAAAGTTTTCTTTATTATTTCCACAATGGTCCACCTACCTGAGAATTACTTTTACTCAAAGCGTTCTCGATTTATCGTGTTCAAATTTTTTTCCGGATTACTAATAGCAGAAAAACTACTAAAATATCTGGCTCGATTTTCAATGCTTTGTAGAAAAGCATCATTTGCTGAAAATATACGCGATCTTCCTGTAAAAATAAGGGGATTGCATCGGGAAATACATTACCTGCGCTTTTACCGCGGCAATAAATACTACGCCGCATTTAGCGCACCTAATAATCCGCGCCTACTCATTTAGGGCCACTTGCACCAAATTTTGGCCTGGGATTATCTCAACTAAACCGAGTTTAAGTTAGAAATGTTGCGTTTTGATTGGTCGGCCGTCAACTTAATCCAAGTTTAAAGTTATATCATCATTGGTGCAAGTGGCCCTTAAAGTAATCACATTTAGGGCCACTTGCACCAAAGATGCTTTAACTTTAAACTTGGTTCAGTTTAGTTGAAATAGCCCCAGTTTAAGAGTTGGTGCAAGTGGCCCTTACGTCGCTATACTTAAACTACGTGAGAATTAACCGCACCGGCTATTACCGCGCTTACATTTACTGCGCCCATATTTACCGCGCCCGCAATATTTTATTTCGAGTGGCTTATTTAACGAAATACCCAAAAATTTAATTTCTTTTAAATAGCTTGGATTTTTATTTTATTTCATTTCATTTTATTTATTTATTTTATTTATTTAGTTCTTTCTTTAAATTACAGATGAGAGCATAGATTATTTGAAAGCTTTTAAAATTATCTAATCAATGGTGTATTTTTATTTTATTAAAAAAAAATAGGGGGGTTTGTTTTAAATGGGACACCCGGTATATTCAACAAACCGACATTGTCGATCTTTAGATTTTTATCTTGGCGCTGTATTTTTATTTACAGTACAAATGTGTATTTTAAACATGTTTTGTTTCCTAAATATTTTAACCGGGTGTGCAAGACAGTTTGTGCCATATTATTTTAAAAATATACTGAGTAATGCTAACAATATATGTTATTTGAAACTGACTTTTCAACAAAAGATCCGATGATCGTTAAACACTAAATGCTAAGTGTTTAGACCACTTCAGCATGATACACACAAAAACGTCACTCAAACATTGCTTTTGTTATTCATACTACGAATTCCTAAGAACGTTTCTCGCGCTGTTTAAAGAGATACAGCGCCCTTTGAAGCCCCATGCCAATAACCACACATACGTCTATCTAAATTATGTGAGACAACTTGTCTCTAGTAATTTTTCACAAATAGATAATATACAGGGTTATTCTTTTAAATGGTACACCCCCCGTAACTTTTGAACGGGATGAGATATAAACTTTAAATTGGAATAATTGGAATATGCATATCACACAATAAAAACTATTATTTGTTATATTTTTCCGGTAAGGCGGCGCCAGGGGGGCAGTGGGGGACAATATTTTAAATGGCATCCTAGTCATTTTAAACAGCTTAAAATTTTGTATTTAACTGTGTAACTATTTATTTTTTAATATTTTTTTGAAGTTTTTTTTTTTCTTCAAAATTATTTAAATTTTTAATATTTTGTGCATAAATATTGAAAATTTTACATGAAAATGATAAATAACTAGTCTTAACATCATAATACACCATGTATTAATTATTTTGACCTTTTTGCGCAAAATTTCCAAAATTGGGGGACACCCCATTGCCCCCCTGGCGCCGCCTTACTGAATAAAAAATCGAAAAATGGGCAATGATAGTTTTTATTGTGTGACATAAATATTTCAATTTTAAGTTTATATCTCATTCCGTTCAAAAGTTACGGGGGTGTACCATTTAAAAGAATAATTTTTACAAAGAGATTTTGAATTTTTATAAATAGTACAATAGGCACAGAGTAACGAACAGCGCAAAAGAAAAACCCGACTACACTGATGGGGTTACTAAAAAACCGAGCGAAACGTGGGCTTATATATATTTATCGTCACTGTGTAGTTTGTCATCTACAATATACTGAAAATGTAGCCCATTTGGTCAAAATTTAATTTTTTCTCCAGGTTATCCGGAATTATCAGGGTTATCCAGTAATATCTGTATTCTAAAACAAGCGATCTCTACAAAACAAAAAAAGTTTCATTTAAATCAATTCACCCCTTCAATAGTTGTGCATGAACATTGAATTAATAACCTACTTCTTAAGTTTAAAGCTTCACGAATGTCCTGCATACTTTCCGAGACATACTAATTCAAAAATATGTGTTGACAAAGCATGGGTTTGTGGTAAGTTTGGACTTTTCTTAAATACATGTATTTAGTCCTGAAGATGTAAACATATATTCACGAAACTAGTCGACAGGTTAATTTGGTACTAATTTTGAAGTTTTCTTCTGAATAGTTTTATCCGATATTTTATTATATTTTATTTTTATTTGTATACTCTGGTAGGTATATTTATATTAAAGTATCAAAATTGAATTGATAAAATCTTGGCAACTGGCTAAACATTAATTCGCCTTAAAAAGAAACAACGGCAGGCACCAAAGAACCATTCCGAAACAACAAAAGCTGAACGCCTTGTTTCGATTTATGCTTTGCCCTGCAAAGAGCATAACATAAAATAAACACTTTGAAAATACCGCAAAAACAATTTACCACGTTTAGACATAGCGCTAACTACCGGTATTTACAACTCCTCAATCATTCTCTCTTTTTCTAAAACAACTTAAGTGAAAAAGACAGACTCCTACCGGGATTTATAAATTCCGGTAGTTAGCGCTATGTGTAAACGAGGTAACTGTAAATTTGAGTTTCGCAGTGAAAAATATCGATGTTAACCACGATTGTTAACACCATTCAATTGTAAACAGGGCTGACGAGGTGGGGAACAAAGAGTAAAAAGTTCTAAGCGAGCGCTAAAACGTTGCTTGAAGTTAGCTACACCGTACGTCGATAGGAAATTGCTCTTACTCTAAAGGAATTCAACAAGAATATAAGCGAACGGCGCGACGTAACTTAAAATGTGTACAGTCAACATCTTATAGGCGCCGTGTTTTGTCATTTAATTTATTTTTTCTGTGATTTACAAGTGATTTTATAAATATTAGTATGCCACTGGTCGATCACACTCCAGCCGGTATAGGTCACTACTTGATACGGACCGCATTCGCATTCTTAAAATGACACGACTTTAGAATGGTACGCTTACAAATCGTCCTCTGAAGTGGAAGATGCTGTGAAACCGCGGTGAGAATGGTACCCGTGGAAGATTTTTGATGTCCTGAATCCAAGTATTTTATCCAAGTTCCTCACTTTTAGATATTTTTACTTAAAGGGAAGTTATACAGACTTAAATGAGTTTTAAATATTGCAATATTTTTACGGTCTCTTCTAAAGCCTTTGTCGTTTAGACTAACGTCGCTTATCGCTGAGGGTGTTTCACAATTGGTCTCAGGGAGTGAGGTTTACATTATTGTACGTTTATTCGCTGTTTCACACCACTGTACAGATCTGAATAATTCAATAACATTCTAAATAGACAGGCACTAACATCAAAAAGACGCGTTTTATTCAAAGCTGAATTTAAATTTTTCAAATCGCGATGAAGAAGGAAATGGTTCCCTAAACATTTTTTTTAAACTTACCTTGTCAGTAAACCTGAAAATACTGTTTATGCACTCCAAGGCATGTAGGATTAAAAGGTGATAAGTCCAACTTAGCCCACTTTTGGAAAATGCGCAAAAGCTGTCATTCTTTTTGTACGAGACTTAAAGAGTTAAGAATTCTATTATAAAAATTTTGCCTGCGTCGCTAATTTTTATTTTCCTTTTGTATCTTTTTTAACATTCCATTCGCGTAGGCTTAATTTGTTTAAAAAGTCTAATTTTTCTGCATATTATATGAATATTCGCTTCCGGCACTATTAATCTTCTTGCAGATAGATATTCAAATTGAATTTTTGCCTGCGGCGCATTTTTTTTGTTTTTGTAAAAAACTGCTTGTATTCCCCCCCCATAAAAAATATATTCACGCCATCTCCCTTTATAAATGTTAATTAGAGCCTTAAGGACGTCACACTAAAAATATCATGCCATCACATTTTGATGAATTTTTGTAAATTTGGTGTGGAGATCCACCATTTGAATTGAAAGCTACTTTAAGCCGTAATATTGTGCTATTTTTTGCCTAATATTCTTGCAAATTTTGTTAAAACCATAAAAGATATTAGCTAATATAAGAAACATAATTTTACACAGGTAGAGACTAGTCTCTACCTGTGTAAAATTATGTTTCTATGTATGTAAAATTTCGTAAATAGATTTTTTCTCAGTGTATGGAACATTTTCTTTTCCATCTCGCGAAATACAGACAATTTAAAAAAAGGCATGAGATATACCGTACAAATAATATTTTTGTGAATTATTCAGTTCAATTGTGCTGTCATTTTTTTTTATAATTTCATTTTCTTTTCATAAAACAAATGAAGCGCTCAGGAATAACGATTAGAGATGCACCCGTTTCAAATTTTATATGTAAAAATTACATTTTATTCAGGAATTAAACCTTTTTTAACTTGCCAAAAAACAAACAAATGCAAGTTTCACCGCACAAAATAAAACCACACGAAGAGAAATGTTTAGGCATTAGGCTTTTAAATGGCTTGAAATTTAAATATTACGGCTTAAATCTTAGCCCGTATAGGTTTAAATTTTTTCGTCAAGCATTTGCGTTCTCACTGAGTCTACACGGAAAGAAATTAGTGGGCTCTGCATACATTATAAGATATTTGGTAACAGTGGCAAATTATAGTGATTTAAGCTATAGATTATAAGGGACACAATAACTAATAATGTTAAAAATAAATTGGAAACGATTATATATATTACAGACACGATTATATTTATTACAGGCACTATTATAAATTTACAGAAATTTTATTATATTATAAAAATTATTAGCACGGACAATAATTATATCTATTTAAGCTATAAATGCCATACTATTTGTTATATTTTATTATTCACTAAACAATTAAAGTATTTCATATAAATTTTTACACTGACTGCCATAATTGTAAGAGAAAGCCTTGTATTTATATAATAAGCGATTATAATTTGCTTGGTATGTGTGTTATAGCGCTCCTAGCTATAATTTTTTTTTTCCGTGTAAAGTTAAGACTAAAAAATAGTAAAATCAAGAATTTTGATATTGCTATGTGTTTACCAAAAATTTTCTCTATTGCGTATACGCAAAGTGTATTTCGAGGTGTTTTCACACACTAAACAATCGAGTGTAAAATGTTACACTCGCTTTACACTCAAACTGGTATTGTTTGATATACGGTTCTAAAGCTATCGAAAGAATTCAAAATGCACAGACAATGAGAAACAATATAGTTGAATATAAAATCTAACTAAAAACACGTTCACGTTGAATTCGCTTTGATCGGAGAGTTTTTTGCTCTTACCTCCCCCTTTCGTCGTAGGTTTCTTACCGTGTGTCAGACTATACGTATTTATCACACTTACAAGAGTGTAAATATAATTTACGCAACAGGTGGTTAAAAAGTGGGAAACTTACCATACATCCAAATCTTTTTAACAAGTTTCAGTGTAAAATTTACCATTTAGAGTGCAAAAATTACACGCAGGAAATAATTACTTTCCACCTTTCTATCCCAAGTAACACAGTAGCTATAAAGTATCTCTTACCGCTCTTTCGCAGCAAAATTACAGACATATGGCTGGAATTTTGCTCTGAAAGAGCGGTGAGAGATACTTTACAGCTTCTGTGTTAGTTGGGATGAGAAGGGAGCGAGGTCCTTTTGGGGTCAGCGAGATTTTTCATTATCAAATTTGTTTTCACTCCCAAAAATATGTAAGAAAAATATAGTCTGGTATATTTTCTGGTCAAGTGGATTTTTCCTGTTACAAGGAAAATCCACTGACGATTTGACCAGAAAATTAAGTTGATGACCTCTTTTATTTTAGCCATCAACTTTTCGTCGTCATGTAAAAATCGCAATCTTCAGTAAAAAGTTGTGAATATCGGAATTTTTAGTTAAAAAAAAAAAAAAACATCCCCAATTCTAGCAGCATCACTGGCCTCTTTTAAAAACGCGCTTTCAAACGCACTTAAAAATTATCATGTTATGCCACTAGTATAAATTATATAAGTCGAAATACCGACCACATTAAAATATTATTTTACCTAAATTATAAGACTTCCAAGTAAAATCCTATCATTCCAGAAATGTATTCCCACAAAATGATATTCTAAAAATATCAAATATTATCTTTAAAGCAATCTTTATATTTGCCAAATGTCATCATTGTAATATCTGGGTTTTGAAGCAGGTGGGTGAACACCTAAGTGTTTACTAACCATGCTTTATAAAAACATATCTTATTTAAAATATTTATTATTGAAAAAATATTTTTGGTTTCACAAAAAAAAAGTTTGTTGGAATAACAACGCTATGAATAGCGAGATTCTGCATAATTCATTGATGATTGGGTAAGATTTTACCTAATAGAGGGCTGTCCGTAAAACACGTAACACTCAAAAAGGGTTTATTTTTTCTATACTTTTAAATAATATTTGTACACTGATAAAAAGGATTTATTTGGATATGGCCAATTAAATTTGGTTGTGAGTAACAAATTTTATTTGAGTCAAATAAATATTTAGTTCATGTAAACAAATATTTTAATTTCAAAATGGGAACAAAATAGTTTATTTGAAAGAAATAAACTTTATTTGTCACAACCAAATAATTCAATTGGCCATATCCAACCAAATATTTTGTTGACATAAATAAACTCTTTTATCAGTGTAGTATCAATCGCGCACGACTCTCATATGAGCCAGGCATCAGTTTAAAAGCGCTGTAGGGAAGTAAATGCGCGTTTGTCAGCGTGTTGCGTGGCATATTATATTCTAGACTCTATTCATAGACATATACGGCTGTTACCGGGTGCGCATGTGAGTGCACGATCTTTATATACAAAAAATACCTTAGCACCAGGCTATGCAACCAGATTATAGGGTAGCAGTGAAAGTGTTAAATACAAGGCACGCCTAGCTAAAACTAACTTTTACCCAAAAGTGCTCTTAATTTTTAGATTTTACTTTTTTTGGTTTCTAACATGTATTGTACTTTCTGAGGGGTCCAAAACCTATCAAGCAGAAATGCAAAACTTCGGCAATTTTTGTATATACCAAAGTAAAAATCTTATCGTAAATAGTGATATTAAAGCCGTATTAATGGTGCAGGTCGCTTGCAAAACAACTTTACACTACGATATTTCAAGAACACTCCGACATAGAGACCTAAAACTTTGACCAAAAGTTTTTTGCTGAGTTGAAAATCTTTGGTCCAAAATTCAAGTCTCTGTGTCAAAGCGTTCTTAAAATATCGTAGTCTAAAGTTGTTTTTCAAGCGACCTGCACTATTAATAATATAAGACTATTAACTATAATGTACATGAATAGTTTTTTCTAAATATCATAACCCGGATTTATTTTTTTCCTGAAACTCAAAAACAATGGCAGCGCCTTCGCCAAAATTGTAATTTTTTATTATTTACATCGGCGCTTAGTACTACTAAGAGTGCCGATGCATTGAAACCTTGGCCGAAAAGTAAAAATCTATGACCATGTTTTTTTCACACTTCTCGACGTTTTAGACTATTCTGAGTTGAATTAGTAAACAAAATGTTTGCGCCTGTCTGTCTGGGTGTAAACTCCATTTCTAAAAAAGATATTGACAATCGGTTTTTTTGCATATTGTTTTTTATCATATTTCATATGATTGGATTTTGGAGGTAAACGAATGAGGGTAAGGGGGTAAGAATGGGGTAAAACTCCTATTTTTAGCGTTTTTTGGTTATAATTAAGTTAATTATTGTTGTATTTTATTAATTTAGGACTTATATCAAAGTTTTTTTTTAAAGTGCTCAAAAAACGTTACAAACTATTTTTTTATAAAATACATTGTTTTCGAGATATTAGCATTTAAAGCAGTAAAATGTTTTTTTTTGCATAACTCATTTATAAACCGACTTCAAATGAAAGCCCCCCAATTTTTACGGCCTTCCAAGTTATTACTCTATTGAAAATGACGGGTCTGCGCGGGTATAAATGTTGCATAGACCGGACTTGAGCGGGTGAATTTCATCCGCTCAAGTCCGGTTTATGCACCATTTATATCCGCCCAGACCCGTCATTTTCAGCAGGGTAGGGACTATACAGAAAAGTCATTACTTTTTTCACATTTGACCGAATTTCACTCTATATTTTAATACAATACTGTGAAGATCATTTAAAATGCAAACTTGATTAATTTTTAAAGTAACCAAGGAAAACTATGAACAGTATACTCTGAAATGCGGAGAATCGCATATCTTCTTGGCTTGTTATATTAATTTAATATCATCGAAAATATAGAAAAAGCTATAGGTATGAAATGCATCTTAAGAGCTCAAAATTAGAGTCGGCTTTATAATTAGTAGGTATCCTTATTGACTGTCATGTCTTGTTTTTAGCGGTATGCTTTTATTTTAAAGTAATCTCTGATCCTTTATCTTGGTACTTAAAGTCGAGTAAAATGTGTTATAGAATATAGTCTATTATATTATAATAATAAACATAGACTGTTTATGAATATTTTGTTTTAAAGATACTGGGCGAATCAATTTTTAAATACCTATTGTAACATTTCAAGGGGTCTTTCTTCCTTTAAATTTTAAAAATATTTTTGTTTTAAACATTTTTCTATATAGAAAGAAAAAAGATATCATTGTGAAATTTTGTAGGTATGTTTGAATATAAAATATTCAATATTCAATATTCTGGCCATCATTTTTTTTTAAACATAAAAAACGGTGGTCATGGTGATTCCGGCCGTTTGGAACGACTAAAAAAAAACGGGATATTATTCAGTATTAAAGTCGATTTGGCCTGAACTAGAAAATACCAAAATGGCGGACTTTTTTTTTAACGTCCGCAATTTTCTTATTTTTTGGGCAAATATTTTTCTTCTAGTTCGGGCTATAGCGACTTTTTTTATATTCAAACATACCTAGTCAGAAAACGAACAGCCTTAATTCGACCCTAGTTTGAAGTTCGTTTCCATAAAATACAAAAAAAAAGTTAAAAGATGTCCAGTTAATGTCCATAAGCGTTTTAGGTCGCTTTTAGGGCATACGTTTACGCTAAACTCGACAGTAATCACTTATGGACATAAACTGTCCTTCTTCATTACATTGTTTGTTTACATTTTTAGAACACTAAACGTAAAGTGATTTTAAAACAAACTAAATAACATGGAGTACAATATGAAAAAGCTTTGAAATTGTAGATTGCTTCGCATTTCATAGAATACTCCACCGTAATTGCAAATTATTGAAGACGGCAAAAAATTGATGACTGAAAAAATGTCAGCTTGCAAACTTTGCACTCCTACATTTAAAAGTTTATGAGCCAAAAAGGTCATCAGCTCCCATAAACCCAAGGCCAGATTTTACTTTGCAGTTGCATAGGTCGTAAAATTTTAGGGGCTTCAAGATTTTAGTTGACGACCTTTTTTCTAGTCATCAAGTAAATACTTAAGTGTCCGAGACTTTAAAACTTTGCTCATAGTGCATGAATGACCTTTTTTGTCATTAATTTCTTTTTGGGAGCGGAATGATATTTAATGCCTAGGGCCGCCCTGCCTTCCTAAGCTGAAAGGTCCTATCTGTATATGTTAAACCTATGTAGATAGGACCTTTCAGCTTAGCGCGGCAGCGCCGTAGTTGTGCGGAAACTTCAGTAAATTGTTTCCGTTTGGCAAGTGGCGTGGCTAGAAAAAACTCTTTTTTTTTGTAAGGGATGAAACATTCCTTCGTTACCCTATATTACTTTCCCATAACAAAAAGTAGGCCCATTTTTAGCGAAGAAGCCCAATATTAACAAGAACGTCAGGCCAACGGCCCGTGTATACCCATGTAGGATAATTTTAAGCGATTTTAAAAATTTGAAATCCATCGTCACGGTGGTTTTTTTTTGAAAATTTTAACTTTTTCTTATCCTAGAACAAAAATAATAATAAATTTTAGTAGAAAATAAAACAACACTTTTTATCTGCACAATAAATGTTATTCTACGATCAATAATAAGCAAGTTATCGCAAAAAATATTAGTATTTGCGCCCTTTGTGCCCCTTGCCTGTTCTCAATCTTAACCATATTTGATGTCAGGTAAACTACAAATGTCCTAAATCGTATAGTAAAAGAATTTTTTAAATCGGACCTTTCGTTTAGAAGTTATAAGGTTTAGAAACAGAGGAAAGACAGACCGATATTTTTTTAACACCCATTTTTTCACATTTTCTTGACGTTTCATGGCATTTTAAGTCCGAATATGCAAAAAAATTCTTTTTTGATTTTTCGGTCTACTTCGCCCATAAAACAACGCGCTAGAAAAAAAAGATTCGTCCTTTGGCGTTGAAGATAAGCATTTTTGTAATGTATTGATAATAAATAATGGTTTTATAATTATATCTAAAATATTTAGTAAAGTTTAAGAACGTAATATGTACATAGGTATTATAATAAATTAGAAAAAACTTAAAAAAACGATCGGCCTCTAGATTTTTTTTATGTTTGCCTAAATTACTGTATAGGTGTGTTTAAACAATTCATGAAAAAAAATCAGGGGTCGGAAACAAAAAGTTAAAATTTGCAGAAAACCACCGTGATCGTGTAAGTAAAACTTTTCCGTCTACAGATCTTTGAAGATTATAATAAACATACATTGTCACGAAAGCTTTCATTAAATAAATGAAATGTTCGCGGCAACTAAATATATTCATATTTACACATACACACTGATAAAACAAACGGGCAAGTATCGAAAACAAACTGGCGTCAAGTGTCAATATTAGCTAAGAAATCTTTTACCGGGGAGTGGTGTCCACTTGTAGGCTTCCTGGGGAGGTCGCTTACAACAAACACTTAGAAATAGCTACCAAATTGTATTTGTTAAGGTCCACGAGAAGAGATGCCTTGATCCAGTAGCGTTACCAGGACTTTTTCATTCAAAATTTTTACATGACGCTTCTATTATCATTTAAATGTCACGGGAAATATTTTGAATAAAGAAGTGGACCTTTTTAATATAAGTTTGTCAAAATTCAAACAAAAACTTGTAGATAAGAATTTTGATTGATTTTGTTCCTCGGGAGCTCAACGTGTTAAGTACTATTACTTTTTAGATTTTGATTCTGCATTTCCCACAGTCATGACTGTTGAGGAACCCCTGATAGGGATATTCTGAAGACGACTCTTGCGCATAGGGAACGTTCAAGTATTACGTAACGGAAATTTTGATCATTTTGAAAGATCATATAGGGGCGTATTTTTGCAATTTTGGTGAAAGCGCCTTAAACTTTACATGTGGTTGCTCTTTCATATCTGTGGCTTGTTTCTCAAAGGGCGGATGTCACTTTGTCAATAGCAACTTTTTCACGTCAACTCTGATGTAATACTTTGACAAAGTGACATCCGCCCTTTGAGAACCAAGCCACAGATATGAAAATAAAAAAATAATCAAAATCTTATAACTTTTTTGCGCGAATGTGCGGTGAAACCGTACAATTTTCAGTTTATTTAATAGGTTTCTACAGGAATATCAATTATCCATAAAAATTACTTCCATAAACACAATGTATCGTTGTTTTTATAGGTTCTATGGTATTCAGAGACAAAAACATAGTGATCCCAAAGGAATCAATAGTTCTTTATAGGTGTCTATCACAGACATTCTATGAGAATTTTGCAACGGTTTCTATAATAATACGGTTTTGGTGAATGTGCACAAATAGAGCACTAACGGAAACTTCCTAAAAAGAGCACTGCGCCATAGCGTTGTAGGGAAAAAATGGCCATGTCAAAGTTATTCTGGTTTTGTTAATTAAATAAAATAAAAAATATTTTATAAATCATTTAATGACTTTTTCTTTCTATACATCAATAAATTAAATTTTTATTAAAATACACTTTGTGTAGGGTAAGTTGTTATTAAGGATTAGTTTAAATTAAAAAGTTTTTATAAAAGAGAGACAGATAAAAGAGATGATGGTATTATCAGGAGCTGGATATACGGTTGCCCCCCGTATTTGAGGTAGGGAGAAAACAAACCATCAACAAGTCTGCAGCGCGATTTATAATTCGTTTAAGGGCGTTGAGTCCCAGCCTGACTATTTTATGTTAAAATGTTTTTGTCTATTTTTGTAATACTACGAAACCTTTCTTAACATTTAAATTGATTTTACAGTTGAATATGTTAAGAAGAAATTATATTAATTTGTAAAGATTAGAGAGAATCACTGCAAGTCTCTAATACTTGTACCTGGTCAAAAAGAACGAGAGTTCAAGACCATTAAGTCCTTTTGGGTCACTTCAATTTAGTGTCATTCTGAAGAAGAAAAATCTGCACACTTCTGCGAGAAAGTAACTATGGTGGAAATGTATCATTTTCTGTATTAGAGATCCTGCAATTTTTAGTGTCCTATGTTAGGACAATAAATTTTTTAAAAAATAGTCACGTACGCCTCTTTTGTGTGTAGCTTTATATTTGACACTACAATGCAACCATTTAAAAATCTATCTCTTTTATCTTTTCTGGACTTCACCTGGTCTTCAACCTTATAGTCGTATTTAATGATGCAGGTCGCTTAAAAAACAACTTTACACTAAGATATTTCAAGAACGCTTTAACACAGTGACTTAAATTTTGGACCAAACATATCAAATGGCAAAAACTTTTGGTCTTCAAGTCCCTAGGTGAAAAAGTTCTTGAAATATCCTAGTGTAAAGTTGTTTTGCAAGCGACCAGCACCATAATTACGACTTTACCCTTAAAATACATGTTATAGTGTTATGGCTAAAATAATGTTTACAAAAAAAAAATAAGCAAATAAATACTAAAATTGCTCTAAACTGCTTTTTCATGTGTAACATTCTGTATGAAAACATGTCACATGATCAGTTTTATTAAAAAAATCGCACTATTGTATAAAAGCTAAAAAACTATATACATAATTAACATCTATACTAAACTGATCGAAAAAAAATAAGGATATTGTTAAGAATGGAGCTTTCTCTGAAAAAAAAAAGTTTAGGAAAAAAATGTTAAAATGTCCATATTCTCCAATCATTTTTAAAAAACAAATTTAATTAATTCAAAAATATTTATATTCGGGATTTAACAATATGTTTTCCTTAATGTAACAAAAGAGAAATTATTTTTGAAAACTGAAAATTAATTAATAGCGAGTAATTCTACCTCTGTGTGCTATAACCACTTCAACTCGCCGAGGCATACTAAAATTACGCGATTTAACTACTCTTAATCCAAGAAATCCCTTAAATCCGGAAGAACTTGCTAGTTTTCTTACGTCATGAAAATATGGTTGACGATCAATTACTGCTATACCAAGCATGTCCTAGACATGTCCAATACAATTAAACAAGACATTGAGAAATCGGCGGGCCATTTTTTTTTGTTTTTTCGATTATTTTTTCTCAGAGAAACCTTAACTTTTTTCGATCAGTTCATAATTTTTTTTTTAGTAATGTTTCGATTTAAAAAAAAAACTGATAACGTGATTTGTTTGGATCTTTATTATAGCTAAAAAAATAAAATAATATTTTGCGGTAAACCTGTTAAGTGCACAAAATGCCAAGTTTTCAAATACTGATTAAAAAATATATCTTGTTTGATCATAACAGAGAAGTAACTTTTAAGATATATCAGTTTATATACAGGGTGATTTAGAAATAGGATACACAAAAAATATAAGATTCCTCAGGAAGCCAAAAATTCAATTTTTATTTGGATATATAATTAATTATGTAACGCAATTTGTACAGATGCCTCAAAAATGGGGTGGAGTTATACTTTTTATATGTATTTTTTTTGGCCTTTGCCCATTATTTTTTAATCAAATTTACATATTATGTAAAATCACCCCTTAAAAAATGTGTTATCTATTTCTAAATCACTGTACAGTAGCAGTCATATATTATATAAAGAAGACTTTAACCGATTTCTGAAAAAATAAATATTTTTTAATATTTGATTAAAAATAGTGTTTACTTAGAATAGTGTTCTTAGAATTTTAAACATGGCTAAAACTGTAACCTGAAACCTGAAACAAAAATCCCTAAATCAGTCGACAATTTAAGTTTTTTTTTTTAATTTTAGAGCATAATAGAAAAATTGTATAAAGCACTGGTTTCATAACGCACTAGTACTTGTACTCGTGCGCTAAAAACGTATTTTATGAAACTAGTCCTTTAATATACTAATTAAATGGTGAAGGCAATTTGTATTTGTTTTTTTTTTGTTAATTTACTAATATTTATTTTTGCAGAAGTTACAGTCTTTACAAAAAATATATTTATAACCTTTTGTAACTCATACTGTACATAGTGTGCCCAACCTAAGACTTTATAGCTACATTCAGTAGCTGAAGTACCGATTTCAATAATTTATAAAAAATGTTTTTAATTTTTCAATAAATTTTGTTCAAAAAATAATTTTTTACTTTCTTTTTTTATTCTGAAATTTGGTTTACATAATTTTTTAGAAAAATTGGAAGGCGTCCCCTATTTTTTAAGGACCATTCTAGGATATATTTAAGTAAGTTCTCTTCATTTTTGAATGTATATTTTTAATTTTGATGCTTATTATAGTGGTAGAGTTTTCTAAACTGTTTACATAATAAAAAAAAATATTTTTGCAATTTATTACCTTTGAAACGTATGTAGCAATATTTCTTTAAGATATAAACAAATAAAGAAAATATATTATTATATAATATAAATAATAATATATAGCATTTAACTGATTCGGCAGCTATTAAGTCTTAGACTGAACACAAAGTATTTTACTTTTTATTTATTAATTTTGTTGGTTAAAACAAAAAAGTCGTATTTTTTACGACACATTAGTGTAAAATACGTTAAAAAAAACACGTCTGTGTTCTAATGTTTAGAAATAAATAATAAATATGACTAGATTAATTAGTTACATAGACAGAACTAGAAACTAAAGCCCCCTCCCCAGAGTTATTTTTTTTAGATGGTACAACACCTTAACTTTTTTTTATTTAAAGTATTAGACAGCTTTTTTGAGAAAAGTTTCGTGTATTAAAGTATCAAATGTCCTAGTTTTCTAAAATTTGTCACTTTCGGCTTTCTCAGATAAGCCAGAGGGTATTTCTGGGAAAACTGGAAGTTGCAGATTTCAAGAAATTATTTCTCCGGGTAAATTATATTTTAAGATTAAACTTTGCTCAAAGAAGCATATGACTAATTTTTCAAATAAAAAAGATAGAGGTGCTGTACCAATAAGAAAACTGTGATTTTAGTCAGGAACATTCTTTAATCCAATTTTTAATTATTACACATGTTGTGCGGGTCTAATTTTAATTTTTTGGGGGTTTGGCCCCAGTCCCGCCTATGATTAGGTGCAATAATCTTATATTACTATTGCTACTGCTCCAACCAGGAGGGGTATGCTGAGTTTGGTGTTTTTACTTTAATATTGAATTGTTTTAAAGTTGCCTCTAGAGCCTGCTGATTTCCTGAGAAGTAAGCGGAAATTGCATTGTGAAACAATAACAATTGCTTATGCATCACTTTTATCTGAAAAAATAAGACAAATATTTAAAAAAAAATATTGTTTTTGGTAAAAATCGGGGTGGGGTGAAAACTAGTTGTTTAATCTTCCCTTATTTTCTTAAAATTAATAACAATTTATTAATATTATTGAATTTCTCTTATTTTGTTTTATGCAATAACTTTTTTATAACAATAGAGGACAGTAGGTACTCTCTTGACTAAAAATTGTACACCCTGTTTTTGAATCCTTTAATATGCTTATTAAAAACTTACCCGGTTTTCATCTAAAAATTTCATTTTGATTGTAACTTCAGCTCTGAGCTTCATAAAATTTTGTTTATGTGTCTCGTAACCCTGTTGAGCTTCTTCCAAGCCAATAGTCCCATCAGGTTTGGTGGACATCGCCTCCAAATCCGAACGATATGCGTCATACTCGATCCTAGAAGCTTCATATTGTCTGATACTCTGCAATGTATCTTCAATAGTCTTATTACATAAGGTATTAACTGAAGATATAAAAAAGTTTAATGCTCCTAATAATGTTTCACCATTTTTAGTCAGATTTCGTTGTGTCTCGGAGTTGTATAAGAATTCTTCTTGCAACTCGGGAGATTTTTGAGCTAGCTCCGAAAATGCTTCTCCTAATGCATGCTGAAATCGAATTAAATACTATTAAACAATGCAAAGATAAAAAAAATATTAATACTAACAATCTTTGAATTTATTACGTTGTTTAACGGACACGATTATGTTTTATTGTCAATAAAAGCCAATACTTCAATTTACTACAGGTTCTCATCAAAAAGTTATTGAACTAAACAATATGTGACTGAACTGGACTGTACTAGATTCTTGTATTACGTATTACTTCTCCCGAAAGCACTCTAAATATAGTTTTAATAAATGAAGTCTTATTCTTATAAAATCTTAGGACTAAGATTGATATCAAAGTTAAATACAATCTAAAAAGAAATTCTCGAAAAAATCCGATTACTATACCTAGTCTTTTACGACGTATTTTGGCTCGCTGAAAATAAAATTTTCTACGTGTTCAGGAAAATTCTGTATTTTCTATGGATAGAAATGAATTGTAAGGCGGTGGAGCTAATTTTACATCAGATTCGTTTTTAGCGAGCCTGTGCTATTATCGTAAATAGCTGAAAATGTTTGGATATCTTTGAAAATCTTTGTAAAAACTCGAGATCGGGATTTGACTTTAATTTAGAGACATATTTTTTCCAGAAAGTCACTTTTATTTAGAAAGTATAAATTTGATTTAAAACTGACTTACCTGTGTCTGAACAACATGGTAAAAATGATTGGTTAGTGCCCTAGCTAAACGTAAAATCGTACTGTATTTTTTCTGCGTTTCTCGTAGTTGATCTATTTGTGTTTCTAATTCTGTAAAAAAAAAAATTATCAGATAAAAATCTGGATTTAGTGCAAAATTACTGTCAAATATTAACATTAAAAAAATATTGCTGATTACAAAACTATACTTTCCCCTATACTTATATAAAAAGAACCAGTTTTTTGCAAAAAGTTTGTTTTTTTGAGACACCAAAGTTGATTTCCGCGAAAAAAAATCTGTCTGTCTGACCATGATAACTTGAGAGTCTTTAACTGGGATTGTTCATTGTAAAAATCGGCCATATAATACAATTTGAAAAGAATCTGATATATTTACCTGCATCAACTGTCCTAGACGACTTTCCTAATTTTTCAAACATTAACTGTTTTGTACACTTATATGTAGATATGGACCAATTTTTGAGATTCTCAATTCGGGATGATGTTTTCAAGATAGTTGAATCATCATTTGACGTAGGTGTCAGAATCGCCGGGGAACTGGTGCATGTGGAGAGTCCCGTGGGAACGGACCGGGAATATGGGCAAATGGGGTTAGTTGCCACTGTCGTAGATGAGTTTGACTTATTGTTTTCATTTGGTGGAGTGTCCTTCAACATGTCGTGTATACTCGTGCGTTCTGCACTGTTAGAACTTTTAAGCTGAGACATTTTCTATATCTAAAAACATAAATCTATATAATAAATCAGGGAAACAATTTTAGATTTTTGTTAGGGACAGCAAAAAGTTGATGCTTAAGAAAAAATCAACGACCTTTAGGGCTGTAGCGATGGTATTTGTACAGGGGGAACGCACCTGAAATGCCGCTCTTCTTGACAAAAAAAGTAGTTGGTCACCAGCCTTTGCTTAATCAAGTTAGCGCCGCAGGCGATTTTTTTATGAATTCTATTAAAATGCTATTTTTTTTCTTCTATTTTTTTATAGTTAGCCAAAAAAAGTCAACAACAACAAAAAACGCCGCATAAGCTTTATGCCCTGAAGCCTCAATGACCAAAAAAAAGGTCAACAAGCCTAATACAAGGGCGTACATTTCCACAAGTAATTTTTTGTATTTATTTTTAATTCCAAAGAACAAATTTCCAGTAAAAAAAACAACATTTAAAAACTTTTTTTTATGCCATTTTGTAACAATTAATGAGAATTATAAGCTATAAAAAAATTACTTTGATCCGATTGAAAACAACCTAATTTTAGGGGCTATCCATGGACTGAAACTCACCCGGTATGTAATTTTTGTTATTTCTTTTTACTAAAAACCTATTGGCTTACAAATGCCTAATATATCCAGTAATTTATGACAGATGGTACATAAATCTTAAATATTTATTAAGATGACTCACCCTATATTAAATTACTATACCTATAGTCACATTTTTAATAATATATATAATTTATAAAGCTGTTGGCTTTTAGGTGAACACAGAAGTTCTAGGTACATAGGAAATAGTTTTTTGAATAGAAGGAAAGGGTTTTCTGACATAATGGTAAGAAAAAATATAAAATTTTAACATTAAAAAAAAAATGAAGAGACGAGTAAAATTCAAGGGGTCATCAGCCAGTGAGCTGGCCCTATTAATAGTGCAGGTTATGGTACCCACCGCAGTTATAATGTAAAGGCCTAATATGCCTTCGAGTATGCACTTCTGCTCTAAGTAAACATTTTTGATACAATCTCATTCTTTTCTATTTGGTTTGTATGGTTTAATGGATACAATTGTTAATTTAAGATTAAATTTATTCACTTCAACAAGAAAACTCTTGAAGTTAAACAAATATTTTCTGAGATAAAAGTGGTCAGTAAAGGCCTCTAATTTTCGTAATTTTACACATATTGTACTTTATTTTTGTAAATCTATAAATTATTTAAAATACATACCCCAAAATTTGACAACTAGCAAACTATTTTAAATATTTTCATCTAAAACATCAATAGTTGGTTCAATTTTACATCATTTTGTTGACAATATGTATATGTAAAGCTTTATCTGCGAATCACACTTATTGCACTAAACTTATTAAGTTTATATTTGTTTCAATAGCAAAATAATTGTATTTACATTTATTTCTATGTAAATAAAAACAGTAACAAAAACCACTACAAAACTACCAACATGAATGTAGCTACGATTGCCATCGAAAAAGAGAGTCACTGACAGCTAACTTCATGCCTAATCAACGCCTTAAGCGATTTTTTGCGATTGATCATAGATTACCGAAAGCCCAGGCCTGTAAATAATTTATATTTATAAATTTAAACATATTTCTTAACTTAGACTTGCAATAATTAATGTAGGTGCATTACGTTTCTTGTAAATATTAAGATTTCCTTAAAAACATCTGATTTCTCGTAATTCATATTTTCATAGATCCCAAAACCGGTTTACGTTGATTTTGCGGGTATTTATATGTAGTTTTAAAGCAGTACGAATGTCCCCCTTATGAAATCGCCGCCCTGAAAAAAATCTGTCAGTCCGCCACTGTAATATACATCATAATCTGTAGGTATAGGTAACTTATGGCAAGTTGTAGTTAACTCGCAAAAACACACCTAAATTTTCAGTCTGATTTTTATTCGTCCGTAGAACATTGAGTAAATTTTAGATTTATTTATTTTTGGTTGATCTGATAGCTAATAACCCAGAATATGCCTGAATAGTAAGCTGTACCACAATTTACGTACTGAACAAATAGTATGTACTAAACTTCGATATAAAAGAAATCTGTAAGATATAACAGAGATAAATAAATCATAATTTGCAAGCGTAGTTCTTTTAGAATATGTCTATTATTATTGTAGTCAAAATTAAATCTTTGGAAAAAAGCAAAAAAATTAAAAAATCTTCATGAAAAAAGTTTTAAGACGTAAATTCAACAGTATTTTTGAATTGACCGCGGTTTAGCAAATCAATACATCCGGTAAAATATTGGCAACGCTGTCCACGAAGCGTCCGGAAACTATCGAACCACATCGGGCGGCCATTATACTCGGCGTCAGTTCTTGTTGGGTGCTTGGGTCTAGTTGTTGGTGTTACTTATTGTGTTATTCTGAGATTCTTGTTATAAAAAATGGCTGCAGCGAACGCAGAAGTTATTAAAACTGAACCCGAAGAGAAAAAGGGAGGTAGTATAGAAGGTGGTCCACAAAAACCAAGTTTCAACAGAGGAGGCCGAGGTGGCGGCGGTGGTCCCGGTAGATTTTCCGATAGGGGCAGAGGACGTGGGGGTGGCCGTGGAGGCGGCGGAGACCGTGGCGAACGAAGATTCAATGACCGAAATAACCAAGAAGGCGGCGGCGATGTAAGTAAAATCTATAAATTAATTTATAACTGTTCTTGCTTTCTAGCGCCATTTGTATTCTTCTCGCCTACATCTCTTTTGATCTAGTCCATCTGGAGCATTATTTTTTGCGTTTTGTGCCGAATCCAAGATCATGGCAAAAGAAGCCTGCAGAAAATATACGGAAACTGTGGAAAATGCCTATTTAGGCAAGTCTAAAAAATGCCGGCCGGGTCCTTCCTAATAATATTAGAACGGTTTTACCAAAAAAATGCTCATAAAAAATTTAGGCTGTTTATACATAATGCTTATTGGGCCCCTTTCTATAAAGTCCAATATGATCACATAGATTCTTATAAGACTCGATTGAACTTGTTATTAGGGAATTAATAACCATTTTTGTTTAATTTTCCATTTCCCATGACATACTTTATTAAATATTTTATTTTAATACTTAAAGTGGTTTATTGTGGGTTTAAAAAACTGTGAGGGCAAGTTTGCTGATGTGAGATAGTTGTAATGTAATGACCTCTCTGGGAGGTCTGAAATAAGTGAGGGAGGCTAGTTTCTCAGGTAAAAGGCCCTAAAATCTTGCATATTAAAAACTCATTAAATCTGCAAGACCTTCTAATTGTTTATGGACCCTATTATACCAGGCACTCTTTTAAATTGGGAGATACAATAATGCTGGCATAATGTCTGATCTGTTTCCGTTAATATTTTGAACAAAATTAAATAGGTAAGATTATGAGGTAGATAGCTCTTTATTGTTTCTCAAGACTTACATGAGCTAAGCAGGTTGCCAATTTGATCTCCATTCACAACTTTTAGATTGATGCCCTTTATTTAGTAAGATTCTGAGGGGTGAATCACTATAGAAAGTGTGTGTACAAATTTTCGAATGTCTTTAAAAAAAAAATAAGAAATTTCGATTTTTTTCGGAAGTCTGTGTACAAATATTTTGTAGTGGTTTTCCTGTAAAAAAGACACTTTTTAGAGAAGTCTAGAACAAGTGTCTTTTTCCGCAAAAGCGTTTTTTTTTTACTTTTTCTGGACTTTTATGTCCTGTAATATTTTTTAAATTTTGCGTTGTACCGGCGGCGCATTTTTAACAAAAAAAAAATTATTTTAGCGATCTTTAGTGCAACAATCATGAAAATAATCTAAAAAAATATATTTTTGTCCAATGTTTACTGAAGGTGAAGTAAGACTTTTTTATTAGCAGCAAGCTGTGAAGACACATAATGCTTCACATTTTATCATATACTCCTCACAGTACCGTTTTCCTGGTGAAGTAATTCTTTTAATAGAAGTAGTTTGTGCACGCTCCTTAGATCCATATCTGTTACCCCTAAGATATGACTGAGTCATAAGTGTGCTATAGTACGGTACCTCCGGCAGATGGTTATAGTGTGAACTATACCTAAATGTTTTTTCACCATCCATTTGCTGGGGAACATTCTTAAAAAATAAATAAATGAAAATGTCCCAGTAATGATTTGTCCAGTGCGGTCTGAAAGTAACCTTCCCCCTCCTAACTAGAGGAGATCGACTTCAAATTTGGAATTTTAATTGATGAATAACAAAAAATGCTTTTCAACATTTTTTTATGATTACCCCGCATTATTTGCTCAGTTTTGCTGTTGCTGGTGGGAAAACTTGCCAATCAGACTTCTGGGACTTATTCTCTTAATTCGCAGAAACTACATGCAGTCTGCATTGTTAATATAGAGTATATCATTCTATTCTTTTCTATTTTTGTGTATTACATATGCACAAAAAAGCTACCCATTTTTCGGAAATGTTTTGTTAGTCGAATTATATTTTGATGGGTCATTTTCGTGTGGCTCTCATTACACAATATACTATTGTTTTAGTGTATATCAATAAAACCTTGACAGCATTTAAATTTATTTCAGCAGAAAAATGACCAAAGCAATTTCGAGCGCAGAAAGCGCGGCCCCGGCGGCCCCAACGGCCAACACGAGGGTGGCGGCGGCGGCGGATACAAGGGCGACAGAGGCGACCGTGGCGACAGACCAAACTACGAACGCGGCATGAACGACAAATTCAACGAAAGAATGTCCATGATGTCTGGGCCCACTTACGATATACCCCCAGTCGAGTCTGCCGAAAAGAAGTTCAGCGGTAGAAACCGTCTGTACATTGGTAACATAGCCGAAGTTTCTGAAGAAGAGCTGACCGAAGCCTTCAAGCCTTTTGGTGAGGTTAGCGAAATTTTCTTGAACAAAGAAAAGAATTTCGGTTTTATCAAAGTTGACTATCACTCGAATGCCGAAAAGGCTAAAAGAGAATTGGATGGAACCCAACTCAAAGGCAGAGTCATCAAGCTACGTTTTGCCCCGAATTCTACGACTGTTAAAGTTAAGAATTTAACACCTTTTGTTTCCAACGAGCTGCTGCATTTTGGATTCAGCGTTTTTGGGGAGGTGAGTACACATTTACCTGTTATGCCCTGTTCTTCATTAAGTTGTCTTGAATTTCGAAATAAAAATTATCGAAATATCGGTAGTTGTGCTAATTTTTCAATAACTTGTTAAAACACATTTTGAAACAACACCAGGTAATTGAACATTTTACTTAATATCTTTTAAACAGTTAAAGCAAATATTTACAAAGTGTTTTGGTCAAAACGTTTAAAAGATATTAAGGAAAAAGTTTAACAACTTGATGTCACCTCACAAAGTTGGTTAACATATTGATATTGCATAACTCAAAAAAAATACATATTTTAGAGTTTTATTTGCTTTAATTGGACAGCTTTACCTTTTACTCCTGCATAAATAACTATTATCAAGTTTTATTATTTACTTTAAACTTTCGCATCTCCAGATTGAACGCGCAATGGTTTGCGTTGACGAGCGTGGCAAGCCAACTGGCGAAGGTATCATCGATTTTGCCCGCAAAGGTTCCGCTATGCACGCTATCCGTAAGTGCTCTGACGGATGCTTCTTCTTGACCGGGTCTCTGAGACCCTGCATCGTAGAACCATACGATGTTGTTGACGATATGGACGGGTACCCGGACAAGAACATCAACAGAAAAATACCTGGTTACCAAAAGGAACGTGACATGGGTCCAAGATTCGCCCTACCCGGCTCATTCGAGTTTGAGTATGGTATGAGATGGAAGCAACTCCATGAGCTCTTCCACCAGAAGGAGCTGGCTTTGAAGAAGGAGCTTGAGAACGAACGGGAGAAGTTGGAAGCCCAAATGGAGTATGCTAAATATGAACACGAAACTGAGATTCTTCGCGAGCAACTTCGCGCCAGAGAAATGGACAGAGATAGACAAGTAAGTGATAATACTTAATAAAGTGCTCAGTGATCAGTTTCAATGCTTTTTTTATACGTTTTCAGAAGAGAGAATGGGAGATGAAGGAGAGGCAAGCCGATGAACAACGTGTGAGGAACGAAGAACATATGCGCCGTCAACAGGAGGAAATGGAGAGCAGAATGTTGCACCAGGAGGAAGAACTGAGAAGACGTCAACAGGAAAATAACTTATTCATGCAAGCGCATAACTTGGATAGCATGCTAGATCAACAAGAACAAACCTACGATTCTCCAACTTACAACAGTAAGTTTTTTTTTTTTTTTACTTTCACGCGAGGAAAGAAAGTGACGTTATCACGAATATTTTCAGGTGTTTCACTGTAAATGTAATGTAATGTAATTCAATGTAAAAAGTCCGTTGTAAGGTTGCATGTCCCTACTTTTAAATGTTTAGGAAGCCTTAACTTTTGAGATATCAAAACTAAACTTAAAACTTTTAGGGAATTTCTCAAGATATATATTTTTTTTATTAATTGAGATATACATGAAAAAAGATTAAGAGACATGCATATTTCTATAAAAGATTTTTTTTATACTAAATTTTGCAGTTTGGGGTATAAATTTTTATGTGCACGCCAACTGCAATTAAATACGGTATACAGTTATTGTACAAAAATATGAGTTGTGCACATAAAGATTTTTTCTTAAAAATCAGTTTATCAGACTTACTTTTGACATTTGTTTATTTTTGGTTCATTTTGTGATGTAGAATCATCCCCTTTATTTAATGCCAAAAGACTGCTAACACCTTGTATTTACAGACGTAAAAATGTAAATATATAAAGCAAACTGTCCTCTTTCTAAATATAGGTTTCTAAATATAGGCTTTTATTTCAGATTCTTCAAACGACCATAGCGGACCATTGGTAAGTTTATTAAATATTTTTTTGCGCATATCTTCTTTGCTTGATAAAACTACAGCTTACACAATTAACTGAGTAAAATTGGTTTTTTTAATTGAACAAAAACTTTTATTTACCTTTTAAAGTTTTCATGATGAAAATTTTTGAAAAAGAAGAGAAGAAAATTTAACGAAATTAACCTATTTTACTCTGTTATTTTGTCAAAAGAAAAATCTTCTTACTAATATCTGACAATTTTTATTGATTTGTGTCAAATAGTTTCAAAATAATTGACGATATTTTCTGATTCCTGATTTAAATCTTATAAAAATATAAATATGATCAACAGTTGCAAGTTTTATGGGCTTAAATCCAAAATTATGAACATATATTTTTAAATAACAAATAAATTAGAGTAGGGATGGTGATAATTTATTAAGCAGATATTTACTACGGAAGCAAATTTATTTTCTAAAATCCCAAATTAAATAAGTAATAGTCTAGGGATACGTTGTAAGGAGGGGTATAAATTTTTCTTGAGGCTGATAACTTGTTGATAATATACAAAAAAAATCTTATTTAAAATGTTTATTTTTAAGGGCCTACTCTAATTCATTTGTATTTAAATTCTACATTAAATAAATACACCGGGGGTTTAATAACCCCTCCCTTATAACTTTTTATTTAAAGTTATAGAGCCATACTCGTGAAGTAAAGTTTCATCTTTAAAAATAATTAACCTGATGCCACAGTTTTCAAAAGCCTTTCACTTGTTTTGTTCAGAAATAACTTCAACTTTGATTTTTAAATGAGACCCCCTGTATATTTTAAAAACCTCTAGAAAATATAATCCTAAAAAAATAATTATCAAACTAGAACTTCTAGAATAATGGCTCTTTTTACCCGACTGTACGCAAGGAGGGTAATGTTTTTAACTGTCTGTACATAGTATGTACTGCATGTGTAAACGCGATCTCCCCATACGATACAATATGACGACGTTTCAATTCTGCAATAAATTTGATAAAATCAAAATGGCGACCACCAGACGCCATATTGTCTAAATGTAAAACTGTACTTAAATATGCAGGTTGTCCCATTTAAAAAAATAAAATTGTGGTTATATTCGGAAAATTTCGAAACGGCGGGTTTTAGAATTACATCAGGTAAATTTTGTCGCAAGATAAAACTTTTTTCATGTTAACATATTTATCACTTAAAGTAAAAACGTTATAAGAAGGGGTCGTTAAAAAAAACACGCTGTGTACTTAATTTTTATATTATTTATGTCATGAATCTTATGAATTATGAAAGTATTAGGGCACATAGTTTTTTTTTATTAATCTTTGACATATCTAAGAGTTTTTGTTATTAACAAAATACTTTTTTGCTGTAATAAGTTTTTCGTTAATAATTTCAATGAGATTTTTATCAAATTCAATAATAGTTTGGGATTATTGAAAGAAATACTTTATTAATATATAAAAAAACCTTAAGTATGTCAAAATTTGACATGTAATGTCACTGTTTTAAAAATATATAAACGTTTTTACTATATTTTGCTAGTTGCTTTGATTTTAATTTTGGTATGATTCACGGGTAAAAAATTATGGAATTTTTTTATATGAAAATAATACTTGGTGTGTTTGTTATAATTAGGAATTATAATATTTCGGGGCATAAAAAAAAACGGAAAATTATTTAAATGACTACTAAAAGATAATATGTTTACAAAAGCACCAATTTTTATCATATGTTAATGGGAATCTCGTATGATATGAAAAATATTTTAGTTTATATGATTGTTCTATTACAAGTTACATCGATAATATATAGTTTATCTCCATATATTTTATGCATTATATCTATCTTCGTTTCGAATTTATAAATGATTCCCTCAAGCATGGGAATTTATTAAATATAACTATTTATTTTTACCAAATAAGATCGGGAGGGTACCGGAAAGATTTATTTTCGAGAAAAACGTTTTTAAATCCATGTTTATGTCTAAAAAGGATTCTATATTTGTATGTATTTGTTGCAGTATTTTAAACATTTAGTATGAAACAGGAAGGTGTTAAGTCACCTTTGCCAGCTTAGTCTTATTTTCTTAATTTAGATGAAAAATTAAAACAATTTTGAATAAGGATATATTTTTATAGGCTACATTTATACCATAGGGACTAATGATTTAGATCGCATACTAAGTTGACATTACTGGACTAAAATATGAGAAACTAAACTTATTTTATAGTGCAATGCTAGTGTTTAGTCATTTGAGTCAATTCCGTACTTGACTAAATATTTAGTTCTTATGGTGTATGTCATAGAGAATTTTTACTACACACTATTAGGTCACACTTGGTGTAACTCATTTTGAGTTAATACTTTTTCCCCTGTACTTTTTATTTGTATATTAGATATTTTATCAGATTTATTTAAAAAAAAAAATTTTTTTTTTAAGTTCGCGAAATGTTACCTACATCTACCTGAAACATGATTGAATTTGACACAATATAAGTATTTGAGATTATTGTTATTCCAAGGAAAACTACCATTTTGTATTTGTATTATTCTTTCAAAGAGAATACAAAGCAGGAAACTTAATTGTATAGAAGAACATACTTAACTGATGTTTATTTTAAATGACAGATGTATAAACAGACTCGTTTCTTATAAAAACAATGAAAAACGATCTCTTTACATACGAAACAATATATAATGCAGATTTTTTCCACTGTATTCTTCTTACGAAGTTATTTTAAAGTGGAGTGAACTTATAAAAACTACATTTACTTGATATAAACTATATCTTACTTTAATAAAATATATAAAGCTATTTATTATTGGGATGGTGCCCGCGATATAATTCGATTTGATCTACTATTTGATATTCTTCTATTAAAAAAAATACTACGGAATCCATATTTAGTTTAACAATAGGTATAACTTATCTATAATATATTACTATTTAACTATAGATAGATATGAAAAATTATTGAACTATTAATAATATTAAACATGTTATTTATTAAATAAGATACACATTACGATAAAATAAAAAGTCAGAGTTAGAGGCAAATTCACCATTATTCGAACTGTCATCGTATATAATACATAAATACCGTCGTATTTTGCATATCGCCCAGTTTATCATGGTAATTTTCTCTTGTGGATGATCCTTAATAGCAAATTACCATGGTAAAATGAATAATAATATTATGCAAAAAACGACGGTATTTATGTAATATTTTGGGATCACGTCAGTTAGAATAGTGGTGCCTCTACTCATTAATATGGAAATGCCCACATATTTATAGTTAGCGTGCTTAAAATATTATATGTTTTTCCTTCTAAACACCCTGTATAAATTATAATATTACATATCTTTATAGATGGTGTGATAAGCTCAATGTAACCAAATTATAAGGTTAAAAATATTTAGCTTAAGTTTTAGTTACATACGACTTGTGTTAAAACCAACGATATGCATATTACAAAAAAGTCCTTTATTGGATGTTATCTGCAATCTTATATATCCATATAAATACACTAATTATTTACCAAAAAAGTCTTCTAGTGTGCCACTGAAAATATAGTAGAGGGTGAATCATGTCAGAATTATAGTCAAGCAATTCTAAATAATATAGTATTACGTTTAAGAAGTATATTTATTTAAATGCATTGCTTTAACTTACGTGATAATTATTCATCAATTGAAATACTTAATATAAATCTAGATATACTTAAATAAAACATTAACATCTGGCTAAATTAAACGTTATCTTTATCGTGTGTGATTCAAATTATTTAAACCTGTTTAGTGTTTTCTATATTTTAGCTTTATGGCTCAAATTTGCAATTTTTTTTTTAATAAACGCACTCAGGGATAATATTGTTAATATGTCAAAACCCTTAAACTCGTCTGATACTTGTTATTTTAGTTAACTTTCCTTAGATATAAGTTAAAATTTTTAAAACACTAAATATGTTTACAAATTAATTTTGTGCGACCAAAATTAAACTAGATTTCTCTATAATAAATTGTTATTTAGCGGTTTAAGAGTAAACTTATATTCGGGTTGCCGTTATGACCAGGTGGTTTATTTTATACTTTATTTTTATATATTTGCAATGATAAATCTAAGAAGACATATATCTATTCCAGAACACTGTGTGTATGTGTTTTATTTTACACTATATATCTAACCAGGGTACTACATCAAAATGCTTTAATACTTGGTGCAAATTATAATATTTCTTGATTAATGAATCGATCAAAGTTGTAGACCACGGCGTATCGGAAAAATGAGGAAAACGTAAAGGCTAATTAGGAAAAGGGATTAAATTTAGGACGACGTACTAAGACATAAAAGCTTGCTTAATATTTTTGGAGAAGGAACTGGGAGTTGGAAGAAAGGTAGACAGGCTTAGGGTAGTAGATATGTAATGTATTAGTCCAGAAGCCCACGCCCAGTAGAATTGTTTTTATTACCTCACCGTTGAGACTTTGCATATGTGCTTTTTATGTCCAGTCAAAAAACTTCTTACATAAGAAAATTCTCGGTAGCGGGGCGTTTTTTTTGGGACCAACAATTAACTTTAGGGCGTCCGACAACGGTATTGCCAGAAAGGTCAGGTGCTAAATGTTATGATGTCATAACTTTACCATCTTAGGTTTGGACTTTTTCAATCCGGTGTTGCTTTTTTGACATTTTAATACCACCCCCTTCCCCATGGTGATCCTGCATGATATTTCGGTCTAACCACCCTCCCTGTTATCACGTGATAGGTTGATCAATCAGAATAATGTGGGGGTAAATGAGGGACAATAAAAGGTATTTTATAAATAATACGTTTTAAAAACAACCATTTGCAATATTTAAAGTATCACGTGACGCTAACTCAAGACTCCCTCTCCCCCTGGTGATACGCTAAGGCTTCCCCCTCCCCAGGAAGCATTACGTGGTTTATAAATGGCCCCTAACACACATATATCTCATCATAATATATTATTTCTATATTTCTTACACTACAGTTTTCTGAACACGTGTTAAGCTGTTCATAATAGGTATAATATGTTATTAGAATCCATATTTTTACTTCACTAGTCTTAAAATAGATTAGTGAAGAATGTAAAATCTCCTTTACACTTAAATTAAATAATCAACAATGTTAAGTTTCTTTTATAGCAGAGAAACATATATTTTAGCAAAATGTATAATAATTGATATACCCGGTAATTTCTTTTACAATCTACTTAAAAATTTGTTTTGAAACAGAACAGAACTAATTGTATGTATAACTCAGTCAAGTTTTTAGTCAAATATTCAAATCAATTTAACTTGGCCTAACAATTTTGCCTTATTTCAGTCTTCCGTTCAAAAAAATCTTCGGGTTGGAAATTTAGGAAAAAATTTTGTGATTGGCTTTTAATTAAGGGGTACATTTAAATGTTTTTTTTTAATAACTAAGATAAAGTTTGTTTTTATTTCTATATTTACATAAATAGATATATGTTAATAAAATAGGGTGTTTTATTTAAAAAACAATTCAAAAAGTATGTCCAAGGGATCAAACAAAATCATATATTCATAATGAACATGTAATATATAAACTACATATATTACATTTCCATTATGGATATATATTTTTTCATATCTTATGGTGCTTTGGCAGCTTTTATTTCAAGACAACACGGGAAAAACATTTTAGTTTTAATCCTAAAGTTCAGCAATTAAAATTGGATTCTTCCAAGGTTTATTTATTATCTCCATTTTATTATATATTCTGAATATTCATCGAAATTAACAATTTATCGATTAAATTTTAAATATAGCAATATAGATTTAGCCAGATAAGTTAATGTAATCACAATTAGTTTAAAGCAATGTATTGATATATATGTGAGTTTTATTAAATCGGTATACCTGTTGTAACAATATTACTTGTCGTTTTATGAATGCGTTCTTGCCTTACAAAAAGATTGAACAATCTGATAAGATTCTGTTAAAAACACTAATTAATTTGAATATATACGTATCTATTTGTTTTTAATATAGAATCTGTCGGTTTGCTCACAACGTTTCTTATAGGTTTGCCTCAAAATAAAAATTTCGACGAACAGATGGCGAGAGAACTTTATTTTTTAGGTTTCTATGTAATGATCTTAATTTTCTTCAGAATTTCATATACAACTTTTCTTTTCGATGTTCTTTTCTAGTCAAGCCATATAAAAAGTTCCAAAAGTGTTACTTCGAATTTTACCTCAATAGGCCTTTTTCTGAAAGTTTTCTTCATCAAATTTTAATTTCTTGATCCTGGAATGAGTAAAACCGCTCTCCGATCCTCGCATAAAGCTGGGCCATATCAGCGAGTAACAATTTAATTTTTTCGATACAGTTACATAGTTTTAATAGTGTACTTGTTTAGTTCGTGTCAAAATGCCATTATTTAGGATTTCTTTTGGTTCTTTTCATATTATAAATTAATAAGCGAAACAAAATATGGTTATTGTCTCCTAGTTTTCCTTAAAAGTTTATTTCTATGTTTATGGATATTGATAGATGTTTTAAGATTTAAAAAACCTTTTTACAAGAAATGCAGGTATTGGTGCTGAATACACTTTGTAGACGACAGTGTCTAGCTGGATAGTCATGGCAATTAAGACCAAACAAGCTGAATGGAGAAGTACAACTATGACCAAAAATACTTTATCACTGAATAAAATCATTTCTGTATAGAAAGTTCGAATTCCTCACTTTTGAAAAAGGCCTATTTCTTATGATTTTACTTTTTACCACGTTGTTTTTCTACTAATTCTAATAATTAACGCCCTTTTTTAATTTTACGTTAGCTGTAGGGGAAGCGGGGTACTGGGGCACTTTGGTAAGTAGAGGTCCTCGGGGTCTGAAATTCCTGAAAAATTTAAATATTTCAGGAGTCTTCCTGAAGAGTTCTTTGGGTGACGACAATAACCAGAGGGTGTCGCCATCTATCGATAGAAATAAAAATTAATTAACTCCACTCTCGGTGGCTCATTTTTTAACGTCGGTCGGTCTCTCACCCTGCAGACCCCGGTTCAATTCACAGCCGCCGAGAATTTTTTTTTTAAATTAATTTGTATTTCACCGCTAGATGGCGATACCCTCTGGTCATTGTCGTCACCCGAAGAACTCATCAGCTGAAGAATTCTTCGACTCCTTATACATTTTCAGGGATTTCAGACCCTGAGGACCTCTACTTACCAAAGTGCCCCAGTACTCCGCTACCCCTACTACTTACGTTGTGTAACATTTTTCTGTCATTGAATTCTTTCTAGTTGTATTTGAAAGGACTCCATTTCATACCGTCATGTTTACAGAAACTTTTTTATTTTCAAGCTATTGAACAAATTCTTTGTAGCGACAGGTATGTTTGTTACATCCTGTATATTATTATAGTGTACAGCTTTTTTGAAGTTTTTCTGAACACTCAATTGGAAGTGGGATGCGAAATCGCCGTGATTTTCTCATTCTTTGAATTTGAAAACTCGGGACGGACACTTAAACTAATATAAATAAAGCCGTATTATGGTGCAGGTCGCTTGCAAAACAACTTTACACTACGATATTTCAAGGACGCCTTGACAGAGATACTTGAAATTTTTACCAAAAATTTTTTGCCACGTTGGAAATCTTTAGTCAAAAATTTAAGTATCTGTGTCAACGCGTTCTTGAAATATCGTAGTATAAAGTGGTTTTGCAAGTGACCTCCACCATTAATACGACTATAGGAAAAAGCGCACAGCATATATTTCTAGAGATTAAAGTTTATGTGAAAGCCGTCCAAAGTTGATAAATTGAAAGATTGAGCCAGAATTACACCAGAGGTAGTCTCTTTGAACCGTTATGGGAAATCTGGACATTTTAAATTTTTCTCATACTATTATAAATAAGTAACTAATTCATCTAAAGTATTAAAACTAAATAAACAATGTTGTTATTATTATAGAATCTGTTATCTGATACTAATAATAACAAATTAATATAAAATTCAATACAATATCATTCAGCCTTTTTAGTAGCACTCATAACTGATACATACAATACAAAAACCTAAATGACGATTGTATCCCACAAGCGCATGACATTTGGACATGTTGAATTTAGTTTTAGTGGGAAACTTGACAGTCAAATCTGGGGTAATCTGTTCATGAGCCGTGTTCGGCTCCCCCTTTCTATTGAGTGTTTGGTAATATTTGGAAAATTCTTCATAAAAAAACAAAGAACGTATGAAATAACAAAACCAGTAATACAATGTTATTAATATTATATTAGGAACCGAGTGCATTCATGAGCTCTTATGAGCGAAACCACAACCGGTACGAGGGACGTGATAACTCCAGCCACCCAAGAGGCGGCTCGGGCCGAGGTGGTAGTGGCGGTGGTGGTGGCCACTGGGTCAGCGATAACCGTCGTGATGATTTCCCAAATAAAAGACGTCGTTTTTAAAATGCCCAGTATGATTAATACCAACCTAACTGTCAAAAATTATTAGTTAATTTTGATAAACTCAATCAAATTAACTATTTAGTCTTTTATGACAGTTTTAAAAGTACTAGGACATTATCCACCCAATTCACGACATTTTTTAAGAACGAAGGGCCAAAAATGACAAATTTGCTATGCTAGATTTAATTTTACATTTTGGAATTCCTTGGATCCTTATAATTTGATATGTGGTCCTTGGTATGGGCTTTGGTTTAATGTCGATTATAGAAAATTTTCTGAATATTCGACGGCCACATTTGATGCATAGTGGAAAAAAAATCTATATGATGGTTTCGTGGCCATATTGTATCGAATGTTTATCTGTCTTTAAAACTTTTTTTATGTCAAATAATACAGCAAGAAATTTTCTTAAGTATTCCTAGGTCTTTTGGCAATGATCCTTATGGATTAACTTACCAAAGAACTGCATAGTGGTTTGCGTCAACAACAAAAACACGATTGGGATGTTTATATAAAGAATTTAACAGTTATAGCAAGTTTGACCTTTTTACTCTTTTTTCTTAAACATGTCCGGACACAATTTGCAAAACATGCGAAGTAATCATTTATATCACAATATATATTTGACACTTTTACTTGGTTGGTTTTGGTGTAAAGCTTCTAGATAAAAGTATTTTGCATATGTTTTGTTTTTATTAATGTCATTTAACATGGTTTGCAAATTACGAAAACTAAATATTCAACATCTACAAATAGACTTAACTGGGCCGTTAAAAAACTTTCGACATTCAAGCATCAAGAAACATCATAGAACCAAACGCTTGGACAATTTTATTTAAGCATAGTCAGTTTATTAAAAATTTAAATCTGACATGCCTTTTATTTACGTATTTATCTTAGTTTAAAAATCGGTACAGGAATTTAAAATATTTGATATTTTACTTTTAGAATGCATTACTTAAAACATTATTTATCGACCTTTATTAAATTTCCTTTATTTTGCTGTGTGAATATTGTATTAATAAAACTACCTTAGTTATCATTTTCTTAACTATTATATTGTAAAATAATGGTAAAACAGTAGTTAGTAAGCATTTATTTGTTTGGACTTTTTGACCCACGTCAACATATTCATTTCATACATTTAAAATAGGAAAATAAAATTAACCGATTTTTAGAAACCATTATAATTTAATTAAAAATATATCGAAAATAATAATAATTTTTCTTAAAATCTTAAATCTTGTTATTTGTATTAAGAAAGGCGTTATTTATAAACCAAATACCACATAAACATTCCAAATTCAACGTTAAGGAAGATTTAAAAACTGAATTTATACGGAGATAACTGGAACCGGAAATAAGAAGATAGCAGTAAAATAAGGTTGAGTTTACGCAGTGATAGCGTCTTTAACTAAAGTTTTTTCACTAGTATAAAATATACATAATAATTTCAACAAATATAAGTTAATTATTTTTAAACAATACGTAGTATGTTGACGGTGGCTGGTCGAAATGTATAAGTACTATAATCTTAGTTATTTTATTTCATAATATCTATTGTGTCTAGTTTGCACAATATATCTACATTATCGTTTAAAATGGTCTTAATCTCATATTCGAACAAGATACGAATGTTTTTATAGATAGGGTTAAAAGATGTATTTTTTCTTGTAAATTTATTTTGGGACATTTAAACGATAACAAGTCGATTAATTATTGAACCTCAAAATTTATCGCATATAGGAAATATTATTAGTTAATTTGAAAATAGAAATTATACTATATTTAATAATGGTTAAAATATAATCCAGTTTTTGACAGGTACATAATATGTATCAATTATTAATAATCAATATCATTTACAGTTTAAGTTACATATTCTTTAAAAAAATAAGTAAATATATTTTTTTAATCTTAGGTGCAATTTTAAGAAGTATATTGTTTTTTGAATTTCTGTTTCTGATCTGTGCACATAGATGAACTATTTTTTTTTCCTAAACTAATTTTTTTATGTTGTTTTTGAACATATTCCTTTAATTTTGCATATATTAAATTCTGATCTTCCTAGATAAAAAAGCGCATGTTAAGTCTCGTTAAAGTCCAGTCACAAATTAATATTTGTGTCAGACACCTTTGGATTAACACATAGAATGATACGTTAGGAAGTTAGCCTGTAGAGATAATTAGGCTATCCAAGTTCCAAAACTAAGATCCGTTTTGTTTATAATGCATAAGTGATATTACGCGAGTCAATTTTTTTTCGTGGTAATAACACCCAACTCGCGTGTAAGTACCGTACATTATTTTATCTTACACAGTTTTCTTAATTAAATTCCGAGATTTTGGTATTACCCGGGACATCAGCAAGTACCGGGACCTCAGCAAGTCACGGGATAGCAGCGTCTTGGGTTATCAGCAAGTCTCGGGTCATCAGCAAGTCCCGAGACAAATCTTAAAAAATTACCAAGTTCTGAAAAATAACCAATTTTCGGAATTGGATACCCTATTTATAATATATAAGCTAAATAAGGCCTACTGAAATTTTATGCGTTAAAATTGCAATTTTTTTAATGGTGAGATTGTGATTATTTTTATTTTGTAGCTTATATGAAAATTTTTATTTTGATTTGGGACCAAAACATATACTAATTTTTTTTAATGAGCAGCTCCGTATTACCCTAATGTTTAGGAATAAAACTTCAATATTTTCTATTTCTAATATGTGCACATAGATTAATGTTTCTGTCGGTTACTTCCATAAACTATAATGATGTATATATACTTAAAAATTAAATTTTCTTTCATATACGATTGGTAACTTGGGATACACAGGGAAAAATACAGTTAACACATTAGCCTATAGATATAATTAGGACATCAAGTCCCGGAACAAAGAGGCGTTCATCAAATAATATTATTAAAACTTTACTTATACATACCATCTATCAACAAATTGTAATTTTTAAATGTTGGAAAAATATTGTACGGTACTTACACGTAAAGTTAATTATTTTACTTAATCAAAAAGTAAACTCTATTGGCCTTGGGGGGCTTTGCTGTTCAATTTTCCTGATTAGGTAATCTCACTTGCCTAACGTGTAGGTACCGTACAATATTTTATTCAACACTTCTTTATTTTGCATAAAATATTATAATTTATTCATAGACTAATGTATGTAAAAAAACACACGATTTTATTATAAACACCCTGTTACTATAGTAATTTCATATGAGGTATGTGATCGCTTTCGGTTTTATCTCACTTTTAAGGGAAATCGTGAGTGAAGCTTACTACATTCGCTTTTCACCATACATGCAGTCTTTCAATTACCTCCCACGATATGGGAAAAAATGATTCCACGGACTTACACTTGAATTAAATAATATTAACCACTTAACTTACTTGGCCTTAAGGGGCCTCCCGGTCCATTTTTTCTTAGTGGGTAAAATCACATGAGTACCATTCAATATATTGTCCAACGCTTTCTTATAAACATGCGACATGTAATCGTTAACGGTTTAAACCCGATTTATTAGGGACATAGTGTGAGTAAAACTGTTTTACCTCTCGATTTTCGCCACAAATCTAACCTAAGTTAAAGAATTTATTAGCCACTAAGAAAATTATCTTGCTAAGTCTTTGGGACTTTTCGGGATGCATTATTCTTCATGGGTGATATATTTCTCACAACTACAATAAATAACTAATAACGTGACAGTTTTGGACAAAGTATCTCATTTCGAGATTTCGGCAGGTCCCAGGATCTCAACAACTCCTGAGACATGCACACAGCGTTCCGGGATTTGATGTCCGAAAGAAAATCTATAAGCTAGAAAATGCCCACTCGTTATAAAAATGTTGTGTTTCATTTTTTTGCAAATTTGAAATTTTAATGGGACCTTTACAAATAAATATTTAGCATGAGCAGCTTCGTATAATACAATAATTGTAAATTCTGTGGGGTAGTTTTTAATACACTTCTACAAATAAACAAAAAGATGGATATAAATGGATAACACTTTGTAAATCGTTGTTACTATATATTAGTGATACACCATTCGTGTCGACGTTTTTTTTTTAGTAAATAATTTTAATTGCAAGAATATATCTTTAATAGAATAATTTGACAACATAAAGTATACCTTTATGTATTTAAACTGCATATATTTTGACTATTTTTTTAATAAATGAATTAAAAGAATAGAATTATTTAAATAAAAACTGATCGCTCAGCGCGATTTTTATCTAAACATAATATTAAGCCTTAGTCATAGTTCTAGAATATACTTTTATGTTTGTAGTGTTTTTTTTGACAGTCCTTATGAGTAACTGTAACGTGTCGTAAATTAGTAACATTCACATGTATCATTAAACTGACTTCTAATAAGTTTTCGTTGTTTTGGTTTTTTAATTTCCCTCTTCTCAGAAGTCATGTAAACTTCTTGAGTCCCGTAAAATATACCCAAGTAGCACAAGAGAGCTATAACGTCGTTATTATAAGATTTTCTAAAACTCAATAAAATGTTTAGTTAGTTGTTTAGTATTCTACAAGATACATATTTAAAACATCATCTTCACTTGGTAATGCAGTCGGATACATCATAAATAATTATTAAAAATATTACATATACGTTTAATGAGCAACATTTCTACTTATGTCCCTAGAAAATAATAAAAAATAAGGATATTTAAAAATTTTATAACCTTTATAACTTTTAACCAAATCCATTAAATTTGCTTTTAATAATGACATATACATACGTGCTATGGCATCAAATTTTAATAAGTTTTTGAAAACATATTTTTGTTAAAAAGAATTGCTACTTGGGTAAGTTGAGTTTTGCGTCAACCTAACGTCAGCTAAACGCTGGCTGACGTAAATGTCTCAGAGACCTTTAAATAAAATAACCTTTTTCTTAATAAAAACTGAGTAAAAATAAACATTATTATTTTAACAATCTAAAACAAAAAAACAAGTTATTTTAAAGGTTATTCATTTCAATATCGGATGCGATGGGGGACTGTGTTTATTTTATGACGTTTATGTAGAAAAAATTTTATCAAAAAAAACAACATATATTTTTTTGAGAGGATGGCGAGGCGAAGGGAAAATTTGGTTTGGTTTGTCAGAGGGATGAAGCACTACGGGGGGAGGGTTAAAAATACACAAATTAACATGACTTCATTTATGGACATTCCCTTGATTTTAATTATAAAAAACAAGTTCGCGTTTACAAAAAAAAAACTTCTTTCTGAAAAGTCAGGGTATCTGATAATTCGAACCTGGTCAGGGATATAAAATATGAAAATCTTAATTTTTTGGTTTTTCCAAAATATAGAAGCTAAATCGAACAGTAGATGGGTCTGTGTGCTATATCTCGCTTCTGTGCTGAGCGTCAAAGCGAGTGAACACGAGGGAAAATAGGTCACGTAGATATCTCTAGTATTTGTACTATGTCGAAAAAAATAATTATTTGGGGCATTAATGCAAAACTGCTGGGCACTTTCGCAGGGTAGTGTTATTTTTGTTACAGGTAATGTATATTTTAACCTCGCCATTAATTTTAAATGTTTTATTTACATTAATTACACATTATTTACATGGCGATTCATGTAAAGATTTACAAATTTTAAGGCGTAATTCAATATCAAAAATTAAAAAAGTTCTGAAAACTAAGGGACCTAAATTCCTTTAATTTGTTTTACGTGCAATTTTTTAGGCTTAAGTGCTTATTGTTACAGCCTAGGATCAACAGGATTCAAGAAAAACGGATTTAAATAGTTTTCATCGCTAGCTCAAAAACAGTCCTACGTCCCTATATTGCTTAAGAGCGATCCTGCATCATAAATTATACAGGGTGTCCCGAAAAAATACCGACAAACTTTAAGGGGTGGTAGAGGACATCAAAACAAACATTTTTTGTTGAGTAAACATATGTCCTCAAATAAGCCGTTGGGCTGTATATTTTCGGGACACCCTGTATAATCGTTCCTACAAACAACCTTACAAAGCTAGATTCTAAGGTTTAAGACCTATTCAAAACTGTTTTCTTATTTTTGGATATCTAACAAAAGTTTGTTCTATACTTTTAAAACGTTTAAGAAAGAATGTTCTTAAAGATATCTAAAATTATTTTTAGAACATTTTTGCTATCAGGGATGTAGTACCCCTTAAAATTTATAAACCTTTTTTTGAATTTCATGTACATATTGTTATGCATGACTTTAGTCTATTTATATAATTTAATTACAGCAAAACAAAAGAAGCCAAAGGACTGTTCATACATCTTTTAACTCTTCGGCGGGCGCGCTTTTTAGAATTACATGAGCGGGAGCGCCGCGGCATTTACACCGCATTTAGAAGAAAATATATTTTGTGTAGTGTGTAGTAAACTAAGAAAAATATACCTCAATGGTTTTATTAAATTAAAAAAGTAATTTTAAGCATTTTAGGCATTTTAAAACAAATATAGATAAAATGAAGAAAATAATATAAACTAAAATATAAGCTTGAAAAAAAAATTATATTATTTAACTTCCAATAACATAAACAAGGAATATACAATATTACAGAGCTCACTATATATTAGTTTTAGAGTAAAATCTAAATTTGCGGATTTTTGTCGTCGGCGCCGGAGAGTTAAACTAGACAAAACTGGTATTTCAGGGTGGCCACACTAATCTGGATTTTAGGAAAATATGGGGAAATATTATCAATTTGTTCTAATAAATAACTAAAAAAATATTTACAAAATACAGAATATAACTATCGTTTTATAGTCTAAAACCATATAAATTTCAAAATATTTTTCTCTACAAAATATGAGGGGCGTATTTGAGGGTCGTAAATATGTGGCCACCCTATTTTTATAATTAACTTTATTTCCAAATAGTCGTAGTAAGAGGCTATTAGCCTGTCAACTAGGATAAGATGGCTCACTGGGCAAGTCGAAGCTGTTCCTGGTTATGTTTTTTTTTTAACTAAAGGAAACTGGTATTTCAGGGTAGCCACACTAATTTTTCTTTTGGGGAAATATCAAATTGTTGCAATAAGTAAGAAGTAACCAAAAATAAATATAGTATATTATTTTTATGGTCTAAAACTATATACATTTTAAAATATATTTCTCTACAAAATATTTGGGGATTTGGGGGTCGTAAATCTGTGGCCACCTTGTTTTTATAATTATTTTTATTTAGTCTTAGTAAAAGGCTATTAGCCTATCCACTAGGATCAGATGGCCCATTGGGCAGGCCGAAGCTGTTCCCGTCCACGTTAACCAACCACTCCAGGGCCCTGGAACCTCTGGAGGGGTTCCAATACAACAAAACTCTAAACTTAATTTATTTTATTTTTAAACCGACTTTTTATAGTGTTTCCTAGTATTTTTTTTTCTTTTAGATCTACAGCTTTTGGAATCCACAGTGTGGGCAAAGGTCTAGTATGGACTTTGGCTTATGGCAGTTGCTCTGTAATATGTTTCCATTCCTTTCTATTGATCGCCTTTCGCTTTCAAATTCCCTTTTTCCATTATCAGGGCTTGCAAATTTTACCAAGCCCTAGAAAAACTGTCGTTTTAACCGTTAAAAAGTAGTAGTAGTTTTAAACGGTCAATCCCGGAAAAAAAACGCCGTCTTTCTCATCAGCTAAAAAACTGAGTTTTCCAGTCCTGTTACCTATCCATCTTTTTTTGGACACTGCCTTGCAGTTTGTTTTTCTGATTTTCGTTCAGCAATTTTTTCCATAAACTAATATTTGGTTCATAATAAGTGTTCATTACATAATATCCTTTGTAAATAGAACTTTTATTACATATCTTACTCATATTACGTATTTTCTAAATACGAAAAGTAAATGTGACATTTAAAATGTTTTCATGACATTTATGTTCTCCCATTTTTTTTTCTTTTCTTTGTTTTATTTTGACCTTAATTATCTAAAAATTATCTATTTGTTCGTTTTGTCCCATAAATTATATCGAGATTTGAGGGGTCAAGTAAATATGGGGTATGTCCATATAGGCTTTTTAACTTTGTTATTGCAAAACACAGTTCATAGTTACTGTAATGTAACAGAAAATGAAGTCGAAAATTGAAAAAAAAAAGTATAATATAATTTATGAATGGCCTCTGTTTTTTTAATGTCTTAAAATCCTCAAAAATATAGAATTTCGACATGGAACCTTTGCTACTCGCTTTTTTGTCGATCCTGCCTGATCTGATCAGTATTGAAAGGTTTAATTTATGGTTAAATTAGTGTTACTGGAGTTTTTTACTTTTTGGTTTGATTTGGCAAAAGCCCATCCTTACTGTTGACGGGTAAAATTAATTAACTGTTAAACTAACCGGACTTAAAACTCTGCTTTTGTCCGCTTAGTAAAACATTTCATATTTTCTTATCTTCATTTTTAGAAGGGTGGTTAAGAAATCCTGCGACCTGACCTCCGTTCAGGCCGGCTAACTTTTAGGAGTATGAGGCAAATTTTCTGAACATGTACAAAAATAATTTGACGTTCCAGATTTTTTTCAGAATTTATGATGACCAAAAAAGATCCTTAAACAATGTTCTGACCAACCCAAAATGCTTGTAAAATAAATTTCCAAGCTAAAATTTCGAAATGACGATTTATAGTTTTACAGAGACTGAACAAGGATCTAATGAACTGAACTCAAACGTTTAATATTTGGGCAAAATATATTAACGTTGAATTTTTACCAGCGTTATCTCATTTATTATTATTAGAAAAACTATACATTAAATGGAGTAAGCTAACATTGACGTAAATCAAATTGACGTCTCACACCAATCAATCTGTCTATTTGTTTGTCCTCCCTATAAAAAAATCCGACAAACACCGGTTCCAATACACATACCAAAACTCAAGAAATGTCGTGATTTTTATATGGAAATTCCAAAAACCGAATGAAAATCTGCGAAATCTTATGGAGTCTCTTGAAATTTTATGAAATCCCACGTAATTTGATGAGTAAGTCCATATGAATTTACAAATTCAAAAAACAATGTTGCTCATGAAAAACGTATGGTTTTCAAAAGCGCATCTGGATTTCCAGATATATCTCGAATATGTTTTTTCATGACTTTATAAGATTTCATGATGTTTTTGGATTATCCATATAAAAATTCATGAGATTTCGGGAGTTTTGTATGTGTATTGGAACCGGTTTTCAAAGAAATTTTTTTTAAGGGCTTCCGAAACTTTTTAAATACCTAGAAATCTAAAACTTGACATGTAAATCAGAAACCTAGGTCTGCTGATTAGAAAAGTCTAAAACCCCAAAATGTTAAACCAGGGGTTCCCCTGGAAGAAGAAAACCTAATGCATTTTCTACAACTAACGTTAGATAGATCTAAATTTAGTGGTGAATGTAGAAAATTATTCGGCAACTCAAAAGTATACCGTTAAGTATTGACACAAATAAATGCTATTATGTGCTTGCACTGCTCACACTATCAGTTCCGTGCTAAGAATGGGCTTAACAGCTAGTATTAAATGAAATTCATGTGGAAATTTAACTGGATTGGGATAAAATATGACATATGGTTTTCAAAGTTTATAACTATATAAGGATTTAAAGTATGAAATATGATGCTTTGAAAATGGTTTTTGTCTTCTTGCCTTTATAGAGAAGAATATCATCAGGGAAGATACTTTAACTTGAGAGATATAAAATATACTGGTACAACATTGAATGGTAGATTTAAGTTTCAACCCTAAATTAATTGTGTCAAAGAACGATAAAAAAAGACTTTGGATGGTTTACTAGATGTTCCTATATTTCCAAGACATTTTTAGTGACTACATATAAGTACGTTCCCTTGCGATTAATCAAATTGATTTTTTGATATTTTCTTAAGGTTGGAGATACTGGTACATACCCGTCGTTACTAAGCTATTTTTAAAGATCCCCATTATGGATATAGACTATTTTGGCATAGAGACTACAACTATTTTTCATCCTGCCAATAATACACCGTTTTACCCAACACCCTAATCAACAAGAACAACAACAACGAGACTGCACTACTTAAAAAATGAGATAAAAAAGTTAATCTTCAATCACACCAAGCTTAAAAAGAGATAAAAAGAAGTTTCTCTTCAAAAAGTCCAAACCAAGCTAAAAAGGAGATAAAGAGACGTTTGGACTCTTCAATTGAACCAAGCTAATTTGTTTTTCCTTTAATTTAATCGTTAAAAATATGGTTTTGGATATTTTTCTGAGAAGTTTTAGAACATAATAACGATGGACATGGACTAAATGGATTGAAGTCATATACATACCTTAGCAAGATAGTATGATGTAGGAATAAAGGTGGTAAAAATTTGGTTTGGTTCTACATATTCCACCAAATTTTCAGATATTCCATGGGAATTTCTACACCTGCTTTCACTTGGCGGTTTGTTAGTGAAAATTTAAAAATTATTTGTATTAAAAATATTTTTTTATGATCCCCATACATCAACCTAATTTTTAAATTTTCTTTTGGTGATTATATAAATAGCAAACGGAGGTATCTCGCACGCTTACTGTTTCCGATTTGATCCAAGTGTCTGATTGAAAACCAAGCTTCGGTTCTAATCTTAGTCCGAAACTTTTAAAACTAAAATTTAATTTTTAAAGTCACTAAAACAAGAAAAGTCACAGACGATATCCCTTGCTAGCGTTTGCTGTTTATAAATACTATAAAATAAAGATGTCGCCGGTAAAAAAGGTACATTGCATAAAAAACTATATATTAAATTTGGGGCAAAGGGGGTATAAAAAGTAGTTTAGCTTGCTTACTTGCTACCATTCAAAGTCTCCAGATTAGAAGATGACCCACAAGTATACATCAATCCAATGACTTAATGTACATCTGAAGTAAATAAAGTCTGAAAATGTTTGCGTACAGGGTTGACAAGGGCCAGCATCCCGAAACTTTACAGTTTTATAATTTGTACGATGATAGAAAAAGTAGGTTGATAAAATATTTGTCAGCATGTCGGTGATACTGCAATACGTCTTATGCGAAAAAAACAAGTTTTGCTGTTAGGGCACTGAATTAACAGGTTAGATAGTGATCTAATGGTAAATAGCGAAACCTACGTTTTTGTTCGGATAGCACGTATTGCAGTATCACCGACGATATATTATGCCGTTTAAGTGTTTCAAAATATTGAGAAGTGGTTTATACTAATCTTCAAAGATTTCCTCCAGATTACCTCAAAATGATTTTTTTCTATAGAAAACAATGCAGGAGTTCGCATTCAAAACCAGTTATATCCATTTTACGTACTGTGGATATATCTGGTTTTGAACGCGAACTCGTTAATTGAAGTAAAGTTGTTTAAAGCTTAGGGGTTCTACTTAAAATTCGTAACGCACCTAAGGGGGATACGATCATTGCGTGGGGGGTGGAGGGACTGACGTAACGCCACCCAAATATTTTTTAGGGGGGTCTTTGTCTGCTACTGTTACGTTAGAGGGGTAAGTTTCAGCCTTACATGGGGGGAGGGTGCTTGCTCAAAATTGCAAAATTTTGCGGTATATTCCGATTCGTTTTCTACTGGTCTTTACTGGTCTCTACTTTTTTTTTAACAAGGGGGCTTAACGCAGCGAATTGAAATTTGGAACCAGTATACGTTGCATACGTTGGATGTAAATTGTATATTTTTATAATTTAAAATGACACTAGGGTGAAAAGGGGGCAGAATTTTAAATGGAAATGTGGGTCGTTTGATACATAATTTGAAAGTTATTAAAAATTTCTATCCAACGTAATATTTGTTTTTGATTTGAATTTAAATTTTAGGGTTATATTTAGTTTTAAAGTTTTGATCCTTATTAACTTCGAAACGAAACCAAATGTAATTCACCTATTAATAAATAAATAAATCTTAAATTGCAATTTCCTCTTTTTACTTTTAAATCAATGAGAAAATACTTTATTATCAAGGTTGCCTGCTATTTAAGATTTTGGAGTTGGTTTTTTCATATATTAATATTTTTATTGGTTTCGGAGTTAAAGTCCGCGCATTAAGAATGCTACAATAATGTCATTAAACACAGAATGCGCAGTAAACCAAAATGAACTGTTTACATATACGCCCTTTAGTAACGGCTCGTTTTTCTTAGCAACAATCGCTTGTTGGAATAAATCTGTTGACTCGGCCTACAATGTTGTGCGCAGTGTCGTCATTACATTACCATTCTTAACGCGCGCGGACTCTATTTCAATGATGACTTGTCAAAATTTATAATTTAACTTGAAATTAAACAAAAAATATACCATTCCATACTTAAAAAAAAAAGAAAAACTGTACTGAAAACTGTATTCAATACCTATATGTAATGCAAAGCTTACATATTTTAACGGCTTCTCTATTTTGATCTTTTTCAGCGCTCCCACTTGACTTTAAATCCTTAAATTTCCTCAAATTTGCAAAACGTCCTAGAAAAACTAATTATCATCCTTAATTTCTCAAATGCCCTTAAATTTTAAACCACAAGTCCTTAAACGTCAAGACATTTTATGACATAAGATAATCTATAAAATCAAATAGTACATGGTAAAACATTAAAAATGCCCGTCTGTCCCTTGAATTTTTTTGTGTACACGATAACTCGAGAAAGAATTATCCGATCGACTCGAAATTGTCACGAAAAACAAAGTTCTATAAGAGGAAGATCCCTATTGTTATTAAAAATAATTCCTCAAAAATAAAAAAGTTGCGGGGAGTTAAACTTTTTAAAAATAAAAAAAAAGCTAGTCGGATAATCTTTTCAGGAAAAAAACTTTTGCTAAATTGACTGAAAAAAAAAATATTTTTCAAAAAAAGGTAATTCCATTTTAATGGGTGCGACAGTTTTATGTAGTTTTTAAAATATAACTATAATAATGAAAATTGTGCCTGTTATTTATGAGAAAAATCTGTAAAAATACATTTTTACAAACGCGTTGCGTTGTGTTCATTAGAAATCATATTAAAATTATAAATTAGAGTTAAAATAATATTCTTTTATTATTTCCACAATATAGTCGCGTTAATCAACCAGTTTTATTAACTATAAATACTTTTATTTCTAGGTTTAATAATTTTATGACTGCTTATTAAAACAAGAATACCCTCTGATATAAAAAAATAAATAAAAAGTTATTCAACATTAAGATAAATTAAAAAAATAGATTTTAATTGTTATGTACATATACACCTCAGGGCCGTGTCGTGTTGTTTTTAGATCCTCATCATGAGAGAAGATTAAAAGTCGAAAAAAAAAAAAGGTTTATCAACTCGCATCGCTCGCTAGGGTAAAAAGTTGATGACTACAAAAAAAGCTTAACACCGCCACAACTGCACTCATGACCAACTCTGCAACCCTTAATTGGGCAAAAAACGCCTCTTTGCGTCACCCCACGTCACGGCCCTTATGCACCTCATCAGAACTTCGACACAAATTTTTCTTTATTTTCGCAAATATTTTAAACTTTGCCATATGAACTTTTGGTATTCATAAAAACAATTTTGAATGAATGAAATGCGTTAGTAAAAAAATGGAATTGCGTTTTTAAACCATGAAAAATCTTATTACCAAAATATAACCAAACAATCTCGAAAAGCCATGATTTCCGTCTGTCTGTCGGTCTGTCCGGTAAAACAGTAAAAATTGTGAACACGATAACTCTTGAACTTTAAATTTGAAACATAGATTCCTTATTCAAAGTTCTCGGCTGTGATTGTTTTTGGTATAAATCGGTGTGGTGAATAGGGTCAAAGGGCGGTAAAATAAATAAATAAGGTTAAAAAATTCTGTTATTTTTCAACCAGGCACTGTTCAACTATTATGTAAAGTACTTAGGAAGAAGGGAGGTATAGAAAAGCGTTACGGCCATATATTTATAGGGATATATTACGTTCGCCTTTAGGGGGGCCTGCCTGGCGACATGAAGGGGGACAATTTTTTTAGCCCGCGCTTTATTGGTAGCAAAATATTTTGGGAGCGTTCCTGGTTTTTGTGAAAAAAATTTTGGCGGGTGAGCTGTTGATCATGCGCGTACCAATTTTGCGAAAACAAAAAGACAGGTACACAAAATTTTGGCTGGTGGCCTTCTTTTAGGAGCCACTTTTATTTGTCGTCCATGATTTGTTTATATCGGGAAAAGGTATGATTAAAAAAAAAGGAAAACTTTACGTTACTTAATAGTTGAATATTCCCTCATCCCATTTTCTTTAACGTTAACTGCCACAAAACGCATGCGGGTATCTAACGCTTTGGCCTAGAAGCCACGTATCCGTGTATCTCGCGTCTGCCTTACTTTTAGCCCGTGTACTTCGTCTAAACTTTTCGAATTTTTTTCTTAAGCCATTTTTTCTGACGTTGGCAGTTAACGTGTTAAATCGACCCTTATAAGTGTAATTAATAAATTCTAATAAAATTTTATGTTTAATAGGGAAGAAGAAGGCGAAAAGTCTATTAAAAACTTGAAACAGAAGATGTAAGGACTACTTACGTTTAAAGGGCCAATTTTTGGAACATTGAGAAGTGATCCCTCAGGCCTGCATCTTATTTATATTTGGTAAGTACTCGATCAAAGTAAATTATTATTTCAGAGACAAAAAAGTAGCGTGGAACTCGGATATAAAGAGGTCTTAAAAACGTTCTTTATAACCGGATCGAAATACACGTAAAGGGATATCTTGGGGCAAAAAAATATAGTCGATATAACCGAGATTTAGTTATAACCGGTATTTTTTATGACCGTATAAAAAATCTCCTACGAAACTACCTTGGTATTCCATGAACTTTCAACAGATTCCATGTGGTACCGTCAAGTGGGGTGACTTCGGACTTGTGCACAAGTGTTGGGGTTGTGTGCACAATTTGTGGAATTGAACCCCACCACCTGTGCCCATAACCCCACAACTTGTGCACACCTACTTGAAACCCACAACCTGTGGGCATAACCCCACAACTTGTGCACACGTGCTTTAGTTCACAGTTTTGCGAAAAAGTCACCCACACCGTCGGAAGTCACCCCACTTGACGGTATATCTGGAAATCCAGATGTGCTGAGAAAACCATGTTTTTTCATAAGAATACATTGTTTCTTAAATTTGTAAATTTATGATGAAGTTTCATGTGGACTTATTGAGTTACATGAGATTTTAATAAACTTCGTAAGATTTTATAAGATTTCATGCGGTTTTTGCAAGGAGGAAAATGGAGTCGCTATGTGTATAGCAAGAAAACGGCACCATTTCGCGAAATGTTTTTTAGCACTGTGGTGGGGGTTTTGCAGATCCGGACTCTTAGTAGTTTTTATTATTTTTTAATAAAAAATTTTAATTTTTAAAAATGAATATAAAATTTTTATTTTTAAATTTTTTAAATATATTTAAATAAAAAAAAACCCTTAAAAACCTTTCAAGCACTAAAAACAACCAATATAACTCTACTTTTGAAAAGTCAAGCACTAGAGTGGAAGCGACTCCATCTTCCTCCATGGGTTTTTGGAATTTCTGTATGAAATTCATGGGATTTCGTGAGTTTTTATATGTGTATTAAAACCAATTATCACCAGATTTTTTTTATAGTGGTATTACTGTACTCCGGATGCCTCACTAGAAAAATGTCATGATTCAGAGCGGTGTGGCAACTGTCTCGTTAAAAAATGTCGAAGGGAGTTCAGATTCGTGGCAACGTGGTCTTAAAACAGGGGAGACAACGAAAAAAAAAAGAAAAAACTAATTACCTACGTATTTTTTTTATAGATTGGAAATGGAAGCACAACATACTGGACTGTGGGTTTGACTGCCTGCCAATCCAACCTTTTGACTGACATTTGTGATATTCTTAACCTAGTATTTGTAGTATATAAGAAAGTATTAAACCATTTTAATGTGATGTGTTGTTCCTATTTAAATGTTTTAAAGTTTTTTAAATAAAGTTTTCTAAAAAAAATTGAAATTGATTTTTTATCCTGTTTCAGCTTGGTGGGATATTTACGAGTTCCACGGCGGCCATGTTTAAAAGTTCACAAAAATTTTACGAGATGATACTACTGACAGACGGACTCCGTGCACTATAAAATTCTATCAATTGCCACAATTGTACATATGACTGTTAACCGCCGCTAAAATTGTAACGCGCAGAGTACCAGTCATATGTAGAATTGCGGCGAATAATATATTTCTATAGTACACAGTTCGCCTGCCAGTAGTGTCGAGTCCGTTTTTTGTGTATAACTCCTTTCCGCTTTGAGATAGCGTATTAAAAATTGGGGCTTTTACCAAAGAACACAACCCGATGTCAAAAAAGAAGGCGGTCTTTTTCTATCTTTTATAGTTTTTAAGATATCGTATCAAACTTTTTTATTCTTAGAGGTAGGGCGTAACTGATGTGCTCAATCGATAGAGAATGAAAAGCCAAGTCCAAATACATGGGTCAAAACCCCGATTTCGAAAAAAAAATTTTCGGTCAAAAATGATTTAAGGTTAACCCCTTTGACTTTTTTTTGGCCGGTTTTAAAAATTATATTGTGTTGAAACTTGGCACCCAAACTAATAATGAGCTGCTGAATCCAAATCTTCAAGCAAAAAGTTGATAGCTCTTTTAGTTTTTGAGTTATTGCTTTTTTTAATTCAAAAATACAAATATGCAAAAATGATTAGTTGACAAATAAAAACAGCGGCTTTTCTCTGCCTTTTATAGTTTTTGAGATAAGGTATCAAACTTTTTTATTTTTAGAGATAGAGCGTAACTGATGTGCTCAATCGATAGAGAATGAAAAACTACGTGGTTAAAACCCCGGGTAGGCAAAAAAAAATCTGTTACTTTGCTAATATCGACCCGTTGAATCCATTAATAAGCCTATTCTAAAATTTATTATCGAGCTGCTGAATCTAAATCTTGAAATATTACTAGTAAATTAGGAAAGGGGGTTTGTTTGATATAATCACAATTGGCAATGACGGACCAAGGAAATATGAGCAGTCAATAAGAACCCTCCATATGTAAAAAACTAAAACGCACTACTCTGGTGCTAATGCTTAACTTATATTTTAGTTTTAGCCACCGTGCGTCGCCCCTTTTTCCTAGAACCGTCCCTGCGTTGTGATAGTAATAAAACAAAAAGGATAAAATAAAAATACAATGTAGTTGTACAAATATAACGATACATAATTTCATATAAATATTTTATTGAATAATGATATGTCGGAATGCTAGCAATTCCCTTCTCCAGTGGACGAAGTGGAAGGAGTACCCGTTCCAGAACTGTACTTCTGATCTCCGTCGCAAATGTACTTTCCAGAGATAAATCTTCGTTTTATCAGGGATAATCTGTAACCAGCACCAACTAATTGAAAATCGATTCCAGACAAAGTAGTACCTTCGCAATTAAAAGCCGTCGATATAGTCGCTGGAGGACTAGGACCGTTTTCTACGTCAAATCTGGCTAGCATGGAACCGACACCGTGGTTTTCTGAATGCTGAGAAAGCTCGGTGAATTTCCAAATTACTCTATTGCTATCGTTCGGCCTAGAATATGAAAAAATGTTATTGGGACAGAGATTTTTAATTTTAAATAAAATTATGAAAATGTCGAGGGGTAAATAGTGATAAAGCAAGAGCATCATTGGCTTTAACCCGCTAAGGCATCGTGTATCCATATGGACACACCTAATTTAGTTAGTAAAAGTATGTTTGTTATAAACATGTTTTAGTACAGTCACTTAAATATAACATTGTTTTAAACCCTAAAGCTCCTGTGGAATTTATTAGTGCAAAGCGAAAGAAAATTTTAATTTTTTTTCCAGTTTGAAGTTTGGTGCAACAGGTGTTGATGCTTTCATGTTGATGATAACTTTAGTACGTAATAAGGTGAACATTTCAAGGTACAAAAACTTCAAAAGTGAATAACTCGATTTAGGTGATCATTATTAGTTTTGGTCCTAATAAAAGTACTACTGAACCTTACAGGGTTAAAAACGTGGTATAGCGATAGCAACTTAATTTATTATTAAGTAAACAGTAAAATTTTATTGGTTTATTTTTAGGACTAAGTTACTCTAAAAGTAAGTTATTGATTAAAATCTGCTTATTTATTCCATTTTCAATTAAAATACTGAAGTTTCAGTCACCATGTACATCCTGTATAAATACAATGTACTTACCATATTACAGGTGGTTTTGAATGTAAATTCTTTATGGTACCATCGACAGGAACTGCAACGTTAACGTTAAGCAATGGCGTAGGTTGTCCCATAGAATGTGAATTATATTTATAATCTATTTTTAAATCTGTATGACCACTCGAACATTTCCAATACGCTACTAGTTGAAATGGACAGGAGTTAGCACCTGATTTAGGCTTTATCTGTAAAAACAGAACATTTTTATAGCAGAGGTAAAAAAAAAAATCTAAATTTTTGTTTGCGTTTCAAAAGGTTCACGGTCTTCAATACTTTTTTTTGTGAATTCATCTGAATACTCTTAGCTTAATTCTTCTTTAAGTGCTCTGTACCATAATTTTATTATTTTCAATGCTTTTTTATCTTTTATTCCTATATTCCCATTCACCCCACCTAAACTTAAAATTTACACGGCAAGTGAAAAAAAATTATTTCAGACCTCAAATAGTATCAAAAAAATTTTCAGCTGCTGAATAATCTTAATATAATATGTCTAAAAAATAATAATCATAAACATACTTAATTTTTCAATACGGCCACTTTCGAGCACAAGTTTTAGCACTATATAATTCTAGATGTGGGCATTCTTACACATGTGCAAACATTTTAAGCAGGAACGTTCCTATACACCCCCTTTGTTCCGATACACCCCCTTTGTTCCGATACACCCCGTTTTACGGTAATCATTTTTAACTTTACTAATTATAATTATAATAGAATAACTTTTTATTCATATAAAGTAGATTTGACAACCAGGCGTTGTTTAAAAAAGACGCCAGAGACATGGTCGGCCTTTTTGCTTATAACAGCAGTATAAGGGTTGCCATTCCTTTGGCTTACAATGTTGCAATTCTGAATGCCAACGCCCAGTAATCGATAATACAAGCGGGTTTTTAAATGATTTACTTACTTTTTTTATTTGAATTGGTAAGGATATAAATCGACCTATACATTTACCTGATGAAAATTTTGAAAACCTGTAACGCATTTGGCTTGCTCAAAAATGCTCGTATCAACAAATAAAAAATATATAAAAAAAATCACCCCATTTAAAATACTGCTGCTGACAAAAGAATACTCCCCCATGTAGTTCACACAAAAAAATACTAAAAATAGGCTTTAAAAAATGTTTTTTTTAAGAAAGAATCTCCCCTATAGTTCATACCAAATAAAAAAAAAACGTGAAAAATAAATAAAAAATATTAAAAAAAAATAAAGTAAAAATATAGTTTTTACTCTTTATGATCAATCTTCTTACCCCTTACAGATATTTACCAAAAATAAGCTCAGCTGAGAACTTTATATAAGGAACATATGTTCGAAATTTGAAGTATTTAGCTCAAAGCATTCTCGAGTTATCTTGATCAAAAATTTTCCGGGACAGAATTTTTTGCGGATATCTTATCTTTTGCTTATAAAACGGCGAGAAACGTAAAAAAGCAATGATTTTTTTTTTCTAGCGCAAGACTTCTTTTTGGGAAATTAAAAAAAAACTTACTTGGTATTTTAAAATATCTACATTGAAATATGAAGCACCAGGATTCTGTTCGGATTGTTTCTTCAGTAAACAGCTTAAAGCAGACATCTTAAATTCGACACCTACATAATCTGTTGCTGATTGTCCATTATTACTGGAAAAAACAATATTCCTCAAAAATAATTTAATTTAAAAAAAAAAAACACCCGACCGATTAAAATATAAAACAAGAATAATGTAAATAGTAACAACCGTCGCAGTGGGAGGCATCTTCTGTCTTCATATTATTAAAACATTTGTATATTTGAACTAAATTTGAAGATTTGTTTTATACTTTTTTGTTAGGTGTTTTTTTTTAATTAAATTATTTATTTTAAACCTTTTAAACGTATAACATATGAAGATAAGCCTTATTAAGATTAGATCACGTGCAAAACCTCGTTGCTGTATCTCAAAGGGTTCGTTAGTTATTAAATAAAAAAAATCGTAGGAGCAATGGAATGAACGTAACATACATAACCTATGTATACATAAAATAAAGATTTTCACTTACATTGAAACTAGTTGACTATTGGGTAAAATACTCATTAATTTTTGAGTATTTTTTACGCGAAATGACAATTTCGCTGGATTTGGATTGTTCGCCAAAATAGTGACTATTCCAGCAGGGAAGGATAGCATCATTTCACCCGACATTTTTACTTGACATCTGAAATTAATGAGAAAAGTATTAAAACACATTCAAGCTTAACCCCTACCGCTCCATTGTATCCACGTATGTATATTTTTAAGTATAGCAAAATTTACCGCAATATCCACAGTGGGATTCGTATATGGGATTTTCCATATAAATTTTAATCTGATATAGGGACCTATACCTTGAAAACCCGGCTGGAGCGGAAGCGGTTAAGAAAGGATTTTTTCTTTCTAGAAGTGGGAATATTCCCTTATCAACAGCAGTGATATGACGTCCATATTGAAATATTTTAAAATCTTTATTAATTTAGGACAAGACGGTAAAGATGAGATTTAAAAAAAATGGCGCTATTTCTATAAAAAGAAAAGTAAATTATCTTTTCAAAAACAATAAACTGTTAACCTACTACTAAAAGATTTAAAATGTCAACTGACATTTTAACTTTCTAAAATATTACAATATAGATGTCATAGCACCGCCATGTTGCTTTTTTAATGGCTCTCGTGGCGCCATCTTTAATGCATTTAAAAATTCCTCTTTAAATGACTATGCTACAATAGGGGTTTTTATAATTTATAGAAACCCTGCAAATAAAATTCTGAAGTCTTTCATTGACACCCGGTATGTTTGCGTTCTTCAGGAGAGCAAAGTAATAATATTACCTAGTTTCGTCAGATCCTCTAAAATATGAGTGTATTATCTCGTGGAACGCCACAGCCAGCGGAATTGTATCCGCCATGCCAATAGTTAGGGGAGAAGGCCCTCTGGACACTCCAACTGGGACACAAGCAGTTCTAAACTCTAAGCTATTGATACTATCCGCTCTTGAAATACTGGATGATTGACCACCTATGAACAAAACATAACAGATGCACTTGGATAAGATAAATTTATTTGGTGTAAATAGTAGTTAAAATAAATATAACAAGCCGATGTGCTTAAAAACCCGACTACGAAAAATACACCTGTTCCATATACATGTTAATAAAATGGGTTAAGAATTATAACATCTGAAAACCGATTTTTCGTTAAATTAGTGATAATAACGATCAATACTGTCAAAATCAGAAATTTTATATAACAAAGCTGAAACATGGGTGCTATTTTTAAATTTAATATGGGGCGTATGATAGCAAATTCGTAATAATGATAACGATTAATGTTGCCAAAACAAGGAATTTTATAGTCATTCGCGTGATCAAGACGAATCTTTTAATGCATAGATCATAATTTAGTCTCTAGAGAGGAAAGAACAAATACATACAAATACGTTAAAAAGATAACCCTCCTTCCGCGCTGCTGTAGTCGGGTAAAAACGATACGATATGCAAGTTTGTAGCAAGATTAAATTAATCAATACAATTAGCGCATTCGATTGGAAAACATTTGCAGCCAAAATTGCAAAACGCAAACTATTTTTTCCCATACCTATGAACGATCTGGAAGGATCGGACCTTCTGGACGGTGGTCTTGGAATAGACATGTACCCAGAGGTTGATGTTTGGCGTGCAGAAGGTTTCGAAGGTGGTTGTTGAAGTTCTCCATCTTCAGAAAACAAATCTGCTAAGTCTGAAATCAAAATTGCAATTTTTCAAAACAGATTAAACCTTTTTTTAGGTACTTGTTTTATTATTTTCTAAAATGCAAAATAAGCAAAGCTAACAACATAATACGTAACCATGTCATTGGGAGTAAAAAAGTTTTATGCTTTGCTACAGCTAGCTCAATATTGGACAAAAATTATTTGTCTAAAGTAAAAATATTCCCCTATTTTATCAAAAATACTGCTACCCACAAAATAATACGGTCCCCTATATGCCTAGGTTCATTAAAATCAAAAACGAAAAAAAAAATATTTTTTTTTTCAAAATAAGTTTCTTTTTTTCGTAAAACAAAAAATAACTTTGTTTTTACCCCATTTTACCCCCTTACCCCAATCCGATTTTTACCAAAAACAATCCCAGCCTACAGCTTTGGATAATCAACCTATGGTCCAAATTTGAAGTCATTAGCTTGAAGCGTTCTTAAGTTATCGTGGTCACAAATATTCCGGACAGACAGACAGATTTTTTGTTTTGGCGGAAATAATATTTTTCGAGAAACGTTAAGAAAAGCATTAAAAATTTTTCACTAACGCAAGACTTCCCTCCGGGAAAGTAAAAATATCTAACCAATTTGTTAAAAAACCTGTGATACAAAGTCTGTAATTTAAACGACGAGTTTTTTTGCTAGAACATAAAAAAATTAAAAAAATCCGCTAATATTTTAAACGGTAAAGGAAAGTGGGGGAGGCTCAAAACAATTACAAAGTAAATAAAAAAATGTTTTGAGTAACCCATTTTTTTTTTTTTTTTTTTTTGAAGAACTTACCAGTATACTTGGGGGACGCTGATAAAGTAGGCGAATTTAAAGCCAGCTGAGATGGACTTTGAAGAGGTGCATATGGATGAGAACTAGTTGGAGTGGAGGCATTAGAAGCAGTAGGACTTTGCACGAAATTTAGGCAAACTAAATCACTACTGGGCTTGCCTAGTTGCTGTGACACGGACTGGGATCTTTTTATGGCAATGTCCTGATCTAGACTGGACCCTCTTCTGCCAAACCCACCAGTTGGTGACAAGCACAAATTTTCAACGGTTGCTCGTAATTCATCTACTGAAGCTGACATTGGGGCTGACCCATTGTTCAATGGTTTTATTTCTACTCGGATTTTTGTCTCTCTTTCTTCTTCTGGAAAAAAATATGATTAGTTCTAAATTCAACATTAATACTGCATTATAATCTAGTTTGCATCGAAAAGCCGGACAAAATTGGACAATTTTCTTTCATGTAGTGCCCAAATATATCGTAACTCGATCTCTTAAAAGAAAATTTCAGTTTTTAAAAAACTATTTCAATAAGAGTAAAATTTGCTTTAACCTTTTGGAGCAAAAGAATAATATTAACCCACACAAATTTCAGGTAAATTTTAGATATCATCGACCTGGGATCCATTTCATGTGACCTGGATAGAAACACGACTTAGCTCTGCCCATATGTTTGCAGTTTGGACCAATCCCGCAAATCAAATAACTTTACGCAGTAGGCGTTTACCGTTGATCAGATCACATCACTTTACAAATGTGAATTGGTTTTGTTACTGTATACATCAATAAAACACTTAGATCGTTTTAATCTGTAATTTTGCATAAACGTAAAGAATGGGACAGCCTACTTTACCTGAATCTGAATCAGAAGAAGAGTAAAATGAATTCTTTTCACTATTCCAGTTATGAGAAACGCTTGGTCGAATTACATATCCATCCTCATCGAGTTCTTGTGTTGAATTTTCCACCACTTCCACATTTCTCTTGTTTCGTTGCGACTCTTCCTCTTTTTCTTCCCTAAGGAAAAAGATTATAAATTTTTAGTTTAGACATAATTAGGTTATTCGAAAGGTTTTTACTTTCTTCTAAAGAGGAAGTAGTGTCACTGACCTAAAATTTCAAAAATTAGTTTTTGCTTACTCGGTCTTATTTTTTCATAATTCGCCAAAAAATATCAAAGTAAATCCTTTCTGTCGGTCTGTCTGTCTCGATGTTAGTGATATTAAGGGGGTTTGGGGGTAATTTATAAAAAATGTGTGAATTTTTATCATAGAGCAAAGTAAAACAATTACAGTTCATCGCTCAAATGTTTATTTGTTCCATATAAAAAAAAACGCTTGGAATGTGGAACAAATTACGTATTACTCTGCATGTTATTATTCAAAACCTAATGCATTACTTACAGATCTGACTTATCTTCTTTCTGACTTTGATTATCGACATTGTCTTTCTTCTTTTTTGATTTCTTTTGCTTGACTTTATCTCGTCGACTTCGAAGGAACCCTAGTGATAGACAGGAAATAAGCACTTGCTCATACAGGGTAACCTATACAAGACTTCTTAAGCCCTTAACTGAATGTTTTAAAGACGTTTGAACAATTTTTAAAGAATTTACCTACAGGACAATTCAGCAATAAAACAATCAACAATAAATCGAATTTCAACTGTAACCTGATCATACGTCAGGCTTTTAATATAAATAGGAGGCTAAATTTAAAATAATTCCATTCAACTTGTTAACAGTAAGTATATCAACTGCAGTAGAGAATCACGCAGAGAAAATTTTATTATACACTTATAACTCCATAACACTCAGACATTTTAATGAAATTATTTTAAATTTAGCTAAAATATTGTAAATCTTACTCAAAACTTATAATATAGATTGATCCTTGAGAAAGTATCAATATTTTTGAGGCCTACATGAACATCTTCAAGGTAGGAGGCGCATTAGTAAAAAATATACATTATACCGATATCATTCGGTTTTAAATATGAGTCTCCTACATTCCAAAGATTCATGAACCTTTAAAAAGAGATCCATGAACCTCTGGGACTTAGGACGCATATTTTTAAATCCAAATGGCATTAGTACAAAACATGCTTCTTCTACGTTCCAGAGGTTCCTAGAAACCTCGAAAATATTTATGCTTTCTTAAGTATCAGCGTCTGTATTATTATGTACTACGTTAACATTATGCAAATGTCTTCTGATCAAAGACTCAAAGGAACTGTAAGTCTTGGATGGGTCAATCTGTATTAGTGACTAGAATGAAATAGTAAATGTGAAATGTGACAAATATAAGTGATAAATTTCTGCTGATCACAGACATCTGCCAACACTGCCAACGTTAATAGTACTACCACTATGATTACTAACTACCGTTATATGGGGTTATTCTCTTCTTGGTACACTGTGCAGCAATTATAACTTTTTTATTTTAAAAATTAGAGATGCGCTATTTGGCAAGTTGCAGTTTGAGAAAGCTAGCTCATCGGGTTAATTATATTCTATTCATCTCAAAGATGAGACTTTGTCCAAATAAGTATATGTCTTCTTAAAATAAAAAAAGTTAGAAGTACTGTACCAGAAGAATAAAAGAATAACCCAGCATGGGGTTAATAGAAGAAACATATGAAGACCTGAAAGACTAAAATTTGCCCAAGTAGAAACCTAAAACATAACTATAATATAAATTTTTCTCACTAAAGGTTTGATAAAGTAAGTTACCCTAGTTATAGTTTTTCAGGATATCTGCGTATTCCTTATATACCCCATTTACGGTACTACTACCAATTATTTTGTTTGTAAATGAAATGTGTTTTCACAAAATACTATTATTCAAACTCTGTTTTAATTAAGCTTCCGCATTCAGTTATTAGACAATTTCGACAAAATTTGGTTTTAATATATTTTCTTAACTTTTATACCCAAAAAAAATAGGTTTTCGAAGAATTTCGATACATGCAAAAATAAAAAATAGAATATAAAATACGAAAAAAACATAAAAATACCAAATTTTATCAAATCAAGAAATGAATTCGAAAGCAATAGTCCTCGCCATAATTATGTACGAACGTTGTTTTATTTAAAGTACCTACCTATTTTTAATTTTGTTTATATAACTCATTTCATTTACAAACTGATTTTAGCACAGTGCAATACACTACTGCCGTAAATAAGAAGCACAACGATTAATTGACCCCAACTCCAAAAGAAGAAAAAGATAATACATAAAAGGTTCGCCATGAGACAAATATCAAACAAAAATACCATGAAATCTGCTATCGACTTGATTTCTTATCAATCTCCAGTCCCCCCAATTTTTATATTTTTAGGACAGAAATTATTAATTTTAAACTAATCAAAACTATAAAGAACTTTCACTTTCGGGTTTAGACCGTGTTAATGGATTTTCACTTTCCGACGTTTCGTCTCTTACTACTAGAGATTCAGGGATTAATCTGAAACTAAGTTTCGAATCAACTTGTGTCACTATTTATGACGAGTTGTGGTTATTCATTCATCCATTCATCAATTAACACGGTCTAAACCCGAAAGTGAAAGTTCTTTATATCTTAATGGCCGTGAAAGCTTATAATCAAAACTAATAAAACTAATCATCTCAAAATGTTGATGAGGAATGATTCAGCAACATCTGTCAATCGAAACTGATCAAAGCAGTCAGTAGTGATTTGACAGCTCTCGATGAGTTTTGCTGTGTCGATTGAACGCAGCCAATATAAAATTTCATGGAGATTTTTTTCGGTTATTCGTTTTTCCTGGCGAACCGTGAGTACTGTCGTCCTGATCCAAACTGAAACATATCCAATTTAAATTGTTTTACAAACGTAAATGACTGATGTTTCCTTGAGAAATATTTCTTTGCCAGCCGTCGCTAAAAAAACACCGCATTCAAGCAAAATATGATGAGTGACCCGTATCACTTCAGTCTGAAAATATTGCTATATTACCCTATTCGTTTGTAATGTAAATATTTTAAAATAATATGATTTAAAGATACTGCAGTTTAAAATTAGAGCGGCAGAATAGTAGATCATTGATTTTAAAGCCTCAAATTACGTTAGCATAGAAAAAATGCCAAATTCGTTATAACTTTTAAACGATTTATTATAAATACCTCAATTTTAAAGGGCAAGCAACATAAAGGTATATTTTTACAATTTAAAAGATATAGAAAATTTGGTAATTTAGATCCAAGCAAGTGTAATAAAAAAATATGCATAATTTTCTCATAATCATCTACCTCTTAAACTGTTTTAGGAACTTAAAAATTCTTATTTTAACCAATTTTTTGAAAATATATTTCTAAAATATATTTTATTATGATCCCAGTAGTACCTACTTATAAAAGTCAAAACATGTCCAAAAATAACAGATAGTTAAAAAAGTGCTTTAGTATGTTCAGAATATTTTGATTATTGTCTTTTAACCACATAGAAATATTTCTTGTGTAAATTTAATCAATTTAGCTGCGCAGAAAAATATTTTTTGTAAATAAGAGTTCAAATAAAGCACTTTATTAACAACAGATTTTTTTTAAACAGTAGTACATGATACAATATTGTCCGATTTGTCCGTACGGTACGGTATTTTTAGCTGGTAAAAATGCCAAAAAAATCTTATATGTCATTTTATTTTGAAAATATTACGCAAACTTCTAGTTTTCAAACAATTTAGCAGGTAGAGTATTATAACATTATAAAAATGCCCAAATTTTTCCCATACTGGTATACAGAAAGAAGAAGAATAACAAAGAAGAATAACAACAATAATTACCATGCATACTATTTAAGAAAGAAGATTTAGAGAGTAGGGTTGGGCAAGAATATTTTCATTAATATTAATGTGTGCGAAAAATAGCGGAAAAATTGGTATTTTACTTCAATATTAACAAAAATATACAAGTAATTTTGATTTATTTTGAATAAATCTGTAATTTTTCTTAATTGCTTTCCCAAAACGATTCTTGAATATTTTTAATATAAATTTAATGGTTATAGTCATTTGTAAAAAAAATAAAGCTCTACTATATGTTTATGTATATGTTTTTTTGAAAAATACTGCAAAATAAAATTGATTAAACCTACACAAAAATAATGTCTATGTGTAATTGAATAATAAATAATAAAAACGAAGAAAAAACGCTGAAACCTGTCAAAATCAACACAATGAATAAAATTTATTAAGTACGTTTTTAAAATATAAGAGAGATTTTGTAGAAATTAAAACAATTTAACCGTGCTACCATAGATAACCTTTAAACTTGTATTTATGAAAGCAGCTTTCAAAAAGCTTCTGAATGAATATTAGGATAGTACAAAATAACTAAAATTTGCAGTAACCTACTGAAAATCTCCAGTAGAATCAAGTAGAACCGAGTAAATGTTTCCTGGGTTTTACTCGACTTTAAAATTCCTAGTAAAAAATATACTCTATTGAACTAGGAAACTGATTTACTCGGTTTTACTGGTTTGAGCTAGGGTTTTTAAAAAACAGTAAACATGTTTCACTAACCAACCACAGACCAGTAAAATTTTATACTCGGTTTTGGACGTATACTAGTAAAATCCGAGTAAATTATTTTACTCGGTTTTCCTAGAAATTTACTAGACATTTTTAGTAGGGTAGTGATCAAGACATCCTCATTTTTTTTTACATTTAATGTCAAAATTAGAGGGTGTTTTGATCACTAATGAATTTTCAGTTTTTTTTGTACCACCCTAATGAGTATGATACAGGCGTGAAAATTAACGACTCTAGCGCTTCGGATGCTATTTCTGTCACTAAAATAGTTACCAATTTCACCACCCCTTCCCTTCACACTACCAGCAGAGCTCGCTCGCTCCGCCCCAGGTTTGGTACGGACACCTAGAAATTAAATTATTTCTGAGAAATTCATTATATTGCTTTTTCATCTCTAAATTTGATTATTACATCTCTATCCAATCTTACGGTTTTCAAGAAAATTCCTTATTTTAAGAAAAAATAAAATCAGAACCATCCAATAACTACGTCACGGAGTTAAAAGTAAGAAACAACAGGGAATAAACTAAAGTATGTTTTTATAGAACTGATATGTGACATTTTTTTCAATCAAATTACTTGTTGGTACCACAAGCAAATTGAGAAGATGGAAGCGAATGAACAGTTCCAAAAAAATTAACCCAATCACTTGGGAACAAAGATCACTGTTTTCTCATAGTGATGTGGTAAATCTCCACATCGCTATGTGAAAACACCAGTACAAATGCGAATGAATAATATAATTCTTAATAAAAATTAAAATTAATTTATAATACATCTTTGGACATCCATATGGCGGAAAAATCAGACTTCACAAAAGTAGAAAAAAATGTAAAATTGAGAGGCTTTTTGAAATGGAACCAAGCGAGAAACTCGTTAATAAAAAATGAATTATAAAATTTCTAGAAAAAAAAAATATATCAAATAATTAGGTAAAATAGAAATCACATAGAAATTCTATAAAAAAAACATTTATTATTGCGTGGCTTGGTTCCTTTTTAATGAACATCATCCAGTTCATCCCTAATATTATAGGAATTTCAAGCTTTTTTCTATTCTGTTTCTAGATCCTAGCCTAAAAACGTACAAAACTAAAACTAGAACATTTATGAGTCTACGCAGTGTGCCAAAAAGCATGCCACAACATTCATTAGATTAAGTTGTTTTTAAAAGAATATCCCTAAATGTTAAATATATTTTCTTAAGGATTACTTTACTTTTAGAAATGTAACTTAAATATAATAGTTATCATGGATTTAGAAAATTATGTACCAAATTTTTTGAACCACATATTAAGAAAAAACATTGAATAATTCTTATAAGAACAAAGTTTGCAGCATGGATTTTAAACCACCCTGTAAATAATAATTTAAACCTATACGGGATGTGTGCAAAAAGTGCGTAGAAATAATCCGCAAATGGTAGCATGTCGTATCTCTCTCCCATTATGCGTAAACAAAAAATTGGATACTTTAAAACATAAAAGGATTCACAGTAAATTTATCGTAAGCGGGATGTTTTGTAACAACATCTATTACATACAATTTACATCTAACTCAATTATAGTGAATACTTTTTGCAGTGTCCAAATGAGAGGTCCGAGAACCGCGTGACAGCAGATGTTTCCATTTGCTTGTTATTTTTGTTATACACGGTGTTTGCAGTCTTTTGGCATTCATATGGGGGATTATTCTACATCACAAAACATGAAAAACCCACAAAAGAACATATGTCTGGAAATAAGCCCTAAAGGGGTCTTAACTCTCTTAGGGTTCGTTTCCGAACCTATGTTCCTATGCTATGTTTTGTGATGTAGAATCATTCTCTTTGTTTAATGCCAAAAGACTGCAAACAGCGTGTATAAAGTAAGGGTCGTGACTAAGCGTGACATAGTGAATTGGCTTGACGTAATAAGGATGGCTCCCTTAGTTCCAGAAAACCGTGTTCAGACTGGTGTAAAATTTGCCCAACCCTAAAGCGAGAGGAGGAGAAAATGGAGAATTACACTTCGATCCTCGGATTGATTGTCTGGTCAACTGCTGATCCGCCTCTGGGCTAATTGGACTTGAAGGGGCACTGCAAGGCCCAGCTCGGTTCTCGCGTGATCCTGAAAACAGCCCCCGTTCTGGTTAATAGTGCCTAAAAAACCGCCTACGTACGCTACTCAGAAGTAGTCGGTATGTCACGTACCCTGGGAATTAGACATGAAGAGATTGAGGAGGGAGGTTGTACGACGGGAGGTTTTGGCATGTGTTGGCACTGTCTGCTCGCTATGACCATTACCTTCACGCTTTGTCGTTTTTGTTTCTTTCTCCGAGATGTCGCCCGTTGGGGATGTTAGGGGTTCATCCAAATCCATTGCACCTGAAATAAATGTTTTAGAAGATTCTGCCACTAAGTAGTTCTACGCTAGCATGTCTCATTAGGGTGGTCCAAAAAACAATTATTTACTTAATCTTTTCTTTTTGTCGTGGTTCGAACGCCCTTAGAAAAAATTTATATGGACAACCCAAGTGGTACTTTTAGGGCCCTAAAAACACTAAAATCATGCAAATATCGATAAAATTCGTATAAAACCAGCCCTAGTATTTGTAATTTTATTAAATTTAAAAGGTAAATCACTAGGTTATTTTTATACCAATAACCTTGTCCTTGTAACACAAAAAAATTATGGCCTGACAATAATAACAATAAAAATTTTAAATTAGGTTAATTATAATGTAATAAATTAATTAACCTTTGGAGAAATAAATATTTCTTTTGGGCGAAAATTATTATTATGTAAGGAATAATTAAAGAGTGTTAGATTAAAATATCGTCGCTGATACTGCGTGCCATGCAAAAAAATTGTGTTTTGCCGTTTAGGGCATATCCACAGTCTCGCATAAGAACGTAATACCTAAGAATGCGATGCCGTGATTGGCTTGATGTGCCGCCATGTTTCTTGCAAGCCAATCACGGCATCGCATTAATATGTTTTATGTTCTTATGCAAGCTTCTGGATATGCCTTTACTATTGGAGCACTGAATTGGCAGGCTAGCACCCTAAGTGCCGCATGGAAATTTGCCTAGCAAATGTCGGACAGCGTTTGTCAGTCACTGAACTTAAGGTGCTAGGAAGGGTTTATAGGTAGCTTATTCGTCCCACCAAATACAGTGCGGTCCAAAAGTCACCCCTTCTTAGCTTTTGAGCGAGTTGAGATATCGACATTAAATTTTACAATAACACTTAAATAAAACAACTTTTCGCGTATATTTCATATTTTCAGCTTTCTAAATGTGGACTTTTTTTTGGTCAACATTTTCCGCCAGGAAAAGCTTGCTTCAGGGTGCCGAAATGGTAAGGCCGGCCCTGTCTGTGGGAAAGTAAAGTGTAATCACAATGAAGAAAAATAAGACTTGGGAACATTAGATTATACGAGAGATTATATTAGTTTTTAAGTCCTAATGTTTTCATTATAAATAAAAATAAACATTACCTGGCCTTTCAAGTCCTGTAGATTTACTCTGAATAAACTGTTCTAAAAGTTGCTCGACAGTAAGATCTCTGCACTCTTGCCTAAACTCCGAATGAACCTTTCCCATTTCTTCGTGCGTCCACTCAACAACGTCTGCATATGAATTTAAAAACCCTTTCATATGCTCCAAATGATTGACTTCTAGCTCCTGAAAATTCTTACATGTAAGTGACATTTTGGTTTCAAAATCGTCCTTTACTAAACTGTACTTGTCGACAAAATTTTTGTAGTCTTCTTGAGCCTTTTTTAGTTTAATCTCAGCTTTTTCGATTTCCTTAGCTGACGTGCTTTCCTTTTTTAGTCGTTCCAATTCAAGGCCTCTTTGTATGTATATATCTTTCGATTTCTGTACATTTATAGTTATGTTTTGCATTGCCTGCACTGCTTCCAGCGTCCCTGATTCATCTTCTTTGACCTTTTTTTAAACAATAATTATTTGGGACTGTTTAACTGCTACCTAACTATAAATTTTGCCTTTATTATTCCATTACCATGGAATATACTTTTACTTCGGACCACAAAAAAAAGGAAAATTTTTGTCTAAGATTATTTTTTTTACCAAAGTGCGTTATCTACAATTCTAAACAACTTTTTTTATAAAAATTTCGGTCCGTCTAGACGTGTCTGTTCGTCTGTCCGTATGTCACGTGTTCTAGTCCGCTCGATAACTCAAGAAAGAATAATTCGATCGACTTAATTTTTTTAGGAAAAATCAATCTTGGTAAGGACACGAAGTCAATAAAAGAACGAAATGAAGTCAATAAAACAATCTCCCCAAAAAAAAATAACTTATGGGGGGCTAAAAATTTAAAAAAAATCGAAAACAGTTGAAGAAAATCTCCAATCAACCTCATTTTCCAGGAAAATATACTTTTATTAAAAAGATCAATCGTCAAAAATTTGAAAAAAAAGTTATAGGGGGCCAAACTAAAAAAAAAAAAATTAAAAAATAGAAGGAAATGTGCGATAAACATATTTTTTCAGGAAAATGTACCTTCATTAAAAGAGTCAAACAAAGCAAATTTGAAAAAAAAAATTAAAAAAAAAATTTAAAGGCGCCACTTTAAAATTAGAAATAGCTCAATACATGTTAATTAGGTTTAAACTTCACTGGGATAAAGATACTCGCAACTGCGAAGAGTATATTATAGAATTCGGCTTGTTTATTATAATAACTCCATAATTTTGATTCAGAATGCATCTAAATGTATTTGACCTATCCAATTAACCTTAATGTTCTATTAATTTTATTTTACTCTTTGGAGAAATGTTTTATACACGCGTAAATGTAGTACCTTTGAGGTACCTTAAGGTAAAAAATTCGGACTTTTTTTGCGCCGAGGCGACCTTTTCAAAGAAATTGCTTTTTTTGCGCCATTTTAACTGCGCTATTTTTTTTTATTTTGTTTACTCCTACATGTACTCACTGATTTATGCTTTTTATGAAGTTCCTCTGCATATTTACTGACTTCTTTTACCAAATCTCCGACTTTATGCACCATTTGCATATGTAGCAATGACAATCTTTCGGCAGAGGTTTTTAAAACTTGCCATACTGGTGCAAATGTCCCATGTACACAGCAACTACCCGCTTGTTTTGATAGTTTGCTTAACAGTTTTGAATTATTTTCTTCTATGTTAGTCCTAGAATTTTTAATTGATATAATTAAAACTAATTGTGATTCATAATCAAGTAAAAATGTTAACCAAAAAAAAAAAATATATATATATATATATGAGACTAAATCATGGAACGAGAAGGCGTGCCTCCCCATGATTTACGACCAAAAACTCCGAAATTAATGTTTTTTCAACAATTATTAATAATAATAATGCAAGAATCGAACGTTACGTAGTCCACAAACCGACAGACATACGGGAAAACTTTAATAACTTTTACTGTGACTTTCACATGCATTGCATTTTTTCTGCAATATTATTTCAAAAAAATATATTCGTATATTAATAATTATGACCTTTTGACGGCAATAATTAATTTATGGTAATCACAATAAATAATAGCCAATGACTATTAACCCATAATGACCCATAATATTAAGCCATAACTACTCGACGCAGAAATTCTGCGACAGAACGAACATTTAACATTTTGACCTCCAACTCCAACCTTTCATTTTCTTATTATCAATATCTTCCACAATATTGGCCGTATATGCGCAGCATTTACTCAAATTACTACCCTGGGCACCGACCCTCACTATAGTGAGCAATTATAATTGCTTAGAATTTGCCGCCTTAGGCAATTGCCTAGCACTAATGAGAAATCTGGCCCGGGCCATAGGAAAACAATGAAAGAAACCTTTTTTTATATATTTTTTTATAATCCGTTTAGCTACAAACAAGTGATTGGCAAAAAAATAAAATAAAATCCCTTTTTGCCAAAAAATGAAAAAAGTATAATTTTTTATTCATTTTTCTTTTTTCGCTTGGTTTGGATATTGAATTGATTATATACCATTTAGTTGAATAATATATAATTGAATGCAAATTGTGATAGATATGATTTTAGATATAAAGCCACAAAATTATGTCACCGAATTTTTGCTATTTTTATACCCCTCCCCCCCCTCCCATTGCCACCATTTCCACACAAATAATTGTCACATTTTATATAGGCTGTCACTTTCAGCTACACCGCCTTTTCCCCCTAGAGCGGCGAAATAATTGTTGAACAGCCCCATAGAGCATCATCGTGACCACTTGAAGGTTAAATACAAAAAAAAATTAATTTAATATAGCATCTGCAATGTAAAATTGCATATTTTAAAAACACATTAGACGTCTTTGTTGACATATAAATAGTAGTACTTACATTTTAAATTTTAATAGTATACCTGGCGGGGGTCATTTTGGAGTGTTACGCCCATGTTAATGGTATAGGAAAGTAGCGTTACAGGGGGGGGTCCAAAATTATCAAAATTTGCGTTACGTAATACTTGAACGTTCCCTTAATCTTAATTTTGGGGGTGCACATAGATAAAAGTTTGGGGTGGAGCAAGGGGGGAACGATTTTAGGAACTAAATAAATAAATTACAAATATTTTGCTTTGGTGATAGAAGTCTTTGTCTGCATTAAAAAGTATAAAAAATTAAACTAAGGTTATTAAAAATTATAAGTACTTTGGTTTACATTTATGAAACACTAAAATTTTATGACATAATTATTAATTTTATGAAAATTTAACATTTGTTTGAACATAAAATTACAAAATTATATTGACAATAGCTCTACTCTTGTTTTATGATAATGGGATTTGAATCATAGAAATTATCTCAGGGGGTCTATTCTGGTTTCGAGCGGATTTTTTCCGCCTGATATTTCGATAAATATGGGCGGAGCTACACGGTCTAGGCCAATCAAATCATCAGAAGAACTACTGTGAAGTTGGCTTTCACGCGTGAATAAAATCACCGAAACGAGAATAGCTACCCAGAAATGATCATAATTTATGTAATTGGCTATGTGGGTTTATACCCTCTCCCCCCACAAAAAATTTACCCAAGGGGCCATTCATTATGCTATGCTATTTTGGGGATAGGTATATTCATTAATTTCAATATTCATATTTTTAAACCTGCAACAATATTTTTTTATATTAATTAAAAAAGAAAAAAAAAATAGCGTGGCATCACTGTGGGTTCATAACCCCTCCTCCTCATCAAAGTTTGTCATCATGTTAGTGACCCTGCACAAAGAAACCCATGAAACCCATTTAGTGTGAAAAATTTACGAATTTCTTTCTTTTTCAGATTGTAGAAAAGTTTTTTAAATAAGAATTAAAAAAAAGATTTTAAATTTGACATGTGTAGTTAGTGTACACTAACTGGGTTTCTTTGTGCAGGGTCACATACTGTTAATAAGTTTAAAATAGGTTGAAGGGGCTATGTGTCCTTTATCATTAGGTATGTTGGTATTTTGAATTTTTAGTGAAAGTGCATCTGAATCTCTTTGCCCTCCTGATAAAGTCTGAAATATCACCCCTAAACTAGTTGCCCCTTAAGATTTTTTTAGTTTTTAGAGGCTGCTGCACCAGCTAATCTATATTAAGATATTGCTATATTCCTGAAACAGTCATATTATGACCCGTTTAAAACTGGTTGCTGAACTAGTCTATAACTTTACGATTATTGAAAACTGATTGCAATAATACTGTCACCCAACTTTATGATGCACATAAAACAATGAAAGAAAGTAAATTGTTGGCTCCCAATGAAAAACAGTCAGTTCCAATTCAACCAATGCTACAAAGTGCTATGTAACTAGAATACTCAATAACTTTGACAGCTTACTAAGTTAATTTGGCCCTATATCAAGCTGTATTTTTAAAACCCGATGAATTATTGTTTAGTTTTAAATACATACCTTTCTCTAAGAAAATCAGCAAACTCCTTACTTGCAACTAGCCCATATTTCATATTATGATACAAAACATCAAACCCATTATTTTTCTCACCCTGTAAATGAATGATTGATTATAATTTTTTTTTAAATGAAGTAGAAATATTATTACTTACCCAAAAATAGTCGTTGAAATCAACTTTCATTATAATATTTATAAAACTATCTCTATTAAAATTAAATTAACAACCACCAAGGGGACAACAATAACTATTTGTAACGTAAACAATTTATAAATTTCTTAATTTAGATAACAAAATGGTTTCAATAAAGGGTTAAATTACATATCTATCCATTGTATATCACTGCTTAAAAATACCTTAAGAATTTTAAACAAATTTTTATCAAGATAAATTAATAAACACTATCCCATTGACGAAAATAATTCAATAAACTAATGTCATAGGGGGCGGATCTTGCAACTCTGCAATTTAACAGCAGATAGCGTTAAAAGAGGTCACTGCATTACCAACGTAATGTGGTGTTTGTGCCATCTATTTTCTAGTAGGTTAACTAAAACAATTAAAAATCTTGATAAAATAGTTTTCTGTAAATTAGCAGAAACCTGTAAAATATAGTAATTTTTAAAAAAAGAGGACTGTAATTTCGACATGATCTGCTGTTTGCGCCATCTATTTAAAATTAAACGTTAAATAGCTTTAAAGAATAAAACATAACCTAAAAACTTTGTTGATTTGTGTCAAGTTTGTGGTAAACAATTATTTTACGGTTAAATTACAGTGCAGGTTTAAACAACAGTGGTTATTATAATTATTATTAATTATGCCCTTTGCTTAGTTTGGATCTTCCTTTAAATGAAATATTTATAGAATATATAGATACGATGTATAGCCACGAAAAATACTCTCCAGCAGAGCTAGAATCACAATTTATATTAAGATTACCTCAGGTAAGTAAATTAAAGATTATTAGAGATATTTTGCTTGTAGATGTAGCCATTTTGCATTATAGTACTTCCAGTCGATGATTATTGGCCATTGTCCCATTATATTGTATATATCAACTTCAGGGGCTTTCATTAAATGTCGTCACTATATTTGACCCCTCTTCATACAAATCAAGTTATATTATATAGTGTTTTAATCCAATATCATACTGGCCTAGATGATTGTTAATTTTTGATGCCTAATTTAAAGCTTTGATAATAAATTAGTTTATTTTTTCAAGGAACCTGCTAAAATTTTAAGGGAAGCAATAAGGAACAACAGTACACTAAAAGATAGAATATCTATAAAAATTGAAAATGACATGAGACATGGTGAGGTACGCATAGACCAATGGTTTATGAGTGCAAAAATTGTAGACTTACCAACAATAGTGGAATCATTGAAAACAATAGATGGAAAAGGATTTTACAAGACAGCAGATATCTGTCAAATGTTACTCTGTAAATATGAAGAAGATATTAGTGCAGAAGAAGATTCACCACAAAAGAAGAAAAAAGATCCAAATAAAGTGGAAAAAAAATATTTATGGCCACATGGTGTAACACCCCCTGCAAAAAATGTAAGAAAGCGTAGATTTAGAAAAACATTAAAGAAAAAATATGTCGAAGCACCAGAAATAGAAAAGGAAGTAAAGAGGTTATTACGAATTGATAATGATGCAGTAAGTTTAGTTTTACTATAACTATAGTATATTCAACTTCAAAATGAAGTAAGTGTAAACAAACGCACGTGACAACAACGGATTTAGTGACAGGGTAGGACTCTAAACAAAATATAGGGCCTGCTTTAGTAAAAAAAAGTAAAAGTTTTATTTTTTTTGTTACATTTCTCGGCGTTTCATATGAAAAAAATATAATTTCCGTGAAAAAAAATCATCCAAACATTTAAAAAATCTAAAATTTTTTTGTTTAAAAAAAAAGTTTTTTATTTTTCTTACTACCTATTTTAGTGGAATATATTGTCCTTTTTTTTTCATAGGCAAGTGTGAAATGGGAAGTAATAAATGAGGATGATGATAGAGTTAACAAAGGAATGGTTGTTAAAAAGGAACCAATAGAAGTACCAAATCAAAATGTTGGTGAACATGATATATTTGGCGGTGCTGTTAGTGACTCGGAAGAAGAGGATGCACATTTAAATGTCTTGGAACTAGACGAAACAAGTCAAAACACAGCTGATGACAGCCATTTAAGTGATTCTAACTCAATAATGGTATGTAAAACTGGTATACTGCTATAGCTGATACGATTTTGTTGTTAAAAAATTCTATGTAATTATTTTGTTTTAGAACCACTCAACTGAATCAAAATTATTAACAGAGTTCACTAGTGATATGTTCAGGGATATGGAAAATTCATCATCCAATATACAAGAACTTGATTATTACCAACAGCCCTCCTCAAACATATCATACACAGAAACACCAAATCTGACTAAAAGTAAGTTTTTGCTCTATAACTCAAAATTTTTATCGAATTTTAAATTATTTTTGCTAATACTAAGAAAACTTTTTTTTTTCTGCGATAAAATCGAATTTTGAAAAAAAAAAAATATTTTTTGCGATAAACGAAAGTTTTTTGAAAAAGAAATATAGTTTTTTTTTTATTTTAATGAACTTAGGCTTATAGGGGAAAGTATTTTTTTTTTGTTGGCATCAGTGTTTTTCTTTTCTAGGCAACATTGAGATACGCCTGGAAGAAGTTGATGCTGAAATTGAAGAGTTGAAATCAAAACGATCACAACAAGAATTAAAAATTGAAAATATCGAAAATATAGCGCTGAGACAACGATTTAAGGAAAACTTGGAAAGGCTTATGCAGGAGCAGATTGAGAAGGAGCAGGAAAAATACGATTTACAGGAATTACTTAAAAGAATTGATTGAGACATACTTGACCTCCAAGTGGGGATTATACATACACTGTAGAAAATAATTGCAGTAGTTGGCATTTTTGTTTTATAAGCAACTTTAAAAGAAATACAGAAAATTACATATCTTATAACATTGCCATGTAACAACAATATCTTAAATGACAATACTGTAATCTTACAGTAAGTTACTTTCACTCTGAAGTAACTTACTGTAATTTTATAACAAATTACTACTATTTTATTTTATTGCAAACATACTTGCAGTTTTCTTTTTCCTGGTTAACTATTGTAAAATTTTAAAAATGTACATATTTATTATAGAGTAATTTATACTAATTTAGGGTTAGTTTACTCAGTTGATAATAATTTACTCAGTTCTATTTTAAGTTTTATTGAATTAAAATAAAACCGAGTAACTTTACCTTTATACTAATTTTTTTACATTAAATTAACTTTAAAATAAATATATGTAGCAAATTGTCTGTTGACAGTTGTGTTTAGTTTATAATATAGTTTATTTATTTATACTTCAAAACGATAAAGGACGCCAAAACGAGCAAATATGCAGTGCTTTTTCCTTGTAGACCATAGACCTTCAAATTCGTAAATATTCAAAATTTATCTATTTAAAATTTTTCATTTTCAATAATGGTTCCGACGAGTTTCGACTTCAGGTTTTCAAAATACACTAAATATTAAGTTTTTGTCAAAATCCATTAAAATTCACCAAACTTCGCCGCCATATCGGATCCGCTATTTTAAATTTTCAATAATTGAAAAAAAATTGAATTGATGCACTCATCAAAAGTTATTATTTTTACACTTTGAATTAAGAACATGTTTCTTCTGAAAATTTAAATCAAATATTTACAGATATTTTCCCAAATAATTGTGTTTTAAACGCATTTTTGTTAAAAAAAATAATTAAAATATATATTTTTTGAGTATGGACCTGAGTCCCACGACTCCTGGGCCCTGGATATATTTTTTTCATTGTATTGTTTTATACGAGGTGTATTTAAAATAAAAAATGTAAATTAATGTTATCAAAATAAAGTTATATGGTAAATAATTGCTTGTGTTTTAAACAGGGATTGCGTTTTTTTACTTATTTGATTTTCAAGCACTGAAACAGAAAGTCAGAAGCAAAATAAAGAATAGCAGGCAATTTTAAAAGGTTAAAAAAAGTGTGAAGTTAAATCCCTTGACCTTTCCTTACTTTTCGACTCCATGTTAAAATAAAAAACCGAAACAAGAAAAACAAATCCGTCTCGGATGGGCTAGGACTTTCTCCTAAAAATGTTGGAAAAAATGGGTACCTACATAAAGATGTTTTGTAAAAAAAGCAACCCTTAAAACCATTTTTACAACAAAGAAAAACGGAATTCGCTTGGTAACTCCCTTAAGCCACATACACAGTGCCCCCCATATTATCCATAGAGATTTCCCGCCGATATTCATATAAACAGGTAAAAAAAAAATTTTGCTCAGTTAAATTTGCCAACTCAGTAATTATTGTCGACTGTTCCCTTTTATTATTTTTTGTACAGTTAATTCGGAAATTCCAAGGAATCCCAATAAATTCCAAAAAATCCCAAAAACTCTGAGAAACCCTAAGAAATCCCAAGAAACTCTAAGGAATTCTAAAGAATTTCAAGAAATTCTTTGGGTCTAGATGAATTTCAGGGAAGTTTACCCTCGGAGGGTACTGAATTATGGTTGGGTAAGGTTTCACATAGAGATAAATTGTTAAATTTAAATCATTTAATTAATTTTAAATTAAATAGTTATAATTCTTCAAACGTGCAAAAATATAAAAATATTAGTAAAAGAAGGATTTATATTCCTTTAATTTCACAGGAGAGTTATATTATAGAAATATAAGATGTGAATTTAAAATGAATTATCTTTATCCCACTCAAAATTTATTTTATATTTTCCATTCATATCTATTTTTCTTTGACAAATGGTTTTTGTCTATATCATTCTTTACACAAATGTCAAACACAAGATACGTGACCAAAAAGAAAATTTATCTGCGAACGCCATAAAAAAAACTAATGTTAAGATCAACGCCAACGTTATTCTAACGTTAGGTCAAACATTTACCAGAGTATATTCAACTTTTTATTAGTTAAGGTTTGCAATATAGGTTCGTTGTTTCATATTAAAAAAATATGAGTCACAGATATCTGAAAACGTTTTTCGAAATAAGGTAGAAAAGAATAACCCTAAAAATATCTTAGATTTCTGACTTTCTTTTAGAAACTATACACCCATTTTTTTAACACTGACAATAAAATGACGTTCCAGCTGTTTTTATGATAAACATGAATTTGAATAAAGGGAATTTCCTTCAGAATATATCTAAAAAAAATACGCATATTCACTTTCTTTTTGATCCGCATTATTATGGAATTTCTAGTAATTTTAAATTTTAATCAGACTTCTCAAGCATTCTTTACAAATATTTCAAGATAAAATTAAACAGGATACAAGAAATTAAGCCAGATTGGCTTCAAACTAGAGTAAGCAGGGGCAAATATGTGCAAAAATTGAATGTAATGCCCTTACAAGAAACTGATATTCCAAAATCCTTGGTTTTGTGACAAATTTTTATTGGGAATTTATATTTTTTTTACCTTAATTTTGGCAACAGATAACAAAGTGAAAACAAGTTTTGTTAAATTTAATCTTCAGCCAAATTTAAAGTACCTACAGCAAATAATCCGAAAAAAAAAAGTTCCACCACTTGTATAAAGAAAAACTTATTACATGTAAAGCATGTACACGTACATGCAGTTTTATAAATGAATAATTACAATTTAAAGTAATTTTAGTATTAAAGTCACAAATGCCCCAGCTTACCCTAACTAAAGAACTTAAAGTTAGATTACCCAATATTAATTTAATAACAAAGAAATAACAATAGCAATCCTAACATAATTGATAAAATGCAAGTTTATCACTTCTGTTAAATTGGCATTGTCATTATATGACAAAATAAATAAATTTAACCTTTTAAAAACATTTTTTTATCTCAAGTTTTAATTGAATAGATAATAATTAGAGCACTGGGTGGAACAGAAAATACGAATTTACGATATTAGGGAACGTTCAAGTATTACGTAACGCAAATTTTGATCATTTTGGACTTTTTGATTTGATTTGATGATATTATTTTTTGTATTTTGTATGTTGTCCTAAGTAAAAAAAAAACATACCAAAATTGTGGTTTTATTTTTTATAAGCGAATGCCCGTTTAATGGTTAATATTTTTTTTATTTTATGATGTATTAGAATGTAATGCTCTTGGTATTCTCCTAAAACCTTTTTATGGTCAAAAAGCCACATATGTATGTCCATACATACATTACGCATAAAAAAATTATTTAACTGTCATTATAATAATACATTGTCTGAATAAAATGAATGTTTTTTTACTGTTTTTAATAAATTAAGTACAAAAATCGCAAATTTGTAATTTTTGACCCACCCAGTTGCACAAATGAGGCTATTGGTGCAAAAATATGGTATCAGTATCAACAGAAGCTGTAAATTTGTAAAATTGTTCTTATATAAAATAAGGGTGAGCAACAAATTACAACCGTAGGGGCGGAGCAGAATGTTGAAATAAATGATATACTTACCGCAAAGAAAGTAAACGCCTTTGCTTAAATTAAAAATGTCTCTCCGCGTGCAGAGGCAAATATCAACGCAATTAATTGTGGAATTTTTTTTATAGTCGTATTTTAACTAAAAATAAAATCTAACTAAAAAAAACAAAATCGAACCCTTGGCAACACTATGTACTTATTGCACCAACTGCCTCATTTGTGTATCACTCGACTGAATCACCCAGTAAAGTCGTTACTAATATCTACATTTTCGACTTTGTAGCTACATTTTTCCTATAGGCGCATAAAAAAGTGTACATCTAATGGGAATATATATATATATATAATAGAAAATATTTTATCAAATTTTAACGGACCTTGATCGCGGGGGTGAAGAAATTGTTTTTACTCAACCAAAGGCCAACCCCTGTGCCTAAAATAAGAGATATAAGATTCGTGATGAACAGAGTATACAGTCCTTTTCGAGAAAACACGCTGGTGTCGCCCACTTTGGCATTGCGAAGGCTCAAGAGATCCCTTTTTGGGGCGCGGAAACTCCAATTTTTTGGAGGCAGTTGATCTGGTCGGCTACTCCAGTCGTTGAAGAAATCTGAATCCTGAAATTAAAATTGCACTGGTCAAAATTATTGTTTCCAGCCAAAAAAAACTGCTGCAAGTGGGTCATGTATCCCAAAATCTCGGTATCCTGATTAATTTAAAGGATTAATTTTAATCAGAATTAGTAAAGCGTAGCAAAACTGAACAGTTTGGTTTAAAACTATTAATTGAATTTATTTTATTTGAATCAAAATACTGCCAACAAAAAAAGTCACCTTTTCGAAAAACAAATAAAAGATTATTTTAATAGTTTTTACCCCCTTACCCCACCTAGATTTTTACCAAAAACAATCACATTCTAGAACTTTGGATAAGAAACCTTTTTTATTATTCCAAATTTAGTCTCAAAGCGTTTTCGAGTTATCGTGGTCACAAAATTTCTCGAACAGACCGACAGACATAGTTTTTTTGCGAAAATCACATAAAACGCAGAAACGTAAAAAAAGCAATACAAATTTTTCGATATTTTATTTTGTGCAAAAAAGATGATTTACGCGAAAAAAAGTCTGCGTCTGTCCGGTAAAATTTGTGCTCACAATAACTCCAGAACGCTTTGAACTAAAGACTTAAAATTTGGAGCATACGTTCCGTATCCAAAATTCTAGGCTAGAATTATTTTTGGTAAAAATCGGTTTGGGGTTAGGAGTACAGAGGGTGTAAACGAGTGTAAAAACAATTTTTTTCAATATTTTTTTTTGTTTTTTCGAAAAAAATTATGTATTTTAAAAAAAAATTAAAAAAAAATTAATTATTGATCCAAAAATTTTTTACTTTTTTAAAAAAATATTAAACAAAATCTGGAGGTAGCAGTATTTTTGTATAGTTTCAAATATTTTTTATTATTAACGGCTGTTTAACAATTAACTTATTTATTTTTGCTATTTTTAGACCACCATCGTCACCAAATAATCACGTATAATTTGAGAATTTTATATGGACCGTCACTTTCAGTTAGATCCCCTCTCCCCTAGGTGGATGACGTAAACCAAAACTTCGTATAAAGGGGAGAGTAAAAAACAACATGTTTTTGTACTGAAAATGAGGAAATCTCACGTTTTAAAAATAACTAATAAACAATTTGATTTAAATATATTATTATAGGTAGGTAAGTTTAAGTAAACATTAATAAAAATATTTACATTACGTGTAGAAAGTGTGAAAACAGTTCAGTAATTAAAAAAAAAACAAAAAAAATATTGTCATAATCTACAGCCCACTTTCTTCAAATAGCAAATTAGATCATGTGTTATTTTAAATTCCTAAAAACTCTATAAACAGTATATTTCATTGCAATGATTTGTTTTCAATGTGTTTCCTCGTAAAAATGTACATCTACAATTTTTTTTGCATTTGCAACTAAAAAAGTCTGATCTTGTGCCACTGCACAACATTTGGTAGCTGTGATCATATGAACACGCAAGTAATGGGTTAATGTATAAAAACTGTATTGCGGCAAGTCTCCACCTGGTTAAATATTTTTTATTTATTATTTTATTATCAAAAATAAATACTATTTCAAAACCTCCATTTAATCTCTTGAAACTAGGTTAATTCAATAACGCGTCAATTCACTGGAACACGCTCGAGGGTTGAGAATGAATGATGGGAAAGCTTTGCTCCCTTGTTGAATGTACCTGGTTTCATGGTACAACAGTTTAGAGGCATTTAAAATAATGATTCAGATTTCAAAAACAGAAGTTAGAGTGGCTAAAGGTTGGGGAATTAAATATAAAAATATTTTTTAAACATGTTTCAGCACTTTATTGAAAAGATGGTGTTTTGATTTATTATAATAGTTACTTAATCGTGTCCAAACTTTTTACACGGACTGTACATTTTTATAAAATAAAAATAACAAATAATAATAACAATAAATGAGAAAAACAAATGATTAAATTTTCAACAACAAAAATGATTTTTTTTTTGTTTGTCGGTTTCTCCGGTAATTCTTGTAAACAATTATATTAAGAACATATAAGCGGCGAGCAGCTTTCTTACTACTACATAGAAACTTTTTTTTTTCTTATTTTTGGGTGTAGAACTATTCCTTATTTTTTTTACCTGTTTCTGAATTACCCTGTATGGTTTGAATTGTCTATTTACTTTAAAATAAAAATCTTTACAATTCTAATTTTTGCAAGCCCGGCGCAAATGAGTCCGACTATAAATGAATGGTCAACAAGACTGCTATGCCTCATTAGGTGGTTTACAGCAAGGTAACCGCAATAACCCTGTATGTGTGGTCCGCGGCCTCGCGTGTTTTACCGCTACTAACCATGGCCATTTGACCACTTCCATAATCAGAAAACCGGTTAAAATCCAACAATAACCTGTTTCTTTAAATACTCGTAACCGATCAAAAAAAAAAAAAAAAAAAACGGGTTTTCGTAATAACTGGTTATGATCAAAAACCTAGCACGAGTTTTCCATCTCTCGGGAGGGAATACCAAAGCCAATAACCGATTTTCGGTTAACTGGTTGCGGAAATTACCTTAGATCGGTTTTTGGTTAAAACTCGAAAGCAATAACCGGTTAAAATTATTATAACATAAAATTTTTACCTCTTTGGCCTCTGAATTCATGTAGTAGGATTGCCATTCCAGATTCATCGGAGTACCCTGTACAGGGCTGTTCGGCGGGGATTTGGGGCTGCTTCTGGGCGAGTCGCGTCTAGAGCCCGCCAGAGAAACCCGGGCAGATGACTGGTTGGATTCTTGAGCCTCTTTGAGCAATCGTAGGTAATCCTCAACAGTTAACTGCTGAGTTATCGATCCAGGAGTGCCACCACCTGTAGATCCAACCGTTACATCCACCCATGATTCTGTAAAATACAAAAAAACATTTGGGATGATTATCAAAAAAAAAAAAAAACTTCTAACAAAACTCAAAATCGTTATTTAATTTATTTATTTAATGTTTATAGTCATTGATGGGATCTCAGTTGAGCTATTTTAACCATGGGTTGGAGCCAGTTTCAAGAAAATAGCTTTTTTTATAATTTCGTTCATTAGTAAACTACCCTTTTTTGGGGTACAAAAGGAAAATAAAAAAAAAACCTCAGAGAATCCCTACAAACCCAGTTTAAAGTTTGGTTTCTATATCATATAGCATGGTTTTTTTTTATCCCATCCCTATTGAAAATGACGGGTCTGTGCGGGTGCACAAACCGGACTTGGGCGGGTGAATTTCATCCGCTCAAGTCCGGATTATGCACCATTTATTTGGACGTCTGGGTGTAACTTCTATATTTAATGCATTTTTTTATTATAATAAATGATAAAGCAGTTTCACATGTCCCTTGATGATCTTATAATCGTTTTTTTTTTTTTTTATTTGCCAAAATTTATTTAGGATAAATACAGCGCAGCTAACAACGTGAACTTTTTACGTTCTAGTAAATATGATAATGTATGACAAAGAATATTTTTGGCAAAATATTTTTTTCACCAATTTTTTAGAGAAAACCGTAGATTTACTTTTATATCGAGTATTTTACTTTTATTAAATATAACACTAAGAAAATGCATGTCATTAATATGTCAGTGACATGTAAAATCTAAAAAAAAAACAACCTTTCTGCGTTTCAATAATGGGGTTCATATATGTTGGTTAAAATTGCACAAATTTGTGACAATATGCTTATTTAAATTAATTCAAACCAAGTCCTACAATATTTAGTATCTGCATTAAATGAATGAATTAATTTCAAGTAAAAATATAAACATGACAGCCAGACTGAAAGTAAACAATGGACTTACCACCGAGTAAATCGTCAACGCTCGATTTGGATGATGACATTTTCAAAACACTGTTCAAATCGCACAAATACGATGTGAATGGATTTTCGTTAGCTTTTCTTTATTAATTAAACTGATTCACAACAAATATGTCTAAAATAATATTTTGAGGCGTACGTGACAGTAAACAACCAGTTACATTCGCCTTTGTCTTCTTGACGAAAGAGATCACGTGATCAGTGTCTACGAATTGAAACGCACGTAAACATAAAAGCAAAACTCACTTAAAACTGCTTTCTTTTCATGTGAGGGATTTAGCTGACTTGGATTTTTACTCACAAAACGATCTGAGAAATGTCCGTGTCTGAGGAGCGTCAAGTAAAAATATTTCTGTGGGTATAAGAATACTTTCACCTTCATTTTTTCTACAAAAATATAAAAAAAAACTTGAAACCAATTTAGTTTAACTAAATCTTTTATGAAAAAATCAATGAACAATAATTGTAATAATGAGGTAATTATTACCTCATTGGAAAAAAAATAGTATTTACCACTTGCCCATTTTTAGCACAATAACTCGAGAAAGCCTTTAGCTAAAAAAAAAAAATGGGCCATAGCGTGAGGGCGGAAATGTATTTTTTTATTTTATTTTTTTTTTCGTTTGAAAAATATATTTATTTTTTGTTGCTTTTAAGTTGGTGTTAGTGCTGCAATGTGTTGGCGTTACTTGATAACGTTGTCAGATGTAAGAAAATGGATTGACCAGGTACATTTTCGTGGTGAAAGAAATGTTTTTACAGTAAAATGAATTATCGGGAACGTTAAAATTTTAATTAAGTTTGAATGATAGGCAGATTGTTAACGCTGTCAAGTATCTGATGCTGCAGGAATTTCAAATTGCAGCGTGAGATAGCCCGGACTGCAATGCAATCTTTTTCAACTGAACCTTTGGCAACAGTGCATATACGTTAGGGGCGGGGCTTAGTGTTGTTTACTAGTTTAAAAACATTTGCCAAAATACGTTAAAAAGTTTTTAATAAAAACAGAGATAAATTAAAAGTAAAAAAGAAATTACATAAAATAATGTCAGATTTGCCTAGTTCTAGTAAAAAACAAAGAATAGAAAATGATTCTGAAGAGGATAATGACGAAAGGCAAACGGATTATAGGAAGGTACTACTTGAAGATATGGACAAAATTCAAGACCGACTAGATGTTATTGAAGATGCTTGTACCGACGAAATTACAAAAATCGAACGAAAATATGCACAACAAAAAGCTTCAGTTTATGTTGAAAGAAGTACGATTATAAAACAAATTAGAAGTTTCTGGTTGGTAGTAGTAAGTTTACATTTTCTATTTAGGTCTAATTAGACTTTTTGTTTTTTTAATTTTGTTCAGATCTGCAGGGCAAACTGCAAAATGAAAAAGGGCCAGTAAAAGGCTTAAAAGCCAAAAAATGGGATATTGGGGGTATTTCTGAGTTCGCCACTGAAAACCTGGATTGTTTCTGTTTCCGAATTAGACATACACTCTGGCCTCATAGGGCAAAAGGGGTGATCCTTAATTAAACAATTTTAACTTAAGAAGTTCCAAGTTCTGTGTTAGTAAATAAACTAAAAATTACTTTTCCCAAGTAAAGTCTTGCATTAGTAAAAGATTAGAATTTTTTATTCTTAAATTTTAATTAAATTATTCATCAAAAGCCTAATTGGGCCTTTTAAAAGACACATTTTTAACAAAAATATAAATTTTATTTTGTTATTTTTTAGCTAAAGAACCAACTTGACATCGCAGAAATAATAGACGAAAGTGAAGAAGATTGCCTTTCTTATCTACGCGATGTAGAAATTTGCGACGAGGAAAATTTTGGATACTCAATTCATTTTCATTTCGACCCGAACCCCTATTTCAACAACACAGTTTTGACAAAAACTTTGTTATTTAATAAATTAGGTAACTAACTATTGAAGAAGCTGAAAGTGACATTTCTTTTAGAGAAAATAGTCCAATCTGCATATTATATTTATCTGATTTGAATTTTGATAAATTTGCTATTTGTAAACTGATATTTTTTTTATGTTAAAAACTTGGTTGAAGATGTCAATATTTGTAGTTTTTTGTTTTACTAAATATATATAATATATAACCAACTGTATATTATACATTCATATATACTGATCTAAAAAGTCCAATCAAATCACTAAGATCTGTAAAGTTAGTCCTAGTCCTGACTTATTTGTCTAGTAAAGACTAGTTAGGACAATTTTATTTAGAAATTTTTTAAATTTTCCATATATGAGAAACATCTTGGGCTAATTTTTAGGATTTGGGTTTTTTATAGGACATTTCTTTTTAGTAGCCACATGGGGCTAGTGTAAATCAATACAATGGTGTGGTTATCTCAAAAAGTGAATTTTTGCAGATAGGACAACTTGTCTTACTGGCAGTATATCTGTGGCTTGGTTCTAAAAGGGCCAATGTCAGTTTGTCAATAACAGTGTTTTCAAAATATTATATCAGAGTTGATGTGAAAACGCTGCTATTGACAAAGTGACATTGTAATTGTAATTGGCCCTTTTAGAACTAAGCCACAGATATGAATTAGATCCACATAAGACTTCCAATTTTTATCAGTGTTTTCTTGATTTTTAGATAGCACTGATAGTACAAATTCAACGATTCTGTGGAAACATGGAAAACAATTAGGTACTGAAGAAAAAACCTTTTTCCACTGGTACCAAACATCTGTAAATTCCAAAGATGATGATATAGCGGAAACAATTAAAGATGACATATACCTTAACCCTTTAATGTACTACTTGGTAAATGATAATGAAGACTCGACGTCAAACTCAAGCAGTGAATAATCAAGGTAAATATTAAACCTTAAAATGGTAGACATTTTTAAGTTGCATCTCTAGTTGCATACTCAAGATTTTTTTTTTAAGATAAAACACCTCCAGTATAGAAAGAATTACTACGATGCGATGATTTGTAGTATTTTATTGTCCCAGTTATACCAACATACATTCATTCATAATATCTTCCATTTCATTCGTTATTCAATAAAGTTAACTTGAGAACAAGGCAGTGGGCTACCAACCTTGTATAGTTGGATAATGAATGAAACAGAAGTTATTATGAATGAATTACTTTTTATTTTTTTTTTAATTTCTGATGAAATCTATCTGGACTCAAGTTGTAAGTGATTTCATAAGATTTCAAGGGACTTCACTAGATTTTTTTTTTTATAAAATTTTATGCAGTTTTTAGAATTTCAATATGAAACTTCATGAGATTTCGTGAGAGTATTTAAACCGTTTTTCGTCAGATTTTTTTGATAGGGTAGGGTGTGCAACTTAAAATTGTTTATAAAGTTTATTGGTTTATGGGTTTATTATTGAAAGGTCACTTTTCTACTGAAAACAATCAGTATTATCTTAAGATATGGCATAATTATCTTATATACCATATGTTAAATGGTTTGATACCGGCATCAACCTTTGCATCAACTGGATATTGTTATTCGTGAATATTTTAAATTGAAAAAGAAAATGGCCGAGTTCGCTTCCGATTTTACCTAAATAACTTCAGTGGTTTGTATTTAGATGTGTTTGTTATTATGTTAAATTTTTGTATATATTAAATAATTTCTTACGTTTTTAAAAATCGTTCCTATAACTACCATTTTCCTACTCAAATTACAAGATTCCTTTAACAAACCTCTCACCAGCCCGCCAAATCAAGGGCAGTGCTTTGCAGTTTTTTGATTCTAAAGTAACATAGAACTGCGACAGCAGCACAACACAATTTATTTCGACCAATTACAGGCCAGCGACCTCAAATGAATTAAAATAATTAAACCATACTGGGTGTCGCTGGCTTGTGATGGGTCAAAATAAAATGTTGCTTCAGTCGCGTTAAAAACTACACTATTTTTGAGTGCGTTTCTTATTTTTTAAGTCGTAAGTTAAGGCTGTCCATAAGCAACGATTAAAAATAAGAATGCCAAGAAAAATTGTGAAGTTTTTAACGCACTAGGATAAAACTGCAAAATTTGGTAGCACTGAGCAGTAGCAACAGACAGGACAATTTGTACAAAACTGTTTGACATTTTGTGGCATAGTTTTCCTTCAGCGTTAAACATAATCTTTAACAAAGAAAATAGCCAATATTCATAATATAATAATATATAACTCTTCAAAAAATTCAAATAACAATTTCATAGAAGAATCCTGTATAACAATTTAATATTAACCGTGGGAACTTCGCCTTGGCGTAATGAGCCATTAGAGTTTTGCCATTAAAAAAAAACTTAAATATTAACTGTTAATATACAGGGCGATTCACTCGTTTTTTAGGTTTCTTAAATTGAACTATTTGGCTTACATTTGCCGTGCAGTTGCTCTAGTTTGAATTTTGAAGTTGGCAATTTTTTTTAAACCTCGTTAAATATTTGGATATCAAAGATAAAAGGAATTCAGGTGCATTAAAACATTGGTAATACTATGTATATATTTATTATGTTTTTATCCAATGAACACATTTGCCAATAATATTTTAAACAGATTTCGCCATTTACAATAATATTAAATAGGTAAATACACAACACACAAATAGTTGTAAACTAATTTTTAACAAAAATAATAAAAATGACGAATTAACAATAATAATTTTTTTAACAACGTATAACAATTTAAGCGTCAACAGGTTTGGTTTAAAACTGCCGGATTAAACTCTTAACTTTAACTTTGGTTTGATTATTATGATTGATTAAGGCTATCCACTACTTTTAATCAAAGCAAAGGACATGACACACATTGTTATTTGGTAATCTATAGATTTTCTTCAAATTTTATAAAAGGCACGGAAAATAATAAATGAAAGCCTTCATAAAGTTCTCGGTTAAAAAAAAATCCCAAATGTTCCCCCATTACCAAGTAGTTGACTAGTTAACAGGCAGTTTTAAAATCATAATCTTTAAATCAACATAATAAAAGTAACAGTTAATTGCTTAAGAAACAAGTCTAAAAAATCAAAAGATAACTATTCCATATAGGTAAATATTTCAAATTTTGTGAACAGCTAAAATGTCAAATCAAAACTGTCGCTATAACCCAACCGATTTAATATTTTTTTAAAATAAATTTAATAAACGTTTTTAATTTGTTATAGATTTTCTTTAGCATTTGAGATAATTGTTCAAAAAATTTAAAGTATTTTTGTTAAAAGATTCAGTTTGATATTTTTAGTCTTGTCCAGGGCCAGATTAGGAAGTTCTAGGCCTGTGGCAGCAAATTTTTAGTTTTTTTTCGGTCGTCAAGTAAGACTAAAATTTGCTCAGTAGATAAACCTTTTTCCTTTTTTGATTACCAATTTCTTTTTTGGCGCGGCCTAGCGCAGAAAATTCAGTAAATCCGACCCTGGTCTTGTCCCGAAAAGATAAACAATTGAAAGTACATAGGCAACGAATTTCATGTGGGAACTAGTAGACTTATTATTAGATTGGTGTTATTTTCGCTTTTAGAATATAATACATTATATATATATTTAATATAATTATGTGTATATAATACTACCTACAAGATAATTTATTATTAGTAAATAACTTTATTAGATAAATAACTTTGACATAAACTATAGAATAATTAATGAAAAACGACATATAAAATATACTAAGATAGAGTAAATATACATAGACAATAGATAATAATAAAGATTTGGTTTGCCCATGGGAGTATCAGACTTTTAAATTTTTATCGGTGTTATATGTTCCCATATTAAATTTTGAAAATCTATTATTCCCATTTTGCACGCCTTTCTCTCATTAAACTAATAATGGTGGTTCTACGACCTAAACAGGGTTCAGAAATATATAGAAGATACTTAATATTTTTTAAGCTTGTTACTATTTTGAAAATTCCTTTGAGATGAAGATTTTTGTTTTTAAATACGCATAATTTTACTTAAAAAAATATTTATTTTAATATTGCATTACCCTAACTTGACTTTAACCATTTTACTGCATTAGTATTTTTTTTTTGAAAATTTGTTACCTTTTTTTATTTTTCTCGTCGTTTTATTTGTAAAAAAAATGATTTTTTTGTCTGTTGCTCGGTCTTTAGGGGAAAATGTGTAACAAAGGTAACGCTTTGAGCTTCAAATTTGAAACAGGTTCCTTCCAAAGTTCTCGCGTGGGATTGTTTTTGTTAAAAATTGGGGTATGGTAAGGGGTTAAAGGGGGCCAAAAATAATGTTATCCAGTTTTTTTTTGAAAAAAGAAAAATATTTTCGCATACAGTGCATTTAAAAATAAACATTTACCAGTCAAAGGATTTTTTGGTTAATAAAAGTTTAAAGAAATATTGAATATATGCCGAACCCTATAACAAAATTTTAAAATTATTTTAATCCAGTATCCCAGCTAGCAATAAGACCTGTATCGCGGTATAGTCGTCAAATTGACAACTCGTCAATAGATAACGAAAACTACAGTTAATGCATTTCACTAAATCTATTTCATAGAAATAGATTATATCTAAATATAAAATCAAAAGAAGGTTCAATATCACTCATAGGTTAAGGCACGAAAGATTCTCAATGCTAGCTGAAATCATTGCATGTTGATATAGTATAAACAATAGGCGTGGAGCTTTAAAATCAAGCAATTTTAAGCAAAGATGATGTTCCATACTTGTTCAAGACAGGGTAGTCCGGAGAGTTTTTTTTTTGTTGTGCACCATAAAAACATGTTTTTGTATATATCTCTCTAAAAAATAAATCGACTGGTGAACGTTTTTTATTTATAAAATGTTTAAGAAGTCATTATTTTATTCCCTATATTTTTCGGACCATGAATGAACATTGTTCAGAACGGATAACAAAATTAAAGCTAGATTTACTCAGCTCGGACTAGGAACATAAAGGGATTTTTTGCTTAAATCACTTAATCTACATCAGAGGTCAAAAACCTTTTCGATTTACTTTTATTTTTACAAAAAAAAACACCATATAAAGATATAAAGAGCACGAAAAAATATATTAGCCCTTTACTTAATATACATTTGTTATGAACTGTTTCCTGTATTTTTTTACAATACAGTATAGTTTACCAATCCAGAAGATATAGCAGTTAACTGTGGAATACTAGCCTGTTTAGTGCTGTGTATCGTGGGTTTCTGACCTCTGACCTTCGCTCTTGAATCGTTACTCTATTATTGGACACAATTTGTTCATGAACTCCTTTTTCAATATTTTTAGATTTATTAAATTAAAATCATTAAGGAACTCTAAAATATGCAGCATATATTTAAATGAAACCCCTGAACATGGCACTTTATTAATTATCTACAGGATGATTCAGAAATACAACCATCAAAAAAGTTCCTATAAACGTTGGTTCGGAAATGAGTTCTAAGGGAGCTACGACTCACCTAATGATTTTTATTAATTATCTCTAGAACTCTATTTTTCGGTTTAAAGTCGTGGGTATTTTATACCGTATTAGACTGTATATTATATTAATTTAAATACATTAAAGCTATCAATTATTCACTGAGATACAGCAACGAGTTTTGCACATGGCCTAATATTAAGTTTTTATAGTTAAATAAAAAACTAATTTTAGACGCACGCTTAGAAGGGCCGCAGCTCCCGTAGGGCTTATATACTGACCAACGTTTATGGGAACTTAATATTTTTTGATGTAGAATCACCACTTAAAATTTATTTCTGTATCAGCTTGTATGTTGAAACATACCGCCGTCCAGTAAAAGGCCCTGAATTTCATTAAAGATAAAGCTACATTTATTTAAATACAACACTTACATGAGAAAGTGACAATGAATGACGAAGATTGCAACCAATTCGATTTGCAATAGTGTAAACGTTTCTAAGAAGTCTAAATATTGGGAAAATATTGGCACGACAAAATAAGTCTTAGAACGACAGAAAATATTAATTGAATAACGAAATAATGTTATTACCAACGACAGAATAGATATTATCAACGATAAAAAAGGTTAAATGAACTACAAAAAGGTAACAGCACGATGAAAAAGGTCACAACATGACAAAATAAGGAATTGAACGAAGAATAAAGTTTTTTGCAGCTCAAATAAATTTGTCTTTTTACAAAAAAAAAACAATCAACCGCATTCCAACACGGAAAATACGGACAATGTCAGATTTTAGTTGTAATTATAATATATAAGTGTGTTTTAAATAGTTTAAACTAAAAGCGTTGTTTTTTTTGCAGTTTTAGTGATTTTTGTTAATTCAAACAACGATCAGTTATTGTTTCGTTGCTTTGCCTTTTTTTCTGTCGTGTTAATACCTTTTTATCGTTCATTTATGTCGTTTATTTACCTTTTCTGCCCGTTTTTTTTTGTCTTCTTTTGTTGTCGTTATCAAGACCTTTTTTGTCGTACTGTTTATTAACCCCTAAATATTTATATACACCTTGTATATAGGAAGGGCACCAACAGTCATATATGGTTGATGTATAATGGCGTAATCTGACACTAGCTAAATTTTACGACACAGTTGTGTCACACATAGATATAAATAAATATAATTTTATATTTCAAGGTACCTTTAAGGCTAGTTGAGATCACTAGTGCACTATCTCTACTCCGTGTAGCCGCATGAGACAGTAGACAAAAGTACAATTAGCATTGCCAAAACTATAGACCCTTTTTTAATTTTTCATAATTCTCCAGCAGACGCAAATTTTTAATCTTGCCTTTCAAAAATTGGTACTATGCGTATTAAAACGTAATCAAGCTACAAACCCAATAATAAAGGATGTCAAAATATTTTTGGGTTTAGATTATATATTTTCCATTTGGGTATCATACTTTACTCTTTTTTTTATTTTGGCTTGTTTTTTACTTAGCATCGTCTAATTAAAATAATATTGAAATATGCAAACGTATTTTAAAGTTTGTTTCATAACTTTTTAAAATTTTATCGCCTTTTTATTTACAGTTGATTCACTAAAATTTGGTAGATGCATAGATAAAACGAAATTTGCCTCTGCAAAAAAACTATACTGAAAATTTAAATAGGGCAAATTTAAATTAAACTCAGTTCATTATTTTGTAAATTCTCAAAAAAACTGAAGACTTTAACCTTCTTCTAGGGAGAAATCTAATGTTATTGCATAATTTTTATCCACTTCTGACACAAATCGGTGTAAGATTTAATTTTAAAATTTTGATCGTGATGAAAGTGACCACAAATGTCCATGTCACTATCTTACCTGTCACAGCGCGAAGAGCCCGGTCCGCATATACGCATTTACGTTGTACAAATCAGCCCACTAGAGATAAATATATTGTTTAACATACAACATTAAAACCTTAAACCCTAATTTTACAAAAATCATGTCACAAAGCAGTAATTATCAAATTGGGATTTTGACAGACGTATTAATTTTGAGAACAGGTGTATACCTTTTAGCCCTTAAAGGCTCATGTTTTCTGCATTAACTTTTATGCTTATTCCATATTCCATCTCCTCCAAATATGTTATTTTCATCTTGGCAAGCGCGAAACATTCGCTAACTAAATGATGAGGATATGTAGCGAAATCAAACTTTAGAATATATTTTTTGAATCACTGTGGTATCTCTTCAAGTTCCCGATGAGAGCTTTAAAGACACTTTGGGACCATTCTGTACAAGTATACCATTTAGTTCTTGCCTTTAGATAGTAGTGGGCCGGTTCAAACGAAATAAAATTTACGCATATGAGGCCCGGTTTAAGATTGTACATAGTTATTAAATTTATTCTATCACTCATAATTTGACATTTAATACAGTAATTATTAGGTTAATATTGCTCGATAATGTTCTTAAATTAAGGTACTTAAGTATACGTATTTAACAACCAATCAATCGAAGATGAAAATACAATGTTACTTATACTAATTTCGAGATACGGTCGATTCGTTTTCGTCAATAACTTAAAAACGAGTAACATATCTACCGAATTTGTAACGATAAATAAATGATATAAATAAATAATAAATCATAAGAATTTGTAGCGTTGAGTGAATAAATTTAAGTCAGGCCCGAAATAAATGGTAAAGTCGTGTTTTGAATTTACATAAATTTAGTTTACTGTGTTCAGGGATAGTCAGACTTTATACAAGTTTCCTGAGCTTTTTATAAACGAGAAACAAATTATAAATTTCATTGTCATTCATAAACCATGAATGCATCCATTAGTAAGGACCGGATTCATCAAAATGTAAAGTTCTTTGGTTTATATTTAGATTCAAATCTCACTTAGAGCATTCACTTCATTAGCATAGAAGAATAAAATATGTTAATTCAACATTTTTAATAATTATATTGCTAATTACCAATTCAAATCAGTCATGTTTGAGCTTCCAAATAATTAAAAAAATTGCCATACAAGCAGTAGTGATATTAATTTTCCGTCACTGTCTTACTATATAATAATATATAGTGTCAATTTGGTTGCCAATCCTTTCTATATTGATGAGTATGATTACTTTACAATAAGCTCAAAAAACTGCTACAAATTATAAAATTTATTCTATGTGTAGAGAACATCGTACGACTGTTAAAGAGTATAGCTATAAGTATTAATCTTACACTTGTTCATAGAAGTCAATTTTATTTTTGTGTTCTGTGTATGTTATGCCTTTTTGGATGATTGTTATAGATTACGAGTTCTCAAGAGGTATTATTGAAATGAGGTCAGTCAATAAAAAAATTATGAAAAACAATGGAGGAGAAGATATTTAAAACGCGCTTCGTCCACAGCGATCTGCAACTGTATACCGTATTCAATTTGGGCAAAACGCTTTTTAAATGTCCCCTTCTCAATGGCACTACATAATTGTGTTGCAGTAGGTATTTAGCCTAAACTACAAAGACTTAAACTACATCCTAATATAACACTGCACGTTCATCTGACAAAGTCAGATTCTTACAATTAATTTCTTCTAAAATTCCTTATTAGCTTTTTCTTTTGACAGTTTGCAGACAGAACGTTGTAATTTAAAAAGCATTCGAATTAAACGCGGCAAATTAAAAATTTCGTGTAATTTCTGTACAGAATTGATTAACTTTGTCTTCGTGAAGAGCTTTTAATGCGAATGTTTTTTTTTTAACTCCGTCCCAATTTATTTATGTACAAAGCATCGTTATTATATTTATTTATAATAAAAAATGTGATTTTAAAGGTGAGATATTTGAAATCATTATCTAAACGGAACTTAATAGAGTTTTTATTAATATAAGGCATACGTATGCAGATCCGTTCACTGCTAAAAATTACTAGTTTTTTTTGCTAATTTATCGAAAGCATAATATTTCTAAACTTCTCAGGCACCAATATCTGGCTATAGCAAATAATAAATTTGACATTTGTCAAGACACAAAGTTACTTGAATTTTCTCACAGAGATACTTTCAATGTTCTTGTTGGACAGTTTTATCAGTCTTTTATATATTAAGTTTATAAATTATTATAAATAGATGTGGTTGCAGCCAATTCTATCACTATCATTACTAACATTTCGTTTAGAAGTCCTAAATAAGTCCAAATTTAAATATCTCACCATTTATTGAATTTTTATTACTTAAACGTAATAATTTAAATCTTTCACGTTAATTACACAGGCCTATAAATATAAACTTTTAATTTTACCCTTATACCTCTATAGATAATTCCCTCAATATTTCTGGCTGACACCAAATCTCGATTATTTTTTAGGCGATTTGGTTTCAGTACGACAAAACCCCTTGAAGTTATCTATACAAGTTTAAAGGAGGCATGTAAACCAGTGGTGTAAGATGCTTTATAGTATTTGCCATTATATAGCCTTCATATATTATTATTATTTAAATATGAGTAATAATTTTGATTTAATACAGTATTACATAGGATTTTAAGAATGACGTGCAGGCCTAGACCTGTTTTTCGTTCATACAATCTATATATAATATTAAGAAGAATAAATAAGTATCTCTTTTGTATAATCACTATTCATTTTGTTAACATTCTATACTTAAAATACTGATCGGTCATTGCTATTTAAGTCACATCAAACAGCTAATGTCCTTTGATTAAATTTGGCTAATAGACCAGGAAATCAAGAGGAAAATTTTAAAAAAGCGAGCAAAAATATTCTTTTAAATTTTGGTATGTACTCTTAGAAATAGTCTGAGAATAGGAATGCGGCCAGTCTTAGGATACAACCCCTAAGCAAAATCGGCCATCCATGGGTGAGCTTCTGTACCAAAATTAAGCCTTATGTTTATTTTTGCCCGCAATTTTCCCCATTTACCGGACTAGAATTCGTGGTAGCCCGACGCTTGGTATTAGAACTAGGAGGCCATGGTCCACCGATTGATGATTTCCTTGATAATCGGCCGCCGCAGGGATTTTTCGTCGCACCACGTCACGCTACGTCGTGCGAGCTTTGCTAAAAATTACGAATAGATGGTGATCACTTCGCGGCCTCCTCCTCGAACCATTAAGACCCTTTCCAAGCCCTCTGTCAGAACTTCCAGGAATTCCATATCTGAAAAAAAAACAGTTAAGCAGAATTCATAATCATAAAGTTTACAGTCCCTAACCAATAATTTAATTTTCCTACAATTTCTACATCCTAAATCCTTTGTGACTTTATTAACCTCTATAATAATTTTATCTTTGTCGGTGTGGTTAAATATAATTGTTTACTTTGATAATATGTCGAAATTAAAAGCTTTTAAACGCATTATCATATAAATGTTAAAAGTGACTTATGTATTGTTTCAAAATCAAATAGTAAAATTCCGCAAGGGCGCAGTTTTTCGTGGTCTTTAGTCATTGAGCATACGTGGTTCACTTAAAATGTGGTGTTTAAAATTACCATTTCTATAAAACATAGATTATATTAGTAAATTTGTTTTTAACCTTATGCTATTGTTTTATTCTATTTCCAAAGTACCGTCTTACTAGAACTTATGACTTCCAAATAAAGTGGTAGTTGGTGGTTAAGTATATTCTCCGCTCGGCTATATATTTGAAAAATGGGGAGAAAACGGTTTTTATTCCTCATGTATATTTTGAGGTTGCCTTAGTTCGGTAAAAAAAGACAAGTCATCTCATTTCTCATAATTAATGTATATATAAATCCTGTTTTCCTAAAATTCCTTAACCCAGTTCAGTTGTGGTCTACGTTATATGTAAGGTATTTCCGGATAATATCTCTTTTTCCCTGCCAGAGTAAATTGCTTTTGTGAATAATACAACTTAATATCTTGCTAGTGTCTGCTAACAGCAGACTCTGCTATATATGGAATTAATATGGCGCCGTTATTAATAATTTAATAGCTTCGTCAATATTAATGCTTTGCTGTTCTACTTTAGTTTAATTTCGTAGTAACCGAGACCATGCATAAGATTTGATTAATCTAGTGAACGGATGTGTAAAAATCGTTTTAAGGCATAACTTTCTTGTACTAGAGTAGAGTGGCCAAACCATTATCTCAGTAACGGTCAAAACAGTTTAAAACATTTCTTTTTTGAGTTTTATTTTCAGCTCTGCTATGTGAAAGCCTAAAGTTTGAAGTTTGGTTTGGATCTGTCAAACGGTACCTATTGCATATTACAGGTCCATGTTCCAGACCCCCAAACGGATGAGCATGCAAAAATCGGTAGAAACCCTGGTGGAAAATAACATTTGAATGACTTGACCTTTACGAATGTCGTTTGAATGTTAGATGCCTAACGTTAGAGTAACGTTTTCCGCCCTAGGCTATTAGCCTTAGCCTAGCTTTTAGACCTTGAATAAATAAAATAAAAGTCTAAAGGGAAATCAGGGCCCGCCCAAAATTTCTCTCACGTAGTAGTCTGGATTTGGAACACGAAAATATTTGATTTCAACTTGAATAATATTATATGTTAGAAAATTCCACTTACAGTTTGATTCTCTCTCCATTTTGGTATCTTTTGGTGGGCCAGGTAGATTTAAAATAACTAGTTGAGCATCATGGGAACGATTTACTATCACTTCGTTCAATTTTACTGCTGTATGCATTCTACGGACGTTTCCTTCGTCTCTGAAATAAAACAAACCAGATAAGCATATTTTCTAAATAACTATTATTACTATTTGGCATCGAATCTTTAAATTTGGTACATGCTTTTATATTGAAAAAAAACTCGCAGGGGGTAACTTAAAATGGAGTAAAACGGTTAGGTAAAAGCTTTTAAAAGTTATTGCGAAAATAATGTGATAACAATGATTTTTTTGGCATACCGACAGAAAACATTTTTTTGCTCAAAATTGATTGTTTTTATCAAAACGTGATAAGTTTTGAGAAACATATTCCCTATTCAATAGTGATTGAGGCGGCACATTATTCTATATCCGATATAATTTTATTCTTTAACGAATAAAACCTTTGGAGGTCTGTAATGTCCACTTACGGTGTAGTTTTAGGTGGTTTCTTTTCTTCAGTTATGTTATTTGCTTTGTGGTAGTTGTTGCATTCCTTTTCCGAAGCATCTTCTTTCTCTGAAGCATTTTCACAATCTTCTTTTACCTCAGAATTAGGCTGTAAAAATTATTTTAATTAATAACACAGACCCACAAAGAAAGGCAATTACTATTAACCAGATTATATTTTTGCTCGCTTAAAACGAATTTGAGAGTAAAACATTTGTGGAATTAAATTTAAAATGAAAAATAAAGAATTACGATTGCGAAACTTGGACACTATGGATGGCAGATAGCAAAAAAATAAAATCCTTTGAAATGTGGTAAAGATAAAGTGAGAAACGAGAGCTTATTGGGCAGAATTTGTGAAAAACATATCTTACGGGAAAGAGCTAGATAAGCGAGGGGATTAAAGGATACCAAGACATGAGAGTTTAAAGATATTTTGGAGAGTTAATAGTCGGAGTCGGAGTTAATGTACTTTAAAACATATATAAAATACAGCTGGAAGAAAATGAAATAAAAATGGTCACCACATCTTTTAGACTATAAGAAATGCAGGCTTGCCTAGAATTGAATACTGCTGACAAATAACAAAGGATTTAGGGTTTATGAATTTTAGAAGAATGAAAAACAGGCTAGGGTTGGGATAATTAACTGTTAAAAAGTGTTACCTCATTTGTGGGTTCGCAGTCGTTTTTATTGTCAGATCCTGGTTCTTGGAAACGCACTTTCGTAGCAGTTTTTGCGTCGATATTTTGGTGATGTTGGTCCACAATTGATTGTACCTAAAATAAGTGTCATTAGAAGGTGATCTTTAACAGTTTCCGGATATGAATAGGTCTTTGTGAAATAAACCCTTCTAAATCCCGCTCAAATCGTAAGAAATACTTATGTCTTAATCAATCTTCTTAAAATTCTTCTGAAAATCCTACAAAATCATAGAAAAATCAGAAGATTTTAGAAATATCCAAAAATACGTATAGTGATTTTTGTAAAATTATAACAGAACTATCAAGACATTTAGCATGTTTTCAGAAAGAGTTTTTCCTTTTTCTAGACCCTACTGCTTTCGCTCGTCCGTCCATCAACGCGTCCATCTGTGTGTCTGTATGTTTGACCGTAGTCATACTTGCCGATTTTTTTCTATTGTTTTAAACAATTTGTTTTGTGTTATTTCATTTTACAAAGACCTATTAATTTGTTTATGAAAATGTATAAAATATGTTGATATTTCTTAATGATGATACTGATGAGTTCACGCTTCATGAAAATGTATAAAATATGTAGATATTTCATGAATTCATTATGATGATACTGATGAGTTTACGCTTAGTTGGAATTTTAACATATTTCTTTTTTTATAGAAAATCGTAAAAAATTAGTGTGTTGTCACACTTTAAATAAATATATTTAAATATTTTTAGGACATAGTTTGGTTCTGGATAAAAATACTATAGTATGTAAGAAATGTCTTGGATGCACTGTAAAAAGTAAACTGAATATTCAGTTACAAATGGATAGGAAATTGGAAGTTATTATGCTTAACGATTGTACTTTATTTTTTGTTAAAAACACGCAACATTTCATGTCTGTCCTTAAATATTTAAGTACGTGACTTTAGAACTATAGTGTTTTTAAGAAAAATTAAAGTACATTTGTATAGGATCATAACTTCCTATCCATTTGTAACTGAATATTTAGTTAGTGGCTTAATATTTTTAAAGATAAAACAGAGGTATCAATTTAATGCGTATAAATTTCAAAAATTCATTTGTTTATAAATTTTAAAACCAAAACAAAAAATCTAAAAATTAATCTGAAAAAAACATGTTAGAGGGGGGAAAATCTGGTAGCATTATTGTTATTGGTAATTATTTTGATGTAATTGTGAATAAAAACGCGTTTCTAAAAATAAAAATATTACCCTCAAAGTAAATTGAGATGTAATCAATAACCATCAAATTGATGTGGTGGTAGAAGTCAATTAATACGCTTGCATAATATGGGGCTATCCACAAAACCTAAATCTATGTATACTAGGGTGGTCCTTAAAAATATATATGTTTAGGGACGCCCCCTAATTTTGTTCTATATTATCAGGTCCATACACTGGCTAGAACCTGTACAATGTACAAAATGTACCTGTACAAAAAGTACATGTTAGTTATTATTCCAACTAAATCTAGCTGATGTCACAGTCCAACATAGAATACAGAAAACACCTTGGGAAAAATATGAATAACAAAATATTCGCAACCTTTTTATGGGTAACTCTGGGTTACATCTGGACATTTTTTTTTTCGTTAATCCAACTTTTTTTAACCAATTTTTTACTTTCCCGTAGATTTTTAGCAAAAAATAGAAAAAATCTCTCTGACACTGCGCTTTTTTTATTCTACATTGAAAAATAAGCTTATTTTTCGATGTAGAATAAAAAACGGTCGCCCCCTATAACTAATAAAAAATTTGCCGCCCCTAGCTAAGACTTTCTAAAATTGGCTTTTTATAATAATGTTTTTTTTTGGATTTGCCGATTTGGACGCCGTTAAAAATGGCCGCCCCGGATAGGGGCTGGACTCGCTCCTGCTGTTAAGACATCCCTGCTTGGTGGTAAGAAAACTGGTTAAAAAATTGATACTTTTAAAATAATGTTTTTCGTCTAGAAAACTTATGAATATTTGTAGTAGGTACCCATACTTTTTGAGGTGTTTTTTGCAAGTGTCCAGTCTTTGTAATCTGTGCCGATACGTCATGATGAATGAAAAATGAGCAAATAAAAAGAAAAGTGTGTAAAAATAGAGTGTGATGAGTCTCTATGGTTTACCAGGGGAACTTTGTCTTCCGAATTGAAATCCATCATAGAGGACATCTTGCATGTTAAAGAAAATATAAATTATGTCATTATTATATTACAAAATTGTTGTTCTTTACAACATTTAACTCTTCTTTATATCATTTTTTTAGACAAGTGGTAAAATTGGTTTTTGCAAAAAAAAATTAGTTTTCATGCCGCTACATTGTGAATATGCCTCAATATTGCCAAGACTGCTTGATTTTAAGTACGGAAGAGGAAATGAACATTAGAGTTTCTGTCTGTTTGGCAATCATACCATCATAGTATGCTAGAGTTAAAAAATGCTCCTACAAAAATCAATATTAACACTTGTCTGATCGAAAATTCTCTTATTTTCTGAAGCTTAATCGATATGGTTTCTTATTATTATTTTTTATGTAAAAGAAAATTTAATAATTATCTTTAAAATATTCATTCTAATAACACCATAAATAAACTGCAAAAATGTTTTAAACATTTTTTTTTGTGTTTTATAATATATATTTTTAACTATTGTATTGCTTATGCTGTTTTAAAAAAAATTCCTCAAACTTTTCCGATATAACGTATGCTTTTCTAATATTAGATATTCTTATTTATATTGAAAACCGAGAGAATTTTTATTTAAAACAGTCCAATACAATATGATAAGAAAATCTGAGAAATATTATAAAAGCCTCTTTGTAAAGCGTTCGAAAAATGCTCATAATTACTGAAAGTGGTATTAAAACTTTTATTAAATCTTTTGTAGGATTATTTATAGTTTTTTTTGTGTTTAGTGATCGATTCCAATTTTACTGAACAAGTAACTGAAAAGGCGAATATGGCGAAAATTTGCATTTAGGCAAAATTTTACAAAATAAAAATGTTTTACCCAAAATTTAAAAAAAAAAAACATAGTTGATAAGGGGTTTTAAAAGATTTAAAAATAATGTATTTGAAAAACTCACTTTGTTGAAAAAAAAATCTTCAAATTTTTCTTGTTCGCGAGATATTTATTTATTTTTTTTCAGAGGCGAGATTTTAGGAGGTAGATTTTTTAAATTTTAATGTATTTTAATGCCTATAACCACCTCATAATTTGCTTTCAAACAAAAAACTTCATCCAAATTGGTTAACAGTATAGAGCTATAAGGAAACGTGCAAATAAACAAACAAACAAACAAACCCAGTACAGGTGAAACGCAAAACCCCCTTTTGGTCGGGGTAAAGGTAAAGTTAAACACAACAACTCTTGTATCAGTTTAACTAAAATAGAACACAGAGTAGAAATTTTACTACCACCTGTCATTTACAGGGAGAAATATCGACGGGGTCGTGGACTTTTGCCCTTTTACTTGTTCCATATAATTTGATCTTCAGCACATACACATGCTAAATCTAATATTAACACGAATTACAACAATGCAAAAACGGCATTATTATGTTATAACACTGATTACTTCCGTTGCTGTTAAGCTAACATAATTAAAATGTATGTAGAACAATGTTTAACTTACCACTCCCAAAGTTTCCTTCTTATTCAGCCGAAGTTCGCGTAACATTTCATTACGTTGTTCCATCATCAAAGTTCTCTCATACGTGTATGCTGAAATGTCACTGTCCATCTAAAATTAGAAAATACTTATTCAGCAAATTTAAAGTTTTCTAATCCAAATAGTTTTAAGTCTTCGAAATAATTCAAAGGAGTTTTGTTGTATGGCTGAATGGGGGTAGTTGACAAACTAAAATTTTATAGTTCTTAATTTAGTATCGTCGATAACGTTTTATGAATAATTTCCAATATTCAAGCCTTTCCGATTACTAGTTTTTTGGGGTATCTAACAATAAAATTGACGTAAATTTCACATTTCTCAGAACTTGGAATATATGCTATTCTTAAAATTATTGTAACAATGTCCAAACGCCAAACATTACGTAACAGCTGGTTAATAAATGGGGAGGGAGATTTGTTAAAAAAAAACGAATCGGTAAAAATAAAAGAACAGAATTGCATAAGAATTTGCCAAGAATTAATGGATATATTACTGGCTTTTTAGTCAGCGTAGTGAGAAGAAGGAAAAGGGCATCGAGGGCTGTCCAGGAAAAAATGAAGGGAAGCTTAAAGACACTGTTAGAGACATCTAAGTAGACAAAAACGTACGCAATAAACAGGATGCAAACTTAAATCCAGTGGCATTTTAGCTCATTATCTCGCTTGTTTAAAAACAAAACTCAATAAAAAATCTATAATTTTGTAATTTTTCGGGATGTGCTAAATTCTACGCTTCTTGGGCTAATCTTACATTAAGCAGTTTTGGGTATATCCAAGTTTGTAGCGAGATGAAATTATCCAATCGAATCTCTGATTATTTTTAGCGCATTTGATTGGTTAATTTTACCTTGCTACTAAATTCCATGTCACCAAAATTTTATAACGTAAAACTAGTGTATTGACAACATTCGGATTAGTTTAAAACTCACCATTTCCACAACCTCAACCTCTGCCTCAATTCGCAAATGATACAAAAATGTTTTTAAATCTTTCTTCATTTGGATTGAATTATCTTCCATTTGGGCGACGGTGAAAATGCGCATTTTGCAGTTCTTCCAGGTCCTGTGTTGCTTGAGTAGGAAAGGCAGTAACATGAGTAACCCGCCATCATGTACAATCCACCAAATATCGATATTTCCGACAACTTTATCGCTGGAATCTGGGAAGAAATTGATTCCCTTCGGGACTAGCAAAGCCATTCGTGCGGAAGTCACGTTACGAACCGTTTGTAAAAATACTTGCCAAGTGCGGTCATCCTCAGATTGTCTCCAACCGTATGGCCAACCCAAAATTACCGTATTGGGTTTCATACCACCCAGTCCCGAAGTTTGTACCCTAAAATTTATTCAGACTTAATACATTATACATATACTACTATATAAAGAATAGAAAATTGTCTAAAATTAATTTCCTTTCAATTAATCTAGCTTATTATTTTATTACAGATATAAAGAAATTTGTTTTTTATATAATTATGTTAATTAATTATTTTTTTATTTATTTTAGAAATATCGCCCTAGTCAACGATTTCTAGGTAAGTAAAAGGCAATTTTATTTAGTAAACTAGGAAAATAAGTTATCTAAAAGATTTAGCATATTAGCATAAATTATTTGTTTGCGCTTGGTTTACATATTTGATATAGGAAAGCTTACAAATTAGAAAGGCCCTCTGTAATGTTGCGTGCAACGAGGATATCAACAAAGCCTTTGACACGTTCTTCCTCCATCGTTTTTCGTAAACTTTGTTTAGCCGCCATAGCTTCTCCATAAGAACGTGTAAAATCGCCATTGATAACAGAGGCGCAAACTGTTAAACCTTTGCCAGCCTTCAGTTGAGATGCAAACGAAAATAACTTTTTGTATTTAGGTAATAAGTCAGATGTAAGTTTGACCAAGATCAAAATTTGTGGTCGCCAATTCTTAGTATGTGGTGGACCTTCTTCGAGTCGCAGTAACGAGTATCTTGCAGCTGATAATGCCAAACCTCTTATTCCATCTCCCCATTCTTTCTCAGCCCTAAAAATACAGTTTTTGGGTAAAAGGGAAGTTTAATAGACCGAGAAACATTCCATTTTTGCAACCGGTAAAAAAATATCCTTAACAGAAATCTTTTCATAGTAGGTATTTTTAATGAAATTTTGCAGTTTGTATTTAAATGTTTGGCTTAAGCAAATGAAAAAAAAGAAACATTTTTATAATTATTATTATTTTTATATATAATAAACCATTTTTTTTTCAATAATATTAAGCATTACATTACCAGATTTTGATCATATTGTAAATGTTTCTGTTTACCCAGTCTCAGTGTTGACTACTTTGTTTCTCACTATGAAGGAATTTCCAGATGGAATAGAATAAACTGGTTTAGAATATTTTTTTGTTGATTAGGATATTTTGTTATCGCATTAATGTTGAATATTATACAGCCTGCAGATAATACAGCGTCCGGCAATGCATAAAATAATGCTTTTATCCTTTTAAATATAATCTGAACGCTTTTGTTCTATTTTAATTGTTTTTGCTATTTATATTTTGATGAATTTTCGAAGCCATAGTGAAATTTATGAGTAAAATAGAACTTTCCATATCAAAGAGTAATTTAAATTAGTAATTAGTGAATGACGGCTTACACCTTAGGGTAAAAAGGTATATATTTAAAATAAGGAAATGATTAAATTATGTTTTCTTAAACATCTGCAAATGGATTGGTAATGGGCAGGAGCCATTAGGTCCTTTGATTTCTCTTTCCGACATTTTACCAATATTTAAAAAGATGCTGACAATATCATTGTCAATGTTTTATACATTTACAAGTCTGTATGTTTCTGCATACATGCTAAAAATTCAAAATGACGGGGTTTCATTTGGAATTTTCAATATGGATGTTTGGTCGGAATTAAAAAATGTTGGTTGTGACTTACCCTCGATATTCGATGTATTTGTAAATAACACCAGCCATGCACATTGCCAACAAAGCTAAATACCAGGAGGTCATAAACATAACTGCTATACATAAAGACATACCAATAAAAGATAATGACCAGTGATAAAACTTAAATCTTGGTCTCCAATTGGGAGTTCTGAGTAGGGTTTGTAGCGCACATGCGAGATTAACAAATCCGTAGCACATCAAAAAGAACATTGACAACAGTGGAGCTAAAATATCTACGTTTCCAAGTAAAATGCCACACTGGCATATGAGCAAGGTCAATATGAGGGCTCTAGTTGGTTCACCTCTACTGGATGAAACCGCGAAAGGAGTTAGAAATGGAATAATTCCATCTTTTGCGATAGCCTGCAGTAGTCTAGGGGCGCCAGTTAACGATTGCAGACCAGCGCCTAACGTTGACAAAAAGGAGCCTATTAAGATTACCCATTGATTTGGCCAAGCAATATTTGCAACCACTAATTTACCACCGATAGAATTACCAAACCTAAAAACAAAAACGTACTTACAATTAAGATCATTGCGGTAGGGAATTTTACATACTTGTCCCTTAGAAGCAAATTATCTACAGTTGCGGCAAACAATAGCACAGACGACAAATACACTATTGAGGTAGTGAGTATAGCGCATATGGTTCCAATCGGAATGGACTTCTGGGCATCGGCCAGATCTCCAGATCTGTTCGAACCAGCCATAATTCCAGTCACAGACGGAAAGAATATTCCAATTAAAATAGTAAACGTTGTAGTTATATCAACAAAAATTTGATTATATGATTGATCACCTAGTCTTTCAACATCGACAGCCTCGTTTCCTTTTGATATAAATTGTCCCTCTTCCAAGAAGCTGTCGTAAATATTTTCTAAAAGCAATGTTTTATTCTAAATGATAGTACAGAATTAATTTAAGTACTTCTCGAAATATACCACTCTTTGTTAAAATAAAAGGCTAATCTCACTTTGATCTTCTTTAAATCCGGTAAGCTTAAGCTCTCAGATTAAAACATAATAAATTGAAATTTTTATTCAAATGAGTGCATATGCAAAGAAGATTTTATTTGGTTCGAAAGATGAATATCATCTATTTTAATTGTTTGTAAACTCGACTATTTTAATGAAAAAATGCATACTTTTCCAGAAAAGATCCCTTGTTGGTGGTAATAGTGTAAGAAATATTTCTTATTTTCCCAATTAGTTGGGAAAATGTCATTCAGTTTCATTTTGGAAACTTGTTTCTGTCTCCTCCGCAAAAAATCTAGCAGCATTACTGGTTGCGATTCGTAAAATACAATACAAAATACAAAGAATTGAAAATTGCCAATGTTGACCTTCTCTTTAAAAATCGCTTTTATGGCCTAAACTGTAACCAATAAACAAGGCCTTTTTGCGTGTGAATAAATTGCTTCTGGTAGAGTTTAAAAAGTTGAAAAATTAATTAATTTAGCATATTAGTTTAGTTTAAACGTTGCACTAATTCAGTTTGTTATATAAAATTAGAAAAGTATCAAAGTTAATTAAAAATAATTTCCTAAACCTTTATGCAAAATCGCTTTTTAAAATTAAAAATCATAAAGTTTCTGAAGAATTTTATAAAACAAATTCAACTTCAGACTAAAGTTAAATTTAAAATTAAAATTGTGGTTTATTTAGAGAATATTCTAATTTAAAATATATTTTTTTATAGGACCGGACCGGGAAAAAAATTAAGAATTTAAATGACACAAAGTTAAAAAATGTATAAAAAATAATGTGTTTAAAATGTTAATTATTTCTGTAAAATAATTTGAATAGACTTTCTGTAACGAACTAAACATTTTAAATTTTTTGATAGTAGGTTGAATGGGGTACAAATAATATTGTTTCAGGGCCCGTACTCTAGAAAGGCATACTCTTTAAAAAATTAACCCGATTCTGCATTTAAATGTGATTCAATGCAGCTACATGTAAAATTTACTAGATTTTACATGTAATTTTACAAATTTACATGTAATGTTAAGATAAAACTGTTAAATTACATGTAAAATTACAAGTATAATTATAAAATTACTTGTAAATTTGTAAAAATACATTTAAAGTTGTAAAATTACTTGTAAAGTCTAGTAAATTTTACATGTATCTGCATTAAATCACATTCAGTTCTTCATGTCTGGGCAAAAACAGCTAGTTTTTCCCTTAAATAACTATATAACTATTTATTTACCGAAAAATACTCCTGATGATATTCCCTTAATTCCTTTAACAATTGACATGTTGCTTTTCTTGTAATAAGGATCACAAGAATTTGTTCCATTTGGACAGTACATTGCGTGTAAAGGGCCACTTATGTTTTTCGTACAGTCAGACATGTCATCGACTTTCAAAAGTCGTTTACCAAGAACGCACATACTAAAAAGTTTTTTAAGTAAAATTAATAACTATATACCATCGCGTTTTTTAACGTATAGTATCTGGGTATCCAGGGGCTGTAGGGACCGAAGCCTTAAAAAAAAAGCTAATTTTTTTTAATCATTAAACACCATATAAACTCTTTCTTTTAAACTGTTATCACATTAATAGAATTATATAGGTACTTATAGACTAGTTATGAAGTAATTTAAATAGGCCTAGGCCGCTACCTTGTAAGCACAGGCCTTTTTGTAAACAATTTACAATAGAAGACACGTAGTTTTTAAAAATTCTTTAGGAAGTTATTTTTTATGGATTACAACCTAATTTCAGTAGTGTGTTGAAAAAAATGGCCGTTTTGCAAACAAGGATGGATACCCAGTAAAAATTGCTTAAAAAACGCTATACGCACATACAGAAGCTGTTAAATTAATAATAATAATAATAATACACCTCCTATGGCTTATGGCTACTGCAAAATCAGGCGATGTAACATTTACCACCCAAAATAACCATCGATAATAAAGTATTAAATACCTACTAAACTATGTAAAAATTTCAGTTAGACAATTGCAGTATATTGTTGCTTATATGACCTATATTACCTTTGTCATACTGTATATTAATAAATAATAAAAACATAAATAATCCAAATCCAACTTTCTATACAATTATTATTATTTAAAAAATAAACAAATAGGCTGACAAGTAAAGTAAATATTTCACGCGCTGCACCACATCATCGAGCGTTTTTTTTTTTTGGCCTAGTATTTGTTTTGCGCGGTTTATTCTTGCGCCTTCCTTCCGCCGCGCGGTTGTTGTCCGCGCGGTGCTTCATAAAAATATTGCGTTTGTATAAAATATAGGTAAACTTGTACCTTGTATCCTAACGCAACGGTACGCGCATGCGCGTTTTTTAACTCAAAACTCGTATACAAATATAAAGTATAATTAATATTATTTATAATAATTGTATTTGTCTTGTATTTTATTATAATTAGACATATAATAATAATAATTGGATAATTTTCGATCTCTGTGATTATGGAAATATGGCTTAAGCTTAAGCCAAATTGCAATTACAATAATTATATTGATTACAATTATAATTATATCCGCGTTGTACGTGACATGCCTTAGGAGATGCATATTATATGTAATTGCAATTAATTAGAGTGAATCAAATACTAGAACTTGTCAAATTTTCATGTTTGTTTTAACTCATTTGGCGAAGAAGCACAAAACATGTAGTAAATTATACAAAAGAAAATAGAGAAAAAAATGATCTTTAGTTTCCCCCGGGAGCCTAAAGATTTCTAAAAAATGCAAAAAATGCTCTTTGATCTGCAGTTATAAATAAATAAATATATTTTTGTTGATAATTTTAGTACAGTAATATTGACAATTAGATACTTGCTTAAGATTATTTAGTACTGCGCCTCTCTTACAAAATAATAAAAATGCAATATTAGTAAATTAGTCCATCAAAGAAAAAAATAAATAGTAATAATAATTTCGATAACACCTTTTCCTATACACTTTTGATCGCGGAATTTGAGTCTGGCTGATGGTTTCCGAGAAAAAAAGTGTCAAAATGAAGACAAATTGAAACTTTTGACGGTTTAAAGCTTATTTTTCTTAAAAACCTGACGCGATGAAGAAATTCTGCACATAGATTCTGATTTAGAGGCATAAAATCTATAGAAAACGATGTATCACACCAGGGATGACGCTAAGGGGGGTAGTGGGAGGGCGCCACCCCCCCAACCACGATCAAGTTGGGAAAATTCACTGTCAAGGTATGTAAAATTGAGTGGCAGAGTTTGGTAATTTCTGGTAGAGTAGGTAGAGTTGGGAAATTTGTAGAGAGTTGGAAAAATTGGCGGAGCAGTTGGCAAAATTGAGTGGTAAACTTGGGAAATTTAGAGGGTCGAGGATCTTTTTTTTTATTTTTAGTCATAAAAATTTTTGAGGTTGGTTATAAGAACAGCTTTTTTTTGGAGGACCTATTTTTTTAGTCATCAAAATTTTTTACATGGATTATAAAGTGTTTTTTTTTCTAGAAATCTTTAGGCTCCCGGGGAAACTAAAGATCTTTTTTTTCAATTTTCTTTGTAGTCTTTCTATTACCATCGTGAAAGGCTTCTTTTCTGTTTTTTTGCCTTTAAACAAAAATGAAAACTTGACCACATCTATAAAATACTAACTGTAGTTTATCGTTGCCATTGACATTGACAAATATTCCAACATAAATGGCAATTATCGAGAAAATGACACATGCCAGGGCAACAGTAGCAAACTTATTAACGAATTTAACGCCAATGTACACTATAGTGCCCATTATCAAAAGTAAGCCTGTACCATAAACCCTAAAATTGTTGAATTTGGCCTCTTCATTTGATATGTCCCCAAAAAGGGACATCGATGGCGCCATGTACACCTAAAAATAAATTAAGCCTCTAGGATCAGATGTTTTGATTGAAAGCAAACTCTCTAACGGAGATATAGATAAATTACCTTAGATCTCGTCAATTTCTTTCCAGTTAATTTCATTCAGGTAATTTCGTACCAGAAATTTTATCTCAATCCTATTTGATCCTGACCATTTAAGGCTTTTAGAAACAGAACGGCCTAACCCGCTTTGTACTTGCATACTTTGAAATTTAATAATATGGAAAAAACAAATAAGATGGTTCTGATAGCCTCATTTCATCCACAACTAATCTAATCCTGGAACCATTTCATTCAAAAAACGTTTTATTCCTGTATATTTAAACAACAACGATATACATAATATTAAAATTTTACTAACCGGCACCTGGAATCTGAAGTGCGGGGAAGAGAAGAGGTAAAATTTTGTGTGTATTCTATTTATTTATTTATTTATTTACAATCCAGCAGGATATAGGCGACCTTGCATTCCAAAAATTCCAACCATATGCCAGTTCGTAATATTTTGACTTTAGGTACTCTTTTATTACATTCGTCGAAGCTTCACCCCGAAAAAGAATATAAAATCTAACTAAACACGTTGACGTTGAATTCGCTTTAATCGGAGCGTTTTTTGCTCCTTCCTCCCCCTTTCTTATCGTGTGTCAGACTATATATACAATTCATATCATGGTCCAAAAATCAGTACAAAACACATATGAGCAGTCCGGCCCTGTATATGATAGTAGGATAAAATGTGTTCGAGGACGGATAAAATAACCGGGATGAAATGTACCTGGATAAAATCTATTGGAAGGAAATTGACGGTACAAGTTACCTTACATCGTTCACTTATAAGGTAAAAATCCTGTACTCTTGTACATTAAACATGTTAAAAGCTTTTCACACCGGTGAGATGCATAGATGATTAAATGTTAGTAAAATAAACGTTGTTATAGTAACATTTTATCAACATAATCAAGGTTACAATTCATTTTTATTGAAAACAACGTTATAATTTAAAATCAAAATTAAAAATAAACGTTTTGGCAAGACGTTTAATGTTAATTTATGCTAGAGAAATTTACAGCAGTCACTGTGGTCTGAGAACTAAGATTTAAGGGATAAAAGTCGGAAATAAATTATTTATTTTAAAGGTATTTTATATTTTTGACTATCTGCCAACAAATTTTTAAAAGTTTGTTCAGTAAACTTGTAAACAGAAAGATTAATTTATCATGTTCTATTTAATTATTAAATTTTAATACTATTACAATAATAAATCGTATAAAAAGATTGATTGATAGATAAAACCAGCCCGCAAAATTTAAGAATAAAAAAGCTCGTAGAAAAATAAAGCCTGGTTTGGAGTAATTGACGTTTTTTTTGTGGGCCTATGTAATCTACGGTTAGTTATAAGTTTATAAATAAATTATTATTATAAATAATGATTTAACACATTTTTAATATCATTTAGGAGAATATAACACATTTCTAATATCAGTTAAGCGAATAGATCGACAACGTTTACAAAATTGAACTGAATTTAATTTTGTCATTCTTTTGCAGACACATGCAATTAAAAAATAATTAACATGCTTTGCCGTTATTTAGAGCTTTGTATCATTGGACTTTTGTAATTTTCAGACCAATTCAGAATTTAATTCTGTGCAGGTTTAATTAAGTTTTATTAAGTATTTAAGTATTAAGACTTAACTATTTAAATTAAACAGTACGTTAAAACATTTTTAATTTAGAGTTGACAGTTAAATTTTGTAATGCAATTCAAAATTATTTCACAATACAAAAATGTCAATTAACATCAGATAATTAGATATCTACTATGTCTCTAATTCACATCCAATGATTTGTTCATACAAAGCATAGGCTAATTGGGGACAAGGAGGGATCCAGGAACCTAACCATGGGTATATCTTGGTCTTTCCCAGAGGAGGTACGGTCACAAAGTTTTCCTTTTTTTAGCAAAATTGATATTGTTGTCTAAAAAATGTAATTTATCAGACCAAGCTGTACCTTTAGTTCATATGGCAGTGATCTAATCTGCAAACACTAAATCTTATCAAGAATTCATTTGTCTAGACTAGAGATCTAACTGAAAAATATGTGTTTACTTTTCGGAGATAAGTGTATCCAGAAATTGGATTCTTATGAGCATTTGTATTAAACCAGCTTCAAGCTTGTGCTAGGGGATCTTTTTAAAAATACATATTTCAGATCCTTATCAAAGTTCTCAGATCACGATGCGTTTGTTATTAGTACCAGAGAACGTGCTATATAAAACATGAACATTTAAACTTACCAGGACTATTTCGACTGCCCCTACAATGTACATGGCACCTGCTAGTGTAGTACCAGTGTAGAACAACATCCCAACCGCTCCACCAAACTCAGGTCCAATAGATCTCGATATCATAAAGTAACTCCCTCCTCCAGGTACCACTCCATTTGTAGCAATCGCAGACATCGAAATCGCGGTTAACATAGTAACACAGCAACAGGTTAATACTATCAGGAACCCCTGTAAATTAAATATTATTAAAAAAAATTGGAAATATAGGAGAAGGAGTAAAGCTAGTTAACATTTAGAAAAAGAATGAAAGATTATGATGTGTCATCCACGAGTCGAATAAGAGTCAAATTAACAGTTTATAAAAAAGGCGACCCCAAGGATCCATACTTGGACCGCTTTTATATTATTTACATACTAATGATTTATGAAGAACTATTGAAACAATATAATCTAGTTTGCCAATGACACTGCTATGATCTCGAGTACCAAAGATTACTAGAGAAATATTTTCGGGAATTAATGGACAATCAGTTGTTCAGAAAATGTTTTTGGCAAGTTGTGCAAATAAATATTTTAAAATATTTCCCTTCGGTTGCACGTGGATTGCGGAAAATACGTTTCCAGCAACAGGTATTGCTAATTTAAATCGATTTGGTCGCTCCCTAAAAAACATTTACAGCAGTCTGATGGGAACCAGAGGAAGAATGGCTATCTGGGTATTTATTTACATCTATAATAATAAAAATAATCGTCCATTTACCTGTATGGCTCCTGCGGTACCCACCACCCAAGTGAGTCGGATAAAAAGAATAACACCGAAGATATTTTGTATACATGGGAGGTAGACACCAATAAGAGTACCCATCCGGGCACCCCCAGCGGCGGGGCGGGCGTCGGGGTCACTAGAAGCGGGAGGAATTGTGTTGGAGTAATTCGCCAGGGAGTTGATCAACGTGGAGATCCGTGGTCTGTCTTCCATCTCCTCCGAGTAAAGATACAAATTGGTCTCGTACCCCGACATCTTTTCTGACGCGAATTGACTATCCTCAGGGCCATCTCCTGCAAATAAAATCAATATCAATAGGTACTCGTTACCATAGAATTAAGGCCGGACATTGCTAGAAGGCAGTGAGGAAGTCGGTCGACTAAAAAAAAATAAGGACGCAAAAATTTCTGGTGGGCGAAAATTCTAGAATGCAATTTTTTCTGTAGGGGCGTGTCACATTTATAGTATTGGTAGTAGTTTACATTTAAAACAGGGACATAATTAAATTTTATTATAATTAATACGTATTTATCTTATATAGCTCGATGTACAGAACACAAATAAAACAATATAAAGCCGGTCCAGTAAATATTTATTGCTACAAATGCCTTGTGGGTATGGCTAAATGTTTTGTGAAATATGATTGGATAGGGTCGAACGTTAACTGGCTAGAACTAGTCAACGTGGACTGGATAAATATACATTATTTTAAATGATTCTAAAATTATGCAACGTCCCGATTGGACGAACAGTTTGACACGTTCCAGATAAAAATAATAGCTGTTAAAAAAATTCTATTATGACTCTGACAGCGACTGTAGCACTGTATATGAAAATCTTATGCGTTCTCTTTAAAGATTCCTTATCGGTATGCTGGCGACTTCGCCAAAATTGTAAATTTTCGTTTATCGATTGCATATATTTTGAATAACAATTGGGTACCGTTAAAATCCAATAAATGCGGGTTATCATTACACGTACTTTCCCTTAAAAAGGCTAAAAATTATTTTTCGTTTATGTGTTAATTATTTTGAGCTAAAAAAAGCTTTGTGACGAGATTATAGCTGAAAAACCAAACCTTTGCAAAAGTAACACCCTGTATATTTCTGTTTACAGATTACTGCATATGCAGATATTTATCCGTGTATGAATAATTTGAATGTGCAGAATTCTTTATGCTTATAAATAGTTCGGAAGGTTGCCACAGGACACTACAAACCCCTAGGAGGATTATTTTTAGTAGGGTTACTAAGCGAAGCAGTAGAAGTCAGTTACAATTAATTAGATAAAAGTTAGGCAGGCTCAAAAATCAAATTTTTCCAGAATCACAAAGGGAACGTTCAAGTATTACGTAACGCTTCCTGGGGCGTCACATGGGGGGGTGGGGGTCCAAAATGATCAAAATTTGCGTTACGTAATACTTGAACGTTCCCAAAGTAATAACGAAACAAAACAGTCTTTTTTTAACGAAGTGGCTATTTTCTCGTACGACGTAACATAACCTAATTTTTCTAAAAATGCAATAGGGACCCGAACTAGGGTTTCACGAGAACTGGGAAAAGAAACCTCTTGTCTCGATTGAAATAGGTTGATAGGTTTTTTTTGCCCCTTTCGCCCCAGCCGGTTTTTCAAGGTACCAGATTACAATGTATGTAAATCCCGTAAAAAAATATCCAACTGTGGATATTGTGGTAAATTTTGCTATACCTAAAATATCCATATGTGGACACAATGGGACGGAAGGGGTTAAAAGTCACTAGAATAAATTTTATTATTTAAACCAAGCACTTTTACTTGGGCTAAGTAAGATATGTATTCAACTTCAATCAAATAAAACATTTGATTTAAGTACTTCACATGCTTGCGGATATACAAACTTTTGAGCCACTTGATCTGAATATTACGTACTTGTTTTTAGTATTAATTTCTCTGTGTGTGCTTTTAAGATTTTTTTTTCTTTGAAATGACTAAATGTCATCAAAAAAACAGTTTTGGCCCACCCTAACATTTCTGTACGGTGAACAGTCGCGTCTAGACAGGTTATACGTGTTACATTAAACCACCCTAGTTTGCATAATAATACAGTATGATTCACATTACAGATAATAATACAGAAATAGATGTCATTGCATTGGGTAAAATTTCGAAAAGCGAAATTAGGAAACAAAACCGGACAGAAAATCGATTTTACTCGATTGGAAATGATCAGTTAAGTTAATGTGAATCACATGTCTATATAGTCTGACGCACAGTAAGAAACCCACGACGAAAGGGGGAAGTAGGAGCAAAAACTCTCCGATTAAAGCGAATTCAACGTGAACGTATTTTTAGTTAGATTTTATATTAAAGTATATTGCTTACTTATTTTTTGCCGCATTCTTTCGATAGCTTTAGAATAAAATACGGCTGCAAAGATGCTTTCCTGCAAAATTTGTCGGTCTGTCTGTCCGGGAAAATTTCTGACCAGGATAACTCGAGAATGATTTGAGCTAAAGGCTTTGAAACATAGGTTCCTTATCCAAAGTTTAGGGCTGAATTTTTTTTTGGTAAAAATCGGGGCGGGGTACGGGGGCCAAAGGGGACAAAACTCGGAACAAAAAAAAATTATACACCTTTTTTTCATTTCTTTTTTTTGGGGGGTGGGGGTCATTTTGGAGTGTTACGCCCATGTTAATGGTATAGGAAAATAGCGTTACAGGGGGTGGGGGTCCAAAATGATCAAAATTTGCGTTACGTAATACTAGAACGTTCCCTATAGTATTATTCAAATTACAGATGGTATATAATACAGAAATAGATGTCACTGCATTAGGTGCAAATTCGAAAAGCGAAATTAGGGAAACAAAACTGGACAGAAAATCGATTTTACTCGATTGAGAATGATTAATTACGTTTCACATGTCTAGCTCGTGTAAAATTTGCATTTTCCGTATTTTTTCCGTGTTGTTAATAAACAAGGCAAAATTAAGGGTAAGGTAAAAAGTGTCACTTTTTTATAGTTTAAACCAGAATTCGTTTTTTTTTACTTTCCCCGAAAGTCTAAATTATCAATAAAAAAATCAAGCTTTTCTATTACTGTTTTCCACTGTTGTCTGCCGGGACAACTTTGTAGACTAGGGGTTGCTACAAAAAGAAATCAAATAAGCTCCAAACAAATTAAAGTATAAATATTTTATGGATATTTTTTGATATATTTATTTTTTCTTTCCTATTTTAAATTTTTTAAAAAAATTAAAAATTTTGGAAAAGCCTTTTTTAAATAAAGATAGGTGGCCATGATTTTTCTTTCACCAATCCAAATTTTGTTAGGTTTTTAATATATTTTACTACGGTTTATTTATTTCTTTAGAGATAAAGCCTTTTAGCCTAAAATGACATTTTATTCGATCTGGTTTTAATTTTGCCCTTTTGCTTTCCAGAAGTTTTTAAAAATAGTGAAAGCCTCTTATTAATCTATAGGTTATAACGATTCAGATCGATCCTTTTCTGATTATAGAATTTTGTAGATAAACTCTGTATGTTGGTAAATTTGTTGTTTTTTAATGTTTGTTGTTTCTAAAAAGAAGGAGTTGGCTCGGCATAGGGTGGATGGAGTTGGCTCGGGACAGGGTGGATGGAGTGCTGCCTCAAATCAGTTATATACATAATAGTGTAAATTGTGTTTAATAAATTTTGAAAATTAATGTTCTTGTTTAAAATGCGTGCTAAAGATAATTTTACACATTTAAAACAATCATGTAGTCGTGTTAAGTTTTATACAGTCGGACGCCCTAAAGTTAAGGGTTGGTCCAAAAAAAAACGCCCTGCTACCGAGAATTTTCTAATGTAATAAGTTGTTAGACTGGACATAAAGAACAAATATACAAAGTCTCAACGGTGAGGTAATAAAAAAAAATCTACTGGGTGTGGGCTCCCGGACTATTAACCTCGTACCATTCTACTTAATTAAGCATCTCCCAAGTCCAGGACTTGTGTGGGTTAGTAGTAGAGGGAACCACCGGCTTTAACTGACTTTTGAACCAGTTTAGAGGGAGTGTCTCTATTTCTCTATTTCACCTGTCGCTTTTGACAGATTTATATTATTAATTAACTGAAAAAGGCAATCGGCTAGCCGGTGTGTCGAGTATTTGAATTCGACGCCCTAACCCGCTTTGATATATCTCCCAATTAAAAATACTTCTTTGTTTACTGGAATATAAGTAATTAAATATTAAATTACGTATTACAATTGTGATTAATGCGACAAAATGGCAAACAAAACAATTACGAAATAAATAAAGACCCGAATGGTTAAAAATGTTTGCGTGCGTTTTAACACTTGGAGGTTAATTAATAATGTTAATGAAATACGATACTGATTTGTGAAAACAAACCAATTAAACCAAAATGAAAACAAGAAAAATATTGCTGCTAACAAAATAATGCTTTCTATTATAGTTAATAAAAAATAAATGTTTTTTTTTTAAAAACGAAAAAAAAAATAATTTAAACCCCATTTGACCCCCTTGTCTTACACTGATTTTTATCAAAAACAACCCTAGCTCAAAGCGTTTTCAAGTTGTCAAAAATTTTCCCAGGCAGACTGAGATATTTTTTTTTGCTGAAATCGTCTTTTTTGCATTAAAACGTCGAAAAACGTATTTTTTTGATATTTTTTTTAATACACCAGGAATTTCCTAGGGAAAAAAATTAACTTTTAGACGTTTCCATGAAAACCTACTTTTAGGCCGTGAAATAATAGTGTTTTATTGAACTGATTCCTATAAAAAATGATTTTGATATCCTCGCAAAAACCAAATTCTTAGCAACGTTTAATTATTGATATAACATAAAATCAAATATTAAAAAAAAAAGAAAAAAGTAATTATCATTATAATTTTTTATTCACTTATTTGGTAGCCCTTGAAATGTAATGGTGTAAACATCTCATTTTTGAAATATTTGGATTTATCACTTTTTGCGTCAAGTAGTTGATTCTTTTGTTTTTTAATAATAATAATAATAATAATAATAATGTTTATTGGTTATCCAATGGGCTAACGACCGAGGTCTTTCTGCCTTTTTTTATTATTTGTCGTTTGGCTCTTTTTCAGCAAGCTTCGTCCAATTAATGTCAAGAACGGCGCGTCGAAATTCTCAATCTCAATTATTCAATTAAAAATTAATTAATCGATCAGATTCATCCGTTTTTACGTAATTGGGCCGGGAAACTAAGGTCTATTTTTAAATGAATTCTCAATTTCGACGAGATTTTCTTCACTTTTATTAAGGCAGACTCAGAAATAGGTTGCTATATTTTAAAGGGCTATTGTCAAGGCTATTGTACGTAAAAAATTGTGAAACAAGCCGAGGTGACAAAAACCCGACTACGAAAAAATGTACGTGCTCCATATACATGTATGAGGTGACAAAAAAACCGACTACGAAAAAATGCACGAGCTCCATATACATGTATATGCCCGCAAAAGAAAATAACGCCGAAACTTTTTTTTTAATTTTTTTTTTTCGTCTTTTTTTTTAAGCAAAAACGAATTGTCGAATCCTGCAGCCAAACGGTGGAGTCGAGGGTGGAGGATACACAGACAGACAGACAGACAGACCACGGCTAGCCTTAAACAAAGTTAAATGGAATACTATCCATGATACTCAATATAATCACGACCATTCACACGCCTACTTTGTTAATGTCCAAAATGACTTTATTTAAAAACGGCTTCGTGAGCGATTTAAATTTTTATCAAAAACTGTTTGGAAATGTCCCAAAAACAACCTAAAATCAAAAAATCCGGAGTGGTTTGACTTTCCATTAAACTTTGCTTAAGGCTACCCGTGAGACATCATCTTGGTAATGGTTTCAATCGTCTTATGGGAATAATACCGTCGTTTTTTGTAAACTTCTGAACAAGCTTCCCTGTATTTTTAAACATTAAACGGGATAGCAAAATAGTCTATAATACATAGTAAAGTGAAGTAGGTAGCGAGAAATTTAAAGAGTAAGGAATAGCAACGCCTCTGTTTGCTATCAGGAAGAGAGCAATTTAAATCTTTTGTTCTTTCATGCTGAAATTGCAACATTTTTTAATAATCACTGCCTTATACACTTTTAAATAATGTAACTACACGCACAGAAAGAATATTTTTAAATTACTAATGTACATATAGCATATTATTTTAAAATATTAGTTGGATATTTTTGGCGCACACGTCCAAGTTTATGGCCAGTTTTCCAATGGACATGTGAAAAACGAATTATAAAATTTTTAATGTTTTATATTTTTTCTTTTTGCGTTGAAGCATTTATTTTTAAATATTTTATACGTCATCTTGACAGAAAATAATTTCTTTAATAGAGATTATCATTTTATATTATTTAGAAAATAGTACTTTGCATATATTCAACATTCACTTGACCTATATAATATTTACTTTAATCAAAATATTCTCTCTCTATTTATACTATATGGTAAAAATTTATCCCCGGGCCTTTCTCTTATGAATGGAAAGAAAATTGGAAAAACACGGAAAATGTATTCGCCATACCTCAGGCCTTTTTTTTTAGTTATAAACATGCAATAAAAATGTTTGAACTTTTTTACTAAAATATGGGTTTCACAGATCTCTCACAAAGGTTCCAAACAAAATTAATAATTAAAATATCATACAGCGATTATACCTTATGGTATAATCTTTAAAAGCTGTTTAAAAAATAACAAAAAACGGGTTAACCCAATTTTGTCACAACCTACTTCACCAATATCTATTGAGATGCTCTGTTGACATGCAATTTGCAAGATCCAAAATGCATATTTCCCACAGGATGGCTAGGAATGGATTACACAGCTCTACAAAATAAAACACATTTCAAGGTGCCTGGGTTCTGTTAACGGATTCTACGTAATGACTAGCCTGATAACTAAAAGTATTCTACCACACACTGTTTTCAAATTAAAAATTTGCCGAAAATTATTGATCGAGTATTTTTGAGGTCACTGAAACCGAATGCGATGTTAAAAATTTGAAATCAAGTTTACTGGCGTCAAAACAGACAAGGCGATATGGCATTTTCTAAATGGTTTCACCGACCTCAAAAAGTGTTGTATATGCGCCAACCAAAAATTTTACTATAGTATAATACTAACTATGACATAAGATAACATTTGTTGTTGTATTTATTACAATTTGATGTTGTTTACCTCTTAATTCTACAACTGGTTGTTGTATTGTTAATTAATAATTGAAATTTGGCGAAGGCGTAAGTGAAGCGGACACTTCCTATAAATTGGTTCGAAAGTCAATTAAAGCCGGTGGTTCCCTCTACTACTAGCCCACACAAGTCCTGGACTTAGGGGATGCTTAATTAAGTAGAATAGTACGAGGTTAAATAAAATGTAATGTACTCATATAGAAATTATGGTTGGCGCCTATATTACAGCAACATTTCTATCAGTGAACATAATGTTACCGACATCAAAAGGAATTTTTAAGAATATAAATTGAAATCAAAATATCAAAAAGCAAAATACCAAAATGAAAATATTGTTGGAAGATAAAGTATAAAAAAAGGCATTTTTAAGAATATACATAAAGAACCATATTAAATATTAAATTCGCAATAAATTTTATTGCGAATTTTATCTACACGAATAATAAACTAATTGGAAAAAGTGCAATGATGCGTAATTTAACATCAAAAGAAACTTTTCAGAATACAAATCAAGAAGCAAAATATTAAAATGCAAATATTGTTGAAAAATATAGCACAAAGAATTAGTTAGAAAATGTAACAAACCAATAATAATACAGGAAAAATATGTTAACAATATTTTAAATAATATTTATCATTATCCTTAGAAATACAAACAGTATAGAAAAAGACTTCAAGGCAGTGTAGAGTTATTTAATGTAAAAATGTAGATCTGCATGTCCTGGAATTGATAATGATAATAAAGTAATCAGAAAAAGTAAATGTGCTATATAATGTTACCAACATCAAAGGGAATTTTTTAAAATACTTACAAATCGGAAAGAAAAATTAATAAAATGCAAATGTGGTTAAAAGAGGAAGGAAGGCACAGAAGAATTCAAGCAGTTCGCAATGCATATTTTTACTGTAGAAACGAGTGTAGAAAATACTGAACGTGTTTGCACATATGGAACCCCACGAAAGTTTAAGTGGATTGCAATGTATTTAACATAAAAAAAAATATAATTATAAATCGAAAAGTAAAATATTAAAAGGCAAACATTGTTGGAAGAGGGAAGAGCAGAACAACTAAAGCAATGTATTCTTTGATTACCATAGACGGTAAAGATAGAAAATATATTAAACCAACAAAACAGGAGGAAAAACATGTTTACAATATTCTAAGCAATATTTATTATTATCGTTCTAAGTATAAACTTTAACAGTAACAAAAGGCTCTTGGAAAATATAGCGTTATTAATATAGCCCTATATTTCCTGGAAATTCCAAGCTGGAATTGTTAATTTTATGTGTACTAATAATAGACTAACTGGGAAAACTAGATGTGCAAAATAATGTAACATCAAAAGGAATTTTTAGAAATCTTTCGAGCAAAACATTATAATGCGAATATTGTTAGAAGAGGGAAACACAGAAGAATAAAAGGTACCTTTTATGACCACTAAAAAAGGTTAAGGTAGAAAATATATTAAACCAACAAAAGAAGAGGAAAAACATGTTTACAATATTTACTATGATCCGTATAAATATAAACTTCAACAGTATAAAAGTCTTTAAGGCAGTACAGAAATATTTAATATGTATTTAGGACATACCTATAGGCCCTCGAATTGTCAATTTTTTGTATTATGGGAGAATTTGGCTTAGTTGGCTACCGGGTCTACATGACAAGCCAACTAGCCAAGCTAGTGTGAGTTCGATTCTCAGTGTGCCTATTTGCCTTTTTCAGTTAATTAATAATTGAAATTTGGCGAAGGCGATAAGTGAAACGGACGCTCCCTATAAAAACTGGTTCGAAAGTCAGTATAAGCCGGTGGTTCCCTCTACTACTAGCCCACACAAGTCCTGGACTTAGGGGATGCTTAATTAAGTAGAATAATACGAGGTTAAACAAACATGTAATGTAATGTATTACTTAAAAAGGGAAGCTAGAAGATATATTTAACCGAAAATAGTGCTGGAAAATGTATTTACAATCTAAGAAATATTTATTATTAATATAAACTTTAACAAAAGGCTTTAAAGCAATATTAAGTTTTTAATGTTAAATATTTACAGAACATCCTGGAATTGACAATAGAAAATGAAATAGGAAAACTTGTTTACATTTCCAAGAATTTTTTATTATGATCCGTAAATAGAAACAGTAGGAAAACTTTTTTCTGATAAAGGTTTTGAAATATATATATATATATCCTGACAATTTTTATAAAATGTTTGTTTGCGACAAAAGTTTTCGTTCTGCCTGTCCAAAAAAGACGGTTAAGTTTCTTGGGTTTGTAAAAAAAAGTATTTATTATAGATATTTAGTAAGACAAGTTTGGAAGGTTTTGCCCTTCTACATGGTTTTTGAAGTACCGAACCAGCCAAAACAAAAACATTTTTTTGGACCGTTTTGTAGATACTGATAACTTTTTATTTTATTCTGGTCAATTCTAGGCCCAATGGAGATTTCTCCCGTTAGATTAGACAGGGACAAAAGTTCTACCCAAAAAGGATAGAAGACATACATACACTCCCACTTCCACCCAACCAAACAAATTCTGTATTTGTTCTTTGTTGAACAAATACAATATTTACTTGGCCGGGCGAAAAGTGTAACTATATTAAAGAAATTATTGGCGCCATCTAAATTTTAGTAGAATTATCTTATTCTACGGATTCACATTAGCTATGTTCGTTCGTGCAGCTCACTGCTACACTTTCCGGCCAACCAAGTAAATACTGTAATTCTTGTATGAAAAACAAATACAGTATTTATTTGGTTGGCTGGAAAGTGTAGCACAAATGAGATAGAGATAGGGTAGACGTCTTTTGTTTCATAATTCTAGTTGTAGAGATCTCTATTACGCTTATTAATAAAAAATCCGGTCCTTAACTCGAGGGGTAAACCTCTATCGAAAATATGTACAATGAATTCATGAATTCCAAGGAATTCTTAGGAATTGCTAGGATCTGTATAATGAAATCCAGGAAAGCTTTCCTCTCGCCTTAACTCAAAAGTAAAAATTTGTCTTAAAAAGAAAGGAAACCAAAATTTTTGTAAACTAGTCTAATGAATATTTATAGCCGTTATATATTTCGTGATGTTGAAAGATTTAAAAATTTAATGAGCTTTATAGAAAGTACACGTGGACAGAGTTCAAAATTGGTAGTGCCACGTGCAATTTAATTAAGTCCAAGAAACGAAGACGTATTTTAGCTAAAATTTACATTTTTATATCATAATGATGCATACATAATACGTAATTTGCGTCCAGATCTGGCCAGAGTGTAAATTAATGTATCTATTACCGTTATTAGTCACAAGACTGGTTTAAGGCAGCTCTCCATCCCATCCTATTTCCATTTCTTTCATTCCCTAAAATTTATACACCATACATTACACTATGGGCCAGGAGAGCTGCGTTTTTGGCAAAAAGTCGACAAAATTGACTTTTGAATTTCAAAAAAGTTAATAGGGCAAACGAATAAGGAATAGTTAGAGCAATTTTTCTCAAAATTTTATTACATTATATTAAAGCGTTTTTTTTTTCTACAAGGGTTTAAACTAGAAAAAACCATATAAATTTTTCAATGCTTTTAGTATTAAAATAAATACTACACTTTTGAATAAGCAATCATTTAAGTTTTAAATTAAAATAATTGAATTTAAATTTTTAAAAACAAATTCGGTTTTAGCATCCTCGAAAACCCTTGAGTAACAATTTTCATCAGAATCCAATGAAATTTTACAGATTTAGCCGCCATATTGGATCCTCAATTATAAATTTAAAAATTTTAAAAACAGGTTCGGTTTTAGCCTCCTCGAAAACCCCTGGGTACCAATTTTCATCAGAATCCAATAACGTATAACAGATTTGGCCACCATATTGGATCTGCCATTTTGAATTTTTATAAACAGATTCGGTTTCAGCATCCTCGAAAACCCCGTGCTACTAATTTTTACGATATTACGGCCAAAAGCCGAGTTTTCGCCAAAAACTAAGGTTTCCTGGCCCATAGTGCAGTCATTATATTTGAGCAGAGTTTCATTCTAATTTATTTTTACTCAATAAGGTACCGTCAACTGGGGTGACTTCGGACACTTTTTCGCAAAACCCTCTGAACCACACTTAGTGCACACATGATTTAGTTCAGAGGGTTTTTCGAAAAAGTGTCCAAAATCACACACACTCCAAAATCACCCCAGTTGACGGTACGCTTTTTCCCCAGTTCTCTCCAATACGCTTTTTAATTCTTTCTGACCATTTTATCTTTAACATTTTAAGGATTTTTTTTCTCTTCGACATTTCTATTGTTCATGTTTTGCAATCGTACAAATTTATGTTTGACGAGCACAGTATATTTTCTTCACTTTCCTTGTGCTGTTTTTTGCCTAATATCCCATTTAGAATCTTTGGTAATAATACTTCCGAAATATGCAAATTGATCTACTAATTCAATGTTTTCATCCCCCATTTTAGTATAATCGTTAGTTCTTTGTTTTCTTACCCTACAAATTAAAGCGTTTGTCTTTTTCCTATTTATTCTCATTTTATAGCCCCTTAATTAATAATAATGTTTTTATCAAAAATATTTAAAACAAAAAATAAATTTAATCAGATATATTTTAAATTCAATTTTTCACCCTTTGCATTTATTTCTTTTAGTGTTTAAATATTTTCTTACGAAATATACCAGGTGTAATATACCATTTTCAAATGCATTTAAATAAGTATCTCAAATTCTGAGAACACATATAGGGTTACCCAATGAAAAAAAAAAACATCAAAGTAGGTATATTTCGGACCCTTTTTTGCAAAAATTTACTGAAACAAAAATGCTTTACAATATTCACAAATAAGAAATTGGCGCGTTGTACCCTAATTTTGTTGACACTCGGTATTCTTTTTGTTTTGAAAATAATCGTATACCATAATTTATAGTAAATATTATGACGCCAATACATTATATGCGAGATATGTTTTAAAAAAGTAATCGTAATTAATACAACATACTTTTTCCGGACTATTTATTTATTATGCAAAGCAAGCAGGTTTAGATGGGAGAGGAAAATTAAGTCAGCAGGGAAATTAAAGAAATGTGGAGTTAAAGAAATATAATTATGCGTCATAAGTATATGTATTTAAATTTAAAAATTATAATGTAATTTATAAAAACATATTTTATACAGTCAGGGGGGAAATTAAAAGATGTACCTAGAATTAAAAAATAACATATATGTATAAAAGTATGTATGTATTAAAAAAATAATAATTTCAAATAAATGTCAGCAGGGAAATTAAAAGAAACATACATCGCAACATACTTTTAGAAACGAAGGAATATAATTTCTTATGTATGTAGGTAGGTATGTATTAAAAAGTTAATATAACACAGCTCCACAAAAAAAAATTTGGTTTTGATCGCCGAAACCAAGTTTGGAAGCAGAATACAGGTCTCGTTTTATAGAAACACACTCAAAATTACGAAAAAATTGACAATTTTGGTATTTTTAAGCTCATTTTTCTCGAAAACCTGACATAAGAAATTCTGGATTCAGATTCGAATCAGCAGCCTAAAATATATATAGATCTACAAGCAGCGATATATCACAACACTGTTGGAAAACAAATTTATTTTATCGTATAGCGGTTTAATTTAAAATCGTTTAAAATTAAGTTTTGACATTGCCTTTGAATCTCGGTGCCATCTTGCACCACGCGACTTTGAACTTAAGCCCCTGTGTCATTGGCAGACTATGTCCCAGTGAAAGTAATATTAAAATCAATGTAGGTATATCTTATTATCTGTGTAAGCAAGAAAACGAAGGTGTATTACCTTCCCTTTAAACTTCATTAAAAATACGGAAAAGCCTTGTTTTCGTCCTAATATTTTCAATCGAAAAAAGATGATTTTTAGAAAAAGACATTTGTCTTTTTAATTTAAGCAGGATAACTTGAGAACGGCCAGTCCTTACAATTTCGGAAAAGTCCATCTTTGGGGACGCGAGAAAACCAGGCCTTAGAATTGAAAAAAGTCAATTTTTAGAAATCTTGAGGCTTTGCATTTTTCAGGATATGATATGCAAATTATTTTATGTAATTTTTTAACTAATTAAAATTGCGATATCACAATGTCGGCGAACAAGTTTAGCGCCGCAGACAATTTTTTTTAGATATTTTAAAAACACGAACTCTCTAAACATCTCGAGGGAATCTTAAGGGATTGTCTCCTAGAAGGAATGTAAGTGTACACATTGTTTTTCAGTGGTTTACCCCTCGGTTAAAGCCACGGTTAATAAGAAACTTCACCTTCTCATAGATTGGGTCGTGTTCAGCTGAGATAAAAAGTCCAAATGTGAGACAGTAGGCACTATTGAGAGGTAGGCAGCAAGTAGCCTAAGTAGGCTAACAAGGAATCAGGGAAACACTCAAGTAGGTGGAATATAGAGAAGACGGAAATAATACAGATCAATATCAGCTTGTAGGGTTACATATATGGGTCAAACTAAATAAAACTGAATGGGATTTTTACTTTCCCCTATCATAACAGATAAAAAGTTTTTTTTTCTGATTTTTTTTAAGTATTTGGGAAAATGCAATATACAATTTACTGTGTAATATATAATGGAATGCGTAGCATTACATATCTTCACTGCTTGTTAATTAATAGCTCCATTTTTTGCTCCCGTTAAGCTCTTATAACTCTAGTTTAAAACTTTTTTGATATATCTAGCAGTTATTAAAAGGAATTTCATGACAAACAGACCACCATGTATTATTATGTACTCAAATATGTATTATTGTATTATTTAAGAACAAAATATGTATTATTCGAGCATATAAAATGTATTATTTATACAACAACACGTTTCTGACATTTTCGCTTTATCGGGTCATTTAAATATTCTCACTGACGAAGTTTGCTTGGAGGCGGACTGCTTGGGATTTTGTTTTGTATTTCAGAACATGTTTGCAATTTAAAACTTAAGCTTTCGAGGCCATACATATTAAAAAGTTTTTGCTTTCCCCTTTCTTGAAGGGCATCGGAAAGAAATTTTCAGGAAAAAAAAGTTTTAAATAAGAGAACGTTCAAGTATTACGTAACGCCAATTTTGATAATTTTGGACCCCCCCCCCGTAACGCTATTTTCCTATACCATTAACATGGGCATAAATAAAACTTTTGAACTGTTTGAAATCTGAATAATAAATTATTCTGTCTTTATTTCGTACTGTATTGAGTTATGGAGGCACCGTGCAGTTTCGCTCCACTGGGCCTCGTGAGTCCCGGGAGTCATCTCTGTAGAACAATTAAACAAAACTTTTGTCTTTATTTATTAAAAAAATCAATGCAGAGATTAAAATTATTTTCCTTTCGTACACCTATCCACAAAATTCCCACTGGCTGAGTTAGGAAAGAGATTGGTGTTTAATACAATATACACTGAAAAAAAGCTTGCACCGTTCTTGACCTTAAAGTAAAAGTACTTCTATAGCAGCTTTTTTAGTGTGGTATAGTGTGAACCAAGTGAAAATTTTCTCTTCGTAAAATTCCGGTACGCATAATAGGTTATTTTGTTGCCCATATATGCATATGTATACCGGAAATTTATTTAGATTTAGATTATTTTCGCATAAAATACGGATTCTTGCTCCCAGAGATATCGATCCCATTTTTTTCATGTGTTTTTTCAGTTTTTTTAAGCCTTATTTTTTTACATATCTGTAGGTCTGGAAAATATATTTATTTTAGGATAGGTTAAGGGGATACTACCATAAAAAAAATCGTAGTTGTACGGCTTCAATTAACGTATGATAAAAATGAACATCAAAAATAAAAAAAAAAAATTTTTCGATGTTGTATGTTGTATGATACTGTATGATAAGTAAGAAACAAGTATAAGTATAGTAAGTTGCATGAAAAAAATGAGCTTGATATCTGGGGGTTCTTACCTAGCTTTGTATCTATGATAAAACTCTAAAATACGCGAAAAACTGCACACATTTTCTCATATTTTTAAATATTTCATACGGGAAAGCGTGATAATCAACTAAATTGGAGTCCCAATAAACTTTAAGAGACACACTCACTTAGAGAATAGGGAAAATCCAGGTTAAGGGTTTGAAATTTTCTAGTTTCGAAACCATACTTGACTTCTGAGGTTTTCAAGAAAATTATTAAATTAGCACAATTTGCCTAACTCCGTCATACATGTATCAGACATTAGGGTGATCCAAAAAAAAATTATTTACCTAATTTTTTCTGTGTCGTGGTTAGAACGCCCTTAAAGTAAAAATTTATAGAGACGACCTTAAGGGGTACTTTTAGGCCCCTAAAACCTTAAAATTGTGCAAATATCGATAAATTTCTTATAAAACCAGTCCTAGTGTTTGTAATTTTATAAAATTTAAAAACCTTGATATCTATATTTTTTTCTTTTTGAGTATAAAAATAAGCCTGCAAAATCTTAGCCTGATCAAATGTTTCTAACCCCATTCAATTTGTAAAACTTAAATATTTTTTAAATTCTTCATAACTAGATGCATTTATAATTTGCAACATCAAAGGGAATATTAAAAAATGTAAATCCAGAAGGAAAATAAAGAGGAATTAATAGGATTTTTTTTTTTAAAAATTTTCGGACAGGTTTCTCTTTAATAGTTTTGAAAATAAAAATGTATGTATATTTAACAAAATGGTCCACATCTGTCCATGTCTTTAGCTTAAAGCGTTCTCAAGTTATTACAAAAAACATTCCTACACAGACTAACCATAAAGACTTTTTTTAACAGAAAATCAAAATCCCACCCTGTGTAAAAGTGTATTTATTCGAAAAGAATTATTTTCAAAGACGAAAAGGGTAAAAGGATATTAAATGGAGTACCTGTGCGGGAAAAACAAGTTTCCGACTAGAAGAGAAATTTATTGTGCTCCTTAAAATACAAAGTTAAACTGTAGAAAAATAAGCTTTAAAAACATAAGTTTGAAGCACCTTTATTCTTTTTGCATATACATGCCTATATAAGTGGAATTTTTACGATAACTTGCTTTTAGTTTATTTTTCAAAACATTTCGTACATAAAATTAAAGCTTGAAGTATTTTTTGTCTTTTGTTACACTTTTCACAGTATTTGAGTTCAAAAATTACTATACTATAGTTTTCAAATTTCCAAAAATCGTCAAAAATTACTCTGGCTATTTTTTTTACATATGTATATAAATACAATAATTTAAAAACAATGTCGCTAGCTGTTATTATTGTTCATTACAATTATTTTTCTACTCTATATATTATATGGAAAAGATTTTATTTTCGTAGTCCTTCTACCGATATGTGGCTCTGAAGAGTGCTAAAAATCACGAAATCGATCATTTACTTCGGTAATCAAAACAAAAGTAGTTTTAAGGGATATTATACTTACGTATAGCTACGTTTAAACCATAAAGTACAAATGGGCCTAAATATAATTTATTAAGCGTACCATATGGAGAAATAGGAGAGAATAAACAATATTATTTTCTAATAACTAGCTTGTTGTTGGCCATAAAAAAGGTTGTACAAAAAAGCTTATTGAATGTTCTATAAAAAGGTTTCTAAAGAAGGTTGATAGCCATTCAAGCCTATTTTAAGGGAGTGGATTGTTTGGTCGGAGGCAGTATTTTTTATTTTCGCCAGTTATTTATTTGCCTTTCCTGGCCTTTAAATGAACTCATTAAAAAGAATAGAACTTTCAGACCAAGCTCTCTTACAAATGGACTATAAATATAAATAGTATTGTAGCTAAATTTATTGGAAAAGCCTGAAAAGGAAATAAATGGCCTATACACTGCGTACAAAAAGTCTGGTAAGGATGTTATTTTTATTTTTAAGGTTCCTTTCTACCTTTTAAGTAAAAAAATATTTTTTTTTATATAGAAAGAAAAAATATATCATTGGTATGTTAATTTATATTCAAAAAATACAAAAAAATACATTTTTAGAGTTCCATTTTTTGGCCATAATATTTTTTTTTTGTAAGAAATATAAAAAATGATTCCGGCCGTTTGGATCGACGAAGAAAAATACAGAAAAGACAGACAGAAAAGTCCAAACAGATTTACAAAAATACGGGCTTTTCCGGAAAAATTTACGTGTCCCGGACGGCTCTAAAAACGTCTATTTTTTTACGGCACTGATGATGGTAATAATTGCTAAGTTTTTGCTTATAATTACTAAAACAGTTTTCTCAGTGTGGAAAGGAAAAGAATGACCCATATAGAGGGAAGAGAAGAATAGTGACTAGGTTCGGGCAAATTATTTGTGTGCTGCTGTGGCGAAATGTGGGTTAGCAAAAGCAGGATCCAAAGTTAAAATCGATAATGCTACACCCCTGTCACAGTTTTTGAGAGAATGATGTCAAAAACCAAAAGCCTTTGCTACTACAAAAACTTTCGCTTTCACTTCGCTTACTATATCACATACAAGAGGTATTTACATGAAATATGCATCTACATATTTGTATACTCCTTAAAATAACTATATTAGATACTTTAAGAGCATTTTACTTTCCTCTGTATCGTAATATAGCTACAAAAGCATAGATTTTCTAAAAAATTATATTAGCCGATTTTCTATTAAATGTAGAGGAAGAAAAACTTTCAGTAAAAATCCAAAATGACACCGTGGTTAACAATATAATTTACTGGCTATGCATTTTACCGGCCAAGTGCCCAAAACTATTTTCTAGAAAACTGCTATTGACATTTTCTTTTATTGAAGAAAAATCTGTGGGAAGCACATGTCTTAAAGAAAACTGTCCTGTAAACGTCTGAAAGACTTTTTAACTCAATTTCGTTAAAGAGTAAAGATAACAGGTTTTGATTTTAAATGCCCCAAAGAATTTTAAAATACTAATTCAGAGATGTCTAAAATGTCGACAAAAGTTTTACCAGCAATTAAAGATGTTGAACTTTCGCAAAATACAAGCGCTATCTTGACAGGGCCAAGAAAGCCTTCTTCTAGTAGAAAAGAACAAAAAAATATTAAATTTCTTTACATAATTGATGATTTTACTAAAAAAGACTGTTTTATAATATAAATTCACAAAAAAATGGAAAAAATATTTCATAAAAATTAATATCGTGCTACCCGATCTGGGTAACCTAGTGTTATTCATTGTAATGATATTATTTATTGTAATTTTTTTCTTAAAATATTTAATTTATTAAATAATCAAATACAGTAAAGACTCGATAATCCGAATCTTCGGTAATCCGAATGATGCGGTAATTCGGACGATGATACAGATACAGAGATAATTCGTATTCGTTCGTTGAAACGCATATGAATGTACGATTTACTTAGCAAAACAATATTTTTTTGTGTGTATGATAAAGACTAATATAATATTATTATATTAGTAATATTTCTTACAAGATTAATTGTTTCAGAAATTAATCATATTTTACTCGGAGATAGAAACTTTAATGTATTAGATTTGTGTAATATTTCTTTCTATCTACTATACTACTAATATATCATCATCTATATACTATATATTTTTCTGTAATATATCTTTTTGTAAGTTTTATCGGGAAACTATTTTCTGCATATTTTTCTGCCTGCCAGATTATATTTTGCCTTAAATCGAACCTGGATAAGTCGGTCGGAGTTGGATAAACGCGTCTTATTTCGAAATAAGCATGCCAGAGGCATCTCGATGAATTGGAAATTATTTTTCATCATAAAAAATATGCCGCACGGATAAAAAAGGTTCCCGTTCCCGTTCACACAACTCTTAGTTATGTCATTAATTATAATTAATTAATAATAATAATAATAATTATTAATATTTATATAGCTGGTCCTGTTTTCTGATACGGAAAGTGAAGAATAGGAAATCTTTTTCGAAGCACCTAAAAACAAAAAAAAGCTTTTGTCTTCCTATGGGGTTAGGTAATTTTCGAATTTGGATTTTAGAGTGAAATTCCAATTTTTAAAAATTAAAATAAATTATACAGTAAAAAGTTTTAAATACATTAAAATTTTTAAAGATTATATAATTATAATTGCTAGAATTAAGTTCAAAATAATTTTTTTCGTATCCTGAAAAATTTGACGTGGTGGAGTTAGGTAAACTGAGCTTTTAGCTGACGAAATGTAAATTAAAAAATATGATATTTTCAGATAAAATTGACTATACCTTGAGGGAATATTTCCCAAACAAACTCTCAGAGATCAGCTTTTTTCAATCTGTATTTGAATAAGAATGTTTCTATAACATACCATCAAAGGGATAATTTTATTTTGAAAAGATACGCCTTAATATTTACTTTTTGTACTACATAGGTATAATATTCGTATTTCTATAAAAAAAGATTGGAAGAATCAAAGGCTCTTGTACAAAGACGTCTATAAAATCGTTATTTAAAAAACAAAGAAGCTTTTTCCTCAAATACAATATACCAGGTGTGAAACCCTAAACAATTCTTCAAATATATATTTTTATTTTTCGGGGCATTATTTTGTATTAAACTCTTAGCCACCTTTACTGTATTACCATTTTTTAAAATTTTATTTCATAAAAAAAGGTTTTGTTTTAAACATTTTCGAAAAATAATCAATTCAATTCAAAGATTCCTTAAAAACAAATATTTTTACCACCTTTGACCCTCTTTCACCACCTCGTTTTTTAAATTTTCAGGAAAATTCCCATAAAAATATTATTTTACAATAAATTCGAATTTTTTGGCCATTTGGGAGGGTATATCTCGACAACGGTCCAGAAATAAAATGTTTCAGTGGCAGATTCGGGTTTAGCAAAAATACGTTAAGAAAAGTTGAAAAGAACGCAAGACCGGTATAAATTAGCGTAATTAGCCCTCCTTGCTCCATGCCGTCCCACCCTATCCCGCGCAAACTCTAATTATCTGATAATAATTAATATTTAGGATCTGTAAATCATTTATCAAAAAAGACACGTTTGTTAAAAATTAATATATTCAAGTCACATTCAATTCATTTGACTACATTCGGTCACAAATTCTATATTTAGTAGATAAAATTAACTCCAATTATTTAAATGGAACACTAACTAATTAGTTGACTGCAGTGATTATACAATATTAGCATTTACATTAAATTATAAAATCAAGGCTTTTAATAGAAAAAAACTTGTATGTGCTTCCATTAAGCTTTTATAACTTTAGTTTAAAACTTTTTTTTGATATACATATCTAGCAATATTAAGGATTGTCATACAATAAATGGAACACGTACAGATTGTAGCCCGTCAAGGAATCTTTCGTTCCAGTGTGAAAGACAAGAAAAAAAGCAGTTAAGTCTGCTTCAGTAAACGACCGAAAATAACCTGTTCTGGGGAAAAAGAGGCTAAGTCAGGCTCTTTTTATCGTTTTTTCGAAAAATTATTGTGCATTTCATTATTTTTCAGATTAGCGCACACATACAAAACATTTTGAAAAGTAAACTTTCAGTATTACAATATACCACTACGTGTCCCCAAAAAGTGACAGCTAGTTTTTCCCATGTACCTGTACCCTTCAATTACAAAAGCATTTACAATTTTGGCGAAGGCGCAAACACGTAAACAAAAAAAACAGTTTAAATCGAGGTTGAAATGCAGTTTTCTTCCCTACAATGCAATGTATCTTATGTTTGATTAAATTCAAATTTTTAATTAAAAAATACAGTTGGTTATTTGGACTTAACTTAAATTAAATTAAACTTAAATTAGTCTTAGTCTAAAGCTTAATCTAAATGTAATAAATGTATTGTATATGACTAGGCAAGTTAAAAATAGATTTTTTGGTAGCTCATTGCCACATATTTCGGAGCTTCTAGCACCCAAGGGAACCGGATCCGGAGCCTACCAATTTGGAAACAGTTTTATTTGAATGTACTTTAAGACATATATAAAATATAGCCGGGAGCAAATAATGAAATAAAAATAGTCAAAGTTAAATGTGTCAAATAATTCTGACATTTCTTTGGTCAAATTCTTAATTAGTTTAGTGTTAATGAATGGGTAAACCATCCATCAGTGTCTGTGACTTTATGATTAGTTTTGAAAACTCAGATTTTAATTAAGTTAAAGATATTTTGTAAAAAAACAGTTAATGAATTGAATGTTTTCAGAAGGTTCAAATATTTTAAAAGGCAATATTTATTTTGCCAGAAATACAGATTGCAATAAAATTGGTTTTGGCATTTGTCAAAAGTATTAGCAATTTATTGAAACTATAAAGACTAAATCTAAAGCCGCTGTAGAAAAGTAATTTTGACGCAAATTTTAATTAATTTAATACATTTCAAAAATAATGCTGTCAACAAATGGATATTGTTAAAAAAAATATTTTTTTTTTCTAATATCAAAAAAAAAACTATTTTTTTTTTAATTTTAATCAGTTTCTTTTTTAAAAAAGAAAAATTGTTTTTCGAAAAAAGTTGTTTATATCCTACCCATTTGACCAACTTACTCCATTCCGATTTTTACCAAAAACAATCCCCGCCTGGAACTTTAGATAAGAAACCTATTTTCCAAGTCTAACGCAAAACGTTTTTTAGTTATCGTAGTCACAAATTTTCCCGGACAGAACATGTCGCAGCAAACAGACCGACAGAATTATTCTTCGCCAAGAAACGTAAAAAAGCGATACAGTTGTCTACGCAAGACTTTGCTTGGGGAAAGTAAAACAATTAATAAATTTATTTGAAAGTTCAAATATTTCAAAAGGCAGTATTCCTTTTGCAAGAAACACAAATTGCAATTAAATTGGTTTTGGCATTTGTCAAAAGCATTAGCAATTTATTGGAACTCTAAAGGCGAACGGGAAATCTAAAACGGTTAGAACCCTCACGGCTTGCTTATTAAATTATGCCGACCGTTTCAAAATTCACTAAACACAAGTTGGTTTGGGACAAGTGAGATTAAATTCTCAAACTATACAATGGGTATCAAAAGTCCGCCCCCTCTTTAACTTTAGAACGGCTCAAGATATTAAGTTGAAAATTGGAACACTTAATTAGTGTAACCTAAATAGTTTTTTTGGTAGGTATACCGGGTGAGTTTCAGTCCATGGACATCCCCTAAAATTAGGTTGTTTTCAATCCGATCAAAGCAATTTTTTATAGCTTATATTTCTCAACAATGGCTACAAAATTATATTTTTGCACTTCCGGTTTCGTCGGAAACGATGTTATTTTTTTTACATGACAACCCTTGTATATTTTTGCATTTTTGGATCCAAAAAACAAATTCACAAAATCACTTTAGCTTTTTATTTTTTTTTTAGTACGTTTTAGGTGCGCTGTTGTAGGAGCTACAAAATGGAGTACTTTTTGTTCTTTCACTTCCGTTTTTGCCGGAAATAAAGTCAATTAAGTCTTTTTTTAATAAATTTGTAACTAAATATTTATTTACAAATGGATAGGAAGTTATGATCCTATACAAATGTACTTTAATTTTTGTTAAAAACTTCCGATTGCCTATCCATTTGTAACTGAATATTGAGTTTACTTTTTACAGTGTTTATGATTTACTTGAGCCAATTAAAACAATATATTAAGAATAGTTTATTTACTACAAATGTGGGTTAAACTGTACTCTTCTTCCCTATTCTGTTATTCTTTTTAGTTGTGATAATTAAAATTATTTTGACACCAATTTTTTTCTCGGTGTCTCTTCGCATTCTATTTTTCTCCGGGTTTTTTTTCCTGGACTAGGAAGCAGTCGCCTATTCAACTGGATGATAGTTGTGGCGCCCGAGAGCATCGCACATAACAAGAGACAGTTATAGCGACCCTGCGGGATTTATCCCAAAAATACGTCCTGGATTAACCGTCGCTCGGCCTATTTAGGGCGTGTAAAAGAACAAAACAAATGCAATAAAAACAAAAAAAAAACTGCAGAAGATTTAACGATGCTTTCCTCTATATTTTTGAGTACTCAAGTAACGAAATTATAGTTTTTCGGCTAAATTTAAAGAGTTCCACACGCAAAAGTTCCAAAATAGAATAAATTTAATAAAAACTAAAAAGAAGCTGGAAGGCAAAAAAATTATTTCCCCTAAATTTTCGAAATTTGAAGTTTAACGAAGAGATTTTGGGCTAATTTAAAGTCAATACAGGTACTTAGAAAATCAGTTTTGCCTTATTTGAAATAAAACCTTACATAGAAAAAACGGATTCCTTGAACCAAGGACACGTGTCTTTGGATATGTTCAAAGCCGTATTCTCTTGTTTTAAGGCTAGCATTTTCTTGAACCAAAGTCAATGTCCTTGAATAAAGAGCGCGGATTTTTATTCCAAAACCACGTTTACGTTTCATATACCCATTTTTTTTTTATAAAATTATATATTCCATACACACAGAAAAATATTGTCTTAAATCAAGAATATGGTGATTTGTATATAACGAAGAGAATATATTCTTCTTTTATGCATACCATATTCTTATCCTTTCATATTTAAATCACAATTTTGCTTTAAAGAAGAATATATTCTCTTCGTTATATCCAAATCACACATTCTTGATTGAAGACAATATTTTTTTCTGTGTACCGTGAAATCAGATGTAAACAAACGGGTTTCTCTTTGTAAAATTGATAAACATTCAGTTTGGAATAAAAAAATCCGGTACGCATAATAAGTTATTTTGTTGCCCATGTGTTTTTTTAGTGTAGAAATAAAAGCCTGTTCATCCATGGGTTAATCCAACACTGTTCCTATTATAAATGCCAATAGAATATAAAATTAAGCTATAGCTTACGCCAAAAAAGCGAGGAAGATAATATTTATCTTGTAAAGAAAATCTTTCCAAGAATAATAGCTTTGTTCCTTTCATAAATATTTATGTGGGAAATTTTTCCAATCTGCATGTACCAAGTACCTACTCTAAAGCTTACATAAAACAAAAACTTTTATTTTATTTATTTGAGTTAGAAAATCTTGCCGTTAAGCTTCCTTAAAATAGTATATTACAAAGCGACTCGAAAAATAGCACTTTTCCGAGACCTAAATAAATGGTCGAGGCACGTGTACTTAGTGAGTCACTATGCAATAACAGCGTCGGCATATAAGTCAATTTAGTAAAATATAGTTTAAAGTGTATATATACTTAAAAAAAATAGTTTGGACTTTTTAAATTTCTTTTTTACGAGCCCTCGGTAAGTGAATACCTTGATCTGAGCTGTAATTATAATAGATTTAGTAAGGAATAAGAAAGCTCTCTAAAGAGGTCGTTTTCTTATAATTTGATTTGGAACATATTGTCAATCGTAAAAAATATTTAATTAGGTCCGTGAAATTATCCAGTTTGAAAATTCATTCATGGTTCTGAACGTCTGAACTTCTTATAGTGAAGTGGTTTATTATAAAATAATTAAAAAAAGGCTTATAATCGACTTCACGTTAATTTTATTATTGAAAACAATTAGTGTGACCGCGGTTTCGCTATAATAGGTATAGCATCTACGGACTTAAATACATATATAGGTCCGTGAAATCTTACTATCCCTGAGATAATTTGTGCACGAACACTAAAAAAATGTAAAAATGTAAAGGCCAATCAGATTTTTTACGCGTAATTTGTAAAACGCTTAAAGGTTTTGAAAAAATTGCCCATGTTGTGGGGAATTCATTTTATATTTCAGCTGTATCACAATTTACTTGGCCAAGTAGGGCCAGGGCCCCCCTAAATCCGCCACTGATCCTGATATGATTGAAAAAATTGAATCATCATACAAAAAACTATAACTTAGATTTTAAACAACGTTTTCATTGCAGGTCTGTGTATTTATTATATGTATTAGGCGGTGACAGCCTTTCCCTTTCGATTTGATCCCAAATCCTTTTTTCCGCCAATTTCCTTCCAAAGTAATTTCATCTGAAACTCATTTTATCCCGGGGTATTTTATCATAATATTCATCGGTATAAATAATTAAATGAGTGAATGAATTATTAACACCGGGAAAATATATTTGTTGCAAATATAATTTTAATCATCACAATTAAAACGTATAATAAAATAAATAAACAAGAAATAAACTCAATTTCCTAAATATATTTGTGGTAAATAATCTATTCTTAATATAAAGTTTAATTGTGTTAATAAGGTTGACAAAACCAAATAAACTATTAATTTATGACAAATAAATATTTAATTGTGATTAATAAAATTTATTAAATACTTATTTTAATTGTCACTAACAGACCAATTATTTGTTTATTAATTTTAATCTATTTACCATGAATATAGTATTTATTGATGTTCAATAAATGTTAAATAAAATGAAATAAATAGACACATGTTTGGGACTATTATGTATTATATATTTGGAGCTATTATACATTTATTAGCCTTAATAAAATGACTATTTATCCTACACTGATAAAAAAGATAATTTAGATTTTTTGCATATGGCCAATTAAATAATTTGGTTGCAATTAATAAATTTTATTAGAGTCAAATAAATATTTAATTCATGTGAATAACTATTTTAATTTCAAAATAATTTATTAATGGAAACAAAATAGTTCATTTGACAGAAATAAAATTTATTTGTCACAACCAAATAATTTAGTTGGCCATATCCAACCAAATATTTTCGTTTGGACACAAATAAACTGTTTTATGAGTGCAGATAGCTAATGTTAAGGAACTGTTTATATTTTTTACAACTATTTACGTGTTCTACAATAAATAAAAATAAAATCACAGGTAATAGATGAATACCACTATATTTTTCCGATTTTTCTGGCTACATTTCAGTGATTTTTTTCACAGGCTCATTTCATCCCAAGGATCATTAATATTATGTTATATTAAATCATATTATAACATGTGCCTGAGATTAATTGGTTATGGGATAAAACAACCCTAGAATTGAATTATTTCGGAGTTAAATATACGGGATAAAACTTATTTAGGATGAAGTTATTATACATAAAATGACCCATAGGACATTTAGGATTGAAATTGAAAGGGATTCAATTTTACCATAATACCGTGTAATATGTATGGTACTGTACCGTTGGTATATTTTTACAAAAATTTTACGTTCGAACTTATCTACACAGCATTAATTTTCTGAATTTAGTTTATTTTGGAAATTATGAAAAATACATGTTATTAAAGTATATTAACGTTAAAGTATATTAGAGTTTATTACCCTTAAAATCCGAATTTAAGATACATTATCCGTCAAATTAGTATAATCGATTACATTCATTGAAATTTTTATGAAATTTTAGATATTTTATCAAAAAGCGGATTTTTTAACTGTACGTACGACAAAAATTATAAATTTTTCAAACAAACCTAAATTCAATTGAGTTAAGATGGTGTCTAACCTAAAAACCCATGCTTTTCTAGTCACATGTTTTTGACAGCTTTTGTTTAGAATGACCCACCCATTTAGCATGCTCTAGCGAAGGTCTAAATAAATAAAAGAATGAGAGTGAAAGCTAAACCATGAGGACCAACCTTTAGCCTCTTTTGCCGGTGTGCAATGTCCATCGGCAATGGGCTTCGGCGAAGACACCGCCGTGGAGGCAGCGTTGGAAGCAGGGGATGCCGGTGATTTGCAGTCATCTTCGCCAGCAGAGGCAGACATGTCGGTCACAGCAGACATTTTGGTGGGCCGAATGCATTCACCGGTGTCACGTCGCGAGTGCCGAAAGTAAGGAGACGGCTGTCAGGGGTAGATGCTACCACTGGTGCCGCCGCCGAATTACTAAGATGAGATTTTGACCGACGAGCGCAGCATCCGTTACGGCCCAGATTCCCTGTACCCACCCACAGCATCCCCTTATGTTATCACGTCGATCCTGCCGAACCCCACGATCCTAGCCGGGGTTAGTCGCACGCGCACCCGCTCTGGCCCAACACACTTCCTTCTATTCCTGCTCCATCCCTGCCTCTGTGTGCCTATCCCACTAACACTTACCAATATACATACCTTTGCTTTCCCCTATCTTAACGTACCTTAAAAAACCTTTTTGCTAGCTCTTACTAACCTAATTTGTTTATATATTTCTGTCGGAACTGACGTAACTATATTAGCGCAACTACACGTAGAAAACAATTTTTTATCATAAGGGGCTGTTTAACAGTTATGTCACAGAAGTTTAGACAATTTTTGACCTCTGCCACCCGTGTTACTCGTTGTCACCAAATCAAACTCCCATACCCCCCACTCAAATAAAAAAAAACATATATTTTGTAAATCATTTCGAGTAATTTTAAGTAATCATGGCAAACCTATGATAAAAATTTAAAATTAAATTTAAAAAACTTTTTGTTTGTAATGCCACATAGAATGTCTCATTTAAAAATCGAAAGTTTGTGTCATTTGTGTTAACGTTTTAGGGCATGTCGTATCTCTTACTGCAGTAAGAGACATTTCAAGTTTAAAAACTTTTAAAATAAAAAAAAAAGGGATACCATGGTCTGGTTACACCCAGTATAGCCGTAATTATCATGCTTAATCGCATCATATCATTTATGGAATTTATTTGAAGGGGGGTTGAGTCCTTTATAATCACTAGTATTTTTGGAGGGCTTAGCACTCCAGGTCACCTTAAGTTCCGCCTATGCATAATCACACTGTGGTTGGAATTAGGTGTTTTTGAAAGCAACAGGATTATTTCTAAATGTCGCCCTTCCGGTCCTTAATTAAGGACAAAATGGCTGTACTTATAGTGTTCACATCGCGCATGCGCTAGAAGAGTATGGTAGTTTTGAATTTTCGAAAATTGTCAAAAAAAGTCTGTCTGTCGGTCTGTTCGTCTGATTTCACGTTTTTTGTTGACACGGTAACTCAAGAACGAATAAACCGATCGACTCTAAATTTTCAGGAAAAATCAAGTTCTGTGAGGGGAAGATCCCTATTGCTTTTCAAAGTAATCCTACAAAAAACAAAAAAGTTATGGGGGGTTAAACTTAAAAAAAAATAATATATTTTTTAATTATTTTTTTCAATTTTTTTTTGTGTTTTGAAAAAAGAAATTTTAATTTTTTTTTATATTTCGTTTTCTGAAAAAAAAGTTTCTTTAAAAAAATATTTTTTTTTGAAAATTTCTTTGTCACGAAAAAAAATTTTTGTTTAAATTGTTTTTTTTTTTTTTCATTTTTTTTGCATTTTGGCGCCCTAAAGCAAGCGTTGTACTTGGTGCCCCTGGCACAGAAAAATATTACATATTACAAAAAAACCTAAAAAAAAATTAAAACATTACGAAAAAATCTTAAAGAAGTGGGGTAAAACCCTTTAGCATTTTAAATTTATTTATGTTATTAAGTTTTCTTAAAAGCAAGAATTCCAATTAAATTTCCTTAAGATACGGTATTTTTTCTTGCCGAGGCATCTACTTCTATTCTCCGTTTAAAACTTCAAACTTACATTTGCATTATTTTACGTAACACCAGGCATTAATATTCGTTAATTTTTATATTCACCTGTGTAACACAGGCTGTTGCCGTACGGATAAAAATAATCGTACATGCAAAATACTCTGGCGAAAAAATATACTCAAGAAAAATTATCCCAAAAAACATATCGGGAATTATTATCCCACAATTTCAACACAATAACACCCCACAAACTATCCCTACTAAATAGTTATTTAAGTATCAAGTGGGGTAGCAAAGAAAAAATAACTTGACTCGCGAAGCCGAAGGCTGAGTGGGTAATATCTATTAACCCACGTGTTATGTACAACATTTAATCCAACACAATTTTTTTAATAAATTTAATGCACTGCTTTAAATATTAACCAAGCCGTGAAGATATGTAATGCTACGAATTCCATTTTATACTATTCACAGTGGATGGCATATTGCATTTTCCCAAATAATTAAAAAAAAAATAAAAGAAAAAAATTAACAATTTAAAAAATATATTAAAAAAAAAAAGAAAAATAAAAAAAAAATTCGCGACGAATAAATTGAAAAAAAATCCAAGAAATTTCTTTTTTCGAAAAACAAAAAACTTTTGCTAAAAAGATTTACAAAAAAAAAATTCAAAAAAGAAAAATCTTTTTTATCGGGTCCACAAAAAACGTGACATTATTATTATTAATTAATGTTATTTTTCGCTGTGTGTAATTGGTGTAAAAAGTCACATCTGTTTCTTTATGAACAGACATGACTTGTTAAAAAAATAATTTTCAATATGGCAGATAAGACTTTTTTTAATAAAAGGGCAGTATTCATAAGTGGCAAGTAACGTGTGGCAAAATAAAATAAATCGTCCGACATTAATATGTATTATCCATTTATGGTAATATCAAGGTTTTAGACTAAAATATACAAAAAATATTGATTTTTATGAAAAATTTTATTGGAAAGTAATTATGTTTATACACTTATATTATGAAACACCTGAGAAACAAAATATAAGAAAATATAACGACAAGGAACACGGAAAATGTTTATATTTTTTTCGAATTTCTATAAAACGTATACGGAATCCTAAAATGTTTTAAAAAAATTGAAAAAAAAAAATGAAGGAGAAACCGGAGTATTTTTTTTTAGGAAAAATTACTTTTATTATAAGGATCAGTCTTCCGAATTTTAAAAAACATCCATTCAAAAACAAAAAAACGTTATGCACTACATATCCTCACGGCTTGTTTTAAATAAATTATTTATATTGAGAAAACACACTATCAAATATGCAGAATAAAATTTACCCTTTTAGGAGTTTGTATAACCAACTTGGCAATAAATAAATTAATAGCTTAGGTACATCAAATGTCAAGTAACTGAGACAATTTAAAAAGGTTTTTTCGCGCCATGTCGCAAAAACGACACACGCAAATTAAATGTCGTTTTTACCGAAAGATTGAGATTTTCAAAGCCTTCACATCATATATCACAGTCTGGGAGTGTGTGTGTGTGACGTTCCACTTTAAATGCAAAAAGAGGATATAAGGTTTTACCATAATATCAATAATATATCACAGTGCTTTTCTGTACAGAACATTTGTTTTCTTACCCCTAGAGACAACCTTAGCAAAAAAAATCGTTGGACGTTACGTTTTTTATTGTTTTTTAAAATTTTATTCTGCATTTTATGGGGTAAAAACATTATTTATAAAAACATGTTTTTGAATACTTTGTAACAGAAATTCCCCCCCTAAACCAAATTAAATATTTTGAGTTATACATGTGTAAAGAGTCCTAGTATCATGCGCAATTATATTATAAAGGTTTTATCGATTTGATATGTTTGGCACATAGGATCTATGTTAGAACTTACACTATTCAATTATCGTGTTGAAAAAAGAAAAAAAAAAGAAACCTCCAATAGGTCTCTACAGAAATATCCTGTCCCTTTTTGTTTGGCACATTTTATGAATTAAGTGAGTTTGCTAGATTTTCATATCCATATCATATCAAAATTTATTATGACAGTAGGTATAACAAAGTTCTATACATATTAAACATGAGAATTTTAAATGTGACGAATGTCATGGTTACTTCCATAAGACTTAACAGTTAAAAAAAGTTGTACTTTTTATTAAAATAAATAAATAAATAAATTACAGATTCCCAACAAAAGAAATTATTAAAATTATTTAAATTATTTCCTCAAAAAAATCTGTCTTTTCGAAAAGTTTGTGACACGATTAACTGTAGACGCTTTGAGAGTTGTTTGGACCATTGGATTTATAAAAAAATTACCTGCGGCGCCGTAGATTACAAGTGTTAATCACAATCACAAGCGAGCTCCTTCGCTAGTCAAAATCTATAATTCAAATCCAAATGTATGAGAAATCGCAATTAAAATTATTATAGGCTAAGTTATTTGCTTATAAAAGGTGTTTGGAAAATTGTTCATAAAAAAAATCACCTATGCCAAATAATTACCAATAATGTAATCACAGATTTGCAGTGATAATAAATATTTTACAAAAAAATTTGGTTTTCAAATTCTGGGCTATTTGAAAAATACGTGACTTTAAAATAAAAAAATCGCCTGCGGCGCTAAATATTTGAAACATTAAAAGATATCATGCAAATCTAAGAAAATGGCGAAGGCGTCCAGCCTTTATGACTACTCAAAAACTTTGGTTGTTTGGCTTGGATGATATTGTGTGAAAGTATAAAAAAATTGTAATAAAAAGTCAAAAAAAAATTTTTCTTTTTGTTTTAATTTTTTTTTTATTTTATTTTTTTGTCTTTTTAAAAAATTTGTTTCTCAATTTATTTTTTTATTTGTTTTGTTTTTTCTTATTTTTTATTTTAGAATTTTAAAATTAAAAGTATTGAAATACACATTTTTCTTTTTCAAATTTTTTTTGATTGTTTATTTTTTTTTGTAAAAATAAAAGGGAAAGTATTATTTTATTATAAGCTGTATTTGTGTCTATTTTGTTGAGCTTTGAAGTCAAACATGCAGGCCGTTTTATCATAAAGGGTCCATATTAATCGTTTATGTTGAGGCTTTGAAGAAAAAATCTCATTGCAGGCCAGTGTAATAAATATTATAATTAAGTTTTACATACTTAGACTATGACGTTTCCTCATAACCAGATGCACTCACTTTTAATTAGCAAACTAATATCGACCCTTTCACTGTACCTAAATCAATTATTTTCTTTTTTTATAATCGATTTCAACCACAGCTTTTTTCACTACAGTAATTATATCACAGAAATGTGTAATTGAAATGGAGGGGCTTCGTTTTAAACTTATTATTCTCTCATAACTGAATTAAAAACGCTTTACGTTATACACGGTGTTTCAGAAATTTTATCTCGGAACCCGGAGCCTGCTCCCTAAAAATGGAAAACAAAATGAACTGAGAATGGTAAGGTCCCACCGCACTTACTTTTTCGCGAAAACTTGCTGACAAGTTTTGAGATTTTGATTATTTTGTAACCCCAATACGCGGAAATTTTATCTTGGAGCTTGGAGCCCGGGCCTGCTTTAGCCAAAAACTTCGCGTTAAAAACTTGTGGTCCAAATTTGATTTCTTTAGTTTTAAATAGTTCTTGAGTTATCGTGATAACAAATTTTCCCGGACAGATGGAAAGACAGACAGACGGCAAGCTGCTGACGTTATACTTGCGTCTAGCTACAGCTTGTCAAACTTAGGATGAGACTTGAGTTTTTAAAAGTGGACACGCCCCCCTAGAGCACATTGGACAGCGGCTAAATTCGCCAGTTGTTAGGTGCGAGTATCGCCTATCTTTCTTCCTCCGAATACTTTCTCTTACATTTCCACGTCTCATCCTTGACGAGCTGTAAATTTTTGAATCTTTAGATATGTCTCAATTCACAGAAATTAAATTTGGAGTATTTTTTTTCTCAATTAAACATTCGTTAGATTAACGTAAAACACAAAATATCGGTACATCAGTTCTAAGCTGTTGTATCTCAAAACTAGGTCAATTTAAGAAGCGAATACAGCCTCCTAACCCTTACTACTCAACGCTCGAGCGCGCTCCAGTGACTTGATACGCTATTGAATTTACCTACTTCCGAGATAGAACAGTTAAGAACGGATGTACCAATATGTAAAATGGCAAATTCTGGCCCGAACTTAAAAAACTCGCCTGGAATCCCTAAAATGTTAAGAACAAACAAGGTTTGGCATAAGTATACATAATTTACTCTAATGACCCAATGAAAAGGGTTAAAATATACCCTAAATAATTTTTATTTAACTAAATTATCGTATATTTTTGATTGGAAACTGTTTAAAATAGGCTTGGGAACATAATTTGTATAGAATTAGCATTTTTTTCGAATAAATCGATAGTTGTTCATAATAACAAGCCGTGGAGATATAAAATGGTTTGCATTACGAACAGTGCGGGACAGAGCCAGCCCGGGCCCCGGGGAACTTTTTTGCCGGGCACCCCTTTTTTGCAAAAATAAAAGTTTTCGCAACTGAAAAAAAGCTTTACCCCTGGCAGAAAATTTTTGCCGGGCCCCTACTATCGACGCCGGGTCCCGGGGAATCTCCCCCCTCCCCCCTCCACCCCTGAATCCGGGCCTGATTGCGAAGTATACTCTTCAGAGGGATAGTAAAATGGTATTTGGGGGATTTAATTACAAAAACTTTACCTGGACACGAATCAAATATCGTCTCCCAAGAGAACTGCAGTTCATTAAAGATGCCATTTTATAATTAAGAAAAAAATAAACAATTGTCGAATACCTCGAGAACCACTGATCTAATTTTCAAAAGCAAAACACTGTTGAAACCAGAATCAAAAACCTTTTAAATGAGGGATTACTTGACATATGATCTTATTTAAACTTTTAAATATGGGCCCCCCTTGACAGCAAAAGTTTATGGCGTTACTCATGTGGGCATAGGCGCCGACTTTTCGAAATCCCAGGTGGGGCCCAAAATTTTTTGAAGTTAAAAAAAACTACATAAGCTTTTATAATATTTAAAAGTATAGACGATATTCCAAGCCCCCCTGTTTTAAGCCTAGGGAGGGGGGCATGGCCCCCGGGCACCCCTGAGTCGGCGCCTGTGAATGTGAGTAAAAAATATTTTCAGATATTGATTTTGAAAATTCCACACTATAAATGGTTTTTGAATAAATAGAATTATTATTTTAAAAATATAGTAATGAAATTATAATGAAATTAAAGACTTTTAAATAGGATTAGGAAATAAATTGCAACAGTGTGTGAAACAATGAGAAAATGAGTAATGATCTCATTAAAAGTTTTAATTTAAAACATTGTTTATTGTTTGAATTACAGGCTCAACTTTTCACAACTTTCAGCGAATTTGTAAATCACTGTTTCTTTTTTTTTTTTATTTCATAAACCGAATAAAATAAAAACCAATTAAATAAATAAAAATACTTGTGCCAACAAAAGAATGCATTGCTGCACGTATTGCATTTTAGGTGGTAGATGCGATAAAAAAACGTTACACCGATTTTGATCTAAGGGGTCGTCCATAAAATACGTCACGCAAATTGACCAAAATTCATACACCCCCCCACCCCTATTGGGGAAGGGGGTCTAAGGGGGGTGGTATGTGATGCGCTATATCAATAAAGCGCTACAAAATTAGTAAGAATCGATACATAGGTCAAAATATGAAAAAAGTGGATTTATCGGTTTTTGCTTGTTTGCTCCACATTTATTGTTTTCTGTGTATGCTTTTACTCATTAAAATTTTATAAGGTCATTTGTAGAGTCACTACATGAATTAAAATTTATTACTTTACAGGCATTTTTTCCATGTCTGCCCATTTAAGCTGGTTAAAAATATTTCCAGTGTTATAGTTACATGGCTTTGAACAATGTCCATTGAACAGTCGATCAATTATTTAAAAAAGGCTTTGTAAAATCATGCTTTTTGTATTAAAAAATGTAAAATAATATTTTTACAGTATTTTTTATATAAACAATAATAAAAACGTGGGGTTTAATATGTAGATAAGTATATTTGCCCCCATCTGCCAAAAGCTTTTTGACCCACTTAAAATTAACTTAGAGAACTGAAATTTGGTACACTTGCTTATCTCGGTTGACATTACAATTTTATATAAAATTTACCTCCAACTGCCCAAAATTTGATACATACTCATCCAATAATAATAAAATTTTGTTAAAAATTAAACACCCCGGCATCCCACATGTGGTTCTTTGTTTTACCCACTTAAAATAAACAGAGAGCTAAAATTTGATACACATGCTTATGTGGCAATACAATTTTATATAAAATCTTATTTTTTTTTCATCCCGATGGGCCCAGTAAGGACTGCTTTACATTACATTACAAAAAAAGCTTTGAGTACTTAATATTATTGCAGATATGCAAAATTTTGAGCCACTTGATCTGAAATTCAGATTCTAAATATTACGTAGTTGTTTTTAGTAATAATTTTTCTGTGTGCAGGGTTGTTTGACTTTATAAGGTTAGTTTGGACCTTAGATGTAACAAAGTTGTGCACTCAGTATATGTTTATAAATATAGAGAAGTTATTTTTAGATAAAGTTTGGATTGATTATTTCTGTTCCATGAAATTGTAAGTGTTATATAAAATAGTTTCTGCGCTAGAAACTTATTTTATCGAAAACTATATTTTCTCCGGATAAATTATACATACATGTGTATCTGAAGGTATTATGTAAATTTCTTTATATAAAGTTCATAAAACTCCTCAAAACTTTCGAATTTAAATTTTAAATATAAGTTTTAAGTATCTATTTATGTAACAATTTATTTTAATGGCTTAAGAAAAAAAGCAGGTATTTGGAAAATCCACTGTGAATAATATATATATATATATATATATATATATATATATATATATATATATATATATATATCGAACTCACGCTACTCCGCTTGTCGTGTAGACGCGCTAGCCCACTAGTACATGTCTCCCATTACAGAATGTGAAGCTTCAAATATCTTCAGGGCTTGTTTTATAATTACATTGCTTAATCGCATTAAATACTGTGTAATTCAATTAATATACATGACAAACCATATAATTAACTTAAAATCGAGCTGAAAATCAAATTGATTAATTGAACTGAATACGCATTGCAGAAATTACAAGCTATTATCGTGGGTGCCGTTAAGATTTTTATCCGATATTCATCGATAATTATAATTAAGCACTTGGTTTATTGGAAATAAGTAAACACATCTACACAGATAAAAATCACACAATCACACAATAAGTTAGGTAAAATTTTACATAACTTATTGCTATATTTTTAAAATTTACATAATATATAATGTATCTTTACATAACTTATTATGTACTTTTTAAGTTTTACATTATTATTTATTATGTATTTTTATATTGTGTTTTTTGGCGCGCTTTATTCACAGGATATAACGTAGGTAAAAATATTGCCAACGTTAGGTTATGTAATTTTACAGAATATGTTCTGTAAATTTTTTTTTAGACGATTTTGCATGTAATGTTTGCATAAAACTATAAAATTATAGGTAAAATCTAGTATCTTCATTTAATCACATTAGCATGCAGAATCATGTGTAATTACATATTTATTTTTTACTGTGTTCTGTAATTTTTGACAATTTTAAACCCATTGTATAATACGCTTCTAGCTATGAAGCCGAGAAGAGTATAATCTTTGTCTCTTCTTCTAATAAGAATTTTCAAACTTTTGAAACTGTTTGTTATCTACTTCTATTCGAGACTCGAAAACTAACTATTAGTTTTCTGTGACGCAAAGAGAACTTTATGTAGAATTTTCTGTCGATAAAATCTTTGTTTTCTCATACAGTGTGGAATTTAAAAAAATAAATAATTCGATAATATTTAATATACATTATATAATATATATATATATATTAGGAAAATTCCTCGAACGGGTAGATTTTTACTTAGAGCGGGATATCTTTTGATTTTACCCCTCATAAGTAAACTCATAACTTCCTACCTTCAAGGGGCGCCATTTTTAAAAGTTTAATCGGCGCATATGTCATTTAAAAGGTTTTTTGATTCTGGTTTTAACATTGTATTGTTTTTGAAAATTGAATCAGCGATTCCCTAGTTACTCGACATTTATTTTTTCAAATTGTGAACTTTGGCTCTGGTGGGAGTACTTGATTTTTGGTAGTTGTGTTCGGTTTTAGCGACCTCAAAAACCCTAATATACCAATTTTCACGAAAATATAGTAAAATATTTAAAAATGTTTGCACCAGCGCCGCTCCTTGGGTTGGAGTTAAAAAAAATTTTTATCAGATTCAGTTTCAGCGACCCCAAATACTGTATAATGCTTTTTCAAAAAAATTTAAATTTTCAAAATCGGAAAGCAATATGAGCATGCGCCTTCGCCAAAATTGTAAATAAATTTAAAAAATTCTATTTTTTATATATCTTTCAAAGAACTCGAACAAAGATAATCTTTGTTCGAGTACGGAAAACTAACTATAGGTTTTCTATGACGCAATAGGAACTTGTACATGTAAAATATACCGCCGATAAAATCTTGTTTTTCTCATATATCACAATTATTTCCCTTAGTGAGTTATGTATATAGTCATCCACACGGCAGAAAACCTCCGACAAAAGGGGGAGGTATCACCGAACGGACAGCGCGCTCTCTTCTTTACATCAAAGCGTGTGTGCAAGCGAGACGCACTCACATTCCACAAATATTTTCAATAGGCACACATCCGTGTGTCGAACAATACCAGTTTACAAAATATTTTTTTCTTTGCTCACCTGGAGTTTAACAACTTTTTTTGTTTGTAATTTGGCGTTGTAAATCATATCTGCCAAAAAATAAAATTATTGAGCCGTAAACGAGAAATCTGTTAAAGGCAACAAGGCAGCCCTGACATCGGTATATTCAGTCAGATTTTTGTAACTTACATCCATGAAGGGTAACAGTTCCAGTTATTTAAGCAGCGACAACAACAAAAGCTGGCAGTAAAGTAAAAAAAAATAAACTTTGCTAGTCGTAAATATCTTTGCTAGCTGTTATAATTAAAAATGTGAAATTTACCTGGTTTGTTTTTTTTTTGTGTAGAGATATAATTTTAAAAATGTTTAACCTATAATATATTTTAGCTGATAATTGTAAATTTAAGTAATATTATCATATAAAAGCATCCTTATACTTAAACCAGCCCTTAACCTTAACCCAGCCCTATAAGAGTATTAAAATACTCTAGGTCAAGAAAAAACGATTAATAAGAAGTTACTCATAGGTGCTTCCGACAAATATGGGTCAACCTAATATGCTTAGAGGTAACTTTTAACATTATTACTTCCCCATTCAAAATATTCAAATATCTGCCTCAGATAAAAGAGAACTTTCTCCTAAATATTTAAATTTTTGTTTTAAAATGTTTCGTTTTGATATTTTAAGTAACTCATTATGCAGTAACAGCACCGAAATGAGAGCCCAGTTAGTGAATATTAGTTGGATACCGCTTATCGAAAAGGAACCAAGCGACATTTTTAACGAAATTATCTTAGGCATCTTTTAAGGACCACCATACATATTTGTTTATTACTACTAAACCTTCCAAACTCAAACATCCCACCCTTGTCAACAAAAGCTCCCCCTGGGTGGATAACCTAATTATCCTTTTGCAAATTGTAATAATATAATAATAATAAGTTATTTATTTAGCACATTGGCTACAAAATAATAATAATACATATACTTAACCTGTTTATTAATTAATTTTTGTTTTAATAAGTTTTTAAATATATTTAAGTTTTTAGCATTTTTTATAGTACAGATAAGCTTGTTAAAATCATATATACCTCTATGGAATAAAGAATTGTGGGTTAGGTTATTATTAACTAAATTTACATGAAAATCATTACTGTATCTAGTTTGATAATCATGGAAATCTGTATTAAAATTTACAAATTTACTTTAACATTCTGGAAAAAGGTTCTTTTTAATTTTGTAAATAAACACGAAGACTAAAACCTTTATTAAATTTTTAACATTTAACCAATCAATTTTTTTTAGCATTAACTATAACGGTAATGTAAATGTAAATGTTTAAAACCAACTAAAACCTTTTTAAATTTTTTGTTATTTGCAGGGTAAATGTATGGACCTCGGAACTTAGTAAAAATAAGGTAAGATAATTTTTTAATCATTTTTTTGTGAGAAAATTAATTCAAATTAACGAAAATACAGTGCGTGCATTAAGTCTGGAATCACCCGATTAACTTTTTAGTTACAAGTAAAACACAAAAACCCTCGGATAGGTCGATTTTTATTTTTAATTTTGCAAATTATGGTGTAATAAAAGTTATTAAAATTTGCACCCCCTTGCACCCTTACCCCCCAACTTTTTTTTTTCAAATAGCAACCTACCCCTTGTGACACTTCGTTGGAAAGGTAATTTAATAAGCTTTCCCACGGTGTATAATAAAGCCTAATTTGGTAAAGGGCTAATGATAAAATGCACAATTTAGTTTATTATAAAGACATGTAAAGTATAACTTTAGTTCACTATAAATGTTCAAATTGATGTCTTTCAGCTCTTTGACAGAGGACAGTAAAAAAACGGGATTAAAATCGATTAAATAGTAAACATAAAATTGGTCAATAAAAAGAAAAAAAATTGCATTTTTCAACAGGGTATAAAATATTACAATAAGTTTAAAACAACCTTATTTAGATTCTCAGGAAGGTGCCAAGTAGGAAATAGGGCAACAATTACCATATTATGCGTAATATTTCACAAAAACAATGTTTAAATAAAACATGCGTTTTTTCATAGACCCTTTAACAAATTAGGCTTTATCATACACTGTTGGATAGCTTATTAAATTACCTTTCCAATGATGTATAACAAGGGGTAGGTTGCTATTTGAAAAAAAAAGTTGGGGGGTGAGGGTGCAAGGGGGTGCCAATTTTGATAACTTTTTTTAGATCAAAATTTGCAGAATTAAAAATATAAATCGACCTGTCTGAGGATTTTTGTATTTTACTTGTAACTAAAAAGTTATTCGGGTGATTCCAGACTTAATGCACGCACTGTATGGATAAAAACTTAAATAACTTGTCGAATCTATTTTGTGCTTTATTAATCTAAAATGTGTCTGTTCTCAAATATTTACAGTGCTAATACCTTTATGAAAATTAACTTTTATAAGTCGTATTCCAACACTGTTCATGTTGCTTCTAAGACAGTAAACTAGCAAATAAATCTTGATATGTATTTATAGTATAAATTTTATACAGGAATTAAAACGCAACTAAACATTTTCAGGGCCGTACACATTGATTTTTTCTAACCCTGAATAAATATAATAAATCTTTAATTACATTTCTGCTTTCAAACGAAAATACACACAAATTTACATTTTTTTCGACAAAAATAAAAGAATTGATAACATAAGATATAACTACCGTGGTTTTTACTACCGTATTTGTTGATAAGGTATTTAACTTTCGTGTAAACGCCCTTTTCTGCGGTATTTACGAGTAATTATTAATCGGGAGTTATAAATCTAACCCTCTTGAAGAATAGAGTTAATAATCGGAATTTGGCAGTGATATTGCCAACCTTAGGCGAAAAAATCAAATTAACCCATACCTGAATACACAGCAGCTAGTTTTCTAGGAAGTGTTGTTTTTTTTTCTGAATATTGGCAATATTTGCGCTACTTGTTTTGGACTTTTTACTTGTGATATTAAGTACTACAATGTGAGTATTGTATACAATATCTTTTCATATTAACACAACCCCAAGCAACGTGTGTTTAATAATATGTACTAGCATGATGTAGTAACATAACAAAAATAAAAGAATTGATAACATAAGATATAACTACCGTTGTTTTTACTACCGTATTTGTTGATAAGGTATTTAACTTTCGTGTAAACGCCCTTTTCTGCGGTATTTACGAGTAATTATTAATCGGGAGTTATAAATCTAACCCTCTTGAAGAATAGAGTTAATAATCGGAATTTGGCAGTGATATTGCCAACCTTAGGCGAAAAAATCAAATTAACCCATAACTGAATACACAGCAGCTAGTTTTCTAGGAAGTGTTGTTTTTTTTTTTGAATATTGGCAATATTTGCGCTACTTGTTTTGGACTTTTTACTTGTGATATTAAGTACTACAATGTGAGTATTGTATACAATATGTTTTCATATTAACACAACCCCAAGCAACGTGTGTTTAATAATATGTACTAGCATGATGTAGTAACATAACAAAAATAAAAGAATTGATAACATAAGATATAACTACCGTGGTTTTTACTACCGTATTTGTTGATAAGGTATTTGACTTTCGTGTAAACGCCCTTTTCTGCGGTATTTACGAGTAATTATTAATAGGGAGTTATAAATCTAACCCTCTTGAAGAATAGAGTAAATAATCGGAATTTGGCAGTGATATTGCCAACCTTAGGCGAAAAAATCAAATTAACCCATACCTGAATACACAGCCTCTAGTTTTCTAGGAAGTGTTGTTTTTTTTCTGAATATTGGCAATATTTGCGCTACTTGTTTTGGACTTTTTACTTGTGATATTAAGTACTACAATGTAAGAAATGAAAATAAAAACATACTCTTATATTAGTTAACATACATTTATAAATAAAACTATATTGTCACGAACAAACCATCGGTTTCTGTGACAATCTTTTAATAATTTAGTTTAGTACAATAATTATAATTTCGAGCCATTTAGAGTAGTATTAGTCATAGTAGTAGTAGTTAGTAATTATATGTACAAATTGTTTTTGAAATAAAAAATATTAATAAAAATAATAAAAAAGTATTGTATACAATATCTTTTCATATTAACACAACCCCAAGCAACGTGTGTTTAATAATATGTACTAGCATGATGTAGTAAAACTTACTGTAACATTTGTTAAAGTATATCATAGTTATAGTAAGGTATACTTTAAGTTGTATTGATCTAGTTTAAAGTAAAATAACAATCGGTAAATAATACCAACATTTAAAAGTTACAATACAGAAAAAAGTAATAAAATAGGATCCGATTATTTTCTCACTGTAGTCCAATGAAGCCTGCTTTTTTTAACATTTGTTGCTCGAATAGCGACAATTTAATAGTAGTCCAATGAATGACGTTTTTCTGCTGCGAATTCTTTCGGATAAGACCGATTGACGTGAAATTTGAACTGTACTTAGAGGATGGCTCAATGAACAAGTGACCTAGTGCCGATGCGTGCTTTTACCCGGGGGATGAATGTCACCCCTTCTCGGGGGGTTGAAATTATTATACTCCATTGTCCCTGATAATTCTTCAGTTTTCGGCGGATAAGTAACTTTCAACCAGTTCGAATTACATCTACAGAAATTAAAAAAAAAACAATCTTCTTGTTTTCTTATGAGCTTTATTTTTGTTTATCACAATTTGTTTGTTAAAACGTAAGGTTTTCGAGTTATTCGTGAAAAATCGTTCAAAAACATGCATTTTTTCAATGAAAACCGAACATTTTCAATCACGTATAACTCAAAAAGTATTGACTTATAGATATAACTTTATAGGGAACTTTTTGCTTGGAATTCATTCCTCTATCGATTCCTGTGGTTATTTTGAGTATAATAATTTCAAGCCCCGAGAAGGGGTAACATTCACCCCCAGGGTAAAAGCACGCATCGGCACTAGGTCACTTTTGTTCCTTGAGCCTTCCTCTAAGTACTGTTCAAATTTCACGTCAATCTATGTTATCCGAAAGAATTCGGAGGTAATATCGTATTTTTAACGTCAACGACTGGACTATCCAGCGATCAAAGAGATATATTAGCAACACGCACCCAATATTTTTTTTAAATCGATTTATATCTCGGGCAACGACCCATAAAATTGTAAAAATAACTTACTTTTAATAATAACACTAGTGTGCAAGGCTTTTATGTTAAACATTTGACAAGTGCTTAACCGTATTCATTATGAAACCCAAATATAAAACCTCTTGGCAGCTATATTCTTAAGAATTTCTTATGGACCTCATTTTTATTAAATAAAATTTATTTCCTCTTTAATATTTTTTTGGTTTTCAATAATCTAATCATCTCCAAGAAATAGTTAATATTCGACTAATAAAAATTTCTATTAATATAAAACCTATTAGGTTTTAATTTAATAGATTTTTGAGATGCGGATGAAATTTTCTAGTCTGCTGCTTCTTAGAAAAACTATAAACTTGTTTACATTCCGTTAAAATGGAAGTAGTGTTATTGAGAATTTGATAGGCAATAAACCAGGCGGATACCTATTGAAAAGCCATGAATTCTCACAAAACGACATCTTGAAAAAAAATACTGCTACCAACAAAAAAAATACTTTTCCCTATAGGCCATGTTCATAAAAAAATGTAAAAGTGGTGGTATATAAGCACCAAGTTATGGGGATATGCAAAATTTCAGCCAAATCGGTGAGATGAGTGTCAGGTTGAGGGGCTAGCATATGCCTATCAGAGTGGATACCAGTGAGAGCCGATATACTGGCACTGGGTATCCACAGGCTAAGGCCCAAAGCCTTTCTGGTAAAAAATGTCAAAAAGGACATTTTTTCTTTGAAATGGTCCGTTTCGTGAAAGTGGATACCCAGTAAAAATTGCTTAGATAAAGACGTTATTTTTATATGTGCGAGTTATCGCGTGTAAATAGGGGAAAGCTTTGTTACATTTTTGCTGCCGTTTTTATATTGTTATCATTTAACCATATTTAACCTACCAGTATAACAATCTTTTGTATCATTGAATGCAAAACTATTAACATTAACCATATGGGATATCATATGGGAATTTAATCAATTTAAGATACCACGGGAAAAACGAGTTAAGTTCATAAATATGCAACGTAAAAACTTAAAGACTCCCAAACCAATCAAAATAAACATTTTATTTCATATTTTTTTTACTGGTCAGATGAAAGAATATTGTGGTCCTTTTTAATGAATATTTAGTTACAAATGGATAGGAAGTTATGATCCTATACAAATGTAATTTAATTTTTGTTAAAATGATCGATTTTTCGAGACTAGGATGATCTTGTCTTGACAATTTCTCGACAATTTACTTGTCAACCATAGACCAGGCAGGTTTTTATTATTGACAATGATTATTTCCATAACTTATGTCTCGAGAACTTAAAACTTTTATGTGTTAGGTGTATGAAAAGTAAAAAAAAATAATCAAGAGTCAAGAAGTCTCGTTTCTTGATCAAGAGTCTCGACTCTCGACGACTTGACTCTCGTCTTGTCTTGATTTTTTTTATTACACTCGTCTTGATTTCTTCTCGAGTCGAAAAGAAGACAAAAAATCTTGATTTTTGGACTCTCTTTCTCGAAGTCTATTGGTTTACCGACAATGATGAATATCCGGACGACAAAATATCCGTACGACAAAATTTTCGGACTTGGATCATTTTTCCAGTATTGCCTTTAATTTAAATCGAGTGTTCTGAATCAACAAATCAAATAATTTACGTTTTATTAATTATAAGATTTTAGTTTTATCTTCTTTAAACACTAAATTGAAAAATCTATTTTTAAACAATATCGTTTTAGGTTAAAATATTTCAGGAAAATAATTGCAACACGAATATGTAGAATAGGGTATTTCATAATTTTGAAAATTCGTGAAAAGTCCCCCTAATGTCGTGAAAAATAGAAAAATAGGATGTCAAGTTTCAGCTCAGAAAAATTAAATTATAATCAAAAACTCGTATTTCACGATATACCCTAACGCAGATTTAAGTTTGTTTTGTGAAGGGATTAGACCGGTTTTATTTGCAGCTTTTTGTGCTTTCAACAGTCTGATCCCCGTATGTTTCTACTATTAGGCATAAAAAACTGTAGTGAATATATGTAACCCTTTTAATCCTTTACAGAATGCTTAAAACAGTTTGAAATTTATTTTTAGAATTATCGAATTTATTCATTTTCAAATTTCCACACTATACCTTACCCAGGGCCGTAGCTATGGGGGAAGCGTCCCCCTCCACCCATTTTGAAAAGTTGTATATTTCATTGATCCAAAACAAAAGTTGTATATTTTATCGATTCAAAATACAAAATTTGTATAATTTTACAAAAATAAGTTGTAAACTGCAGGCAGACAAAAAGTTTTTTTTTAGTCATCAAAATTTTGGTTAGGGATAAAGCTTTTTTGGATTTGGAGGTGAGGACCTTTTTTTAGTTATCAAAATTTTCGTTAAGGGTGAAAACTGTCACGGACAAAGCTTTTTTTTGGAAATAAAGCTTTTTTCTTTCGAGGAAAAAAGTTGTATGTTTAGGCTAAAAAAAGTTGTAATTTTTGACCTTCTTTCTCCCCACTAAATCTTCTTCGCTACGGCCCTGATCTTACCTGTATGGAATTATATCATAAATTAGCATAACACAGGATCAACGTTTTTTGAGCCATATGCATTTTCCAAACTTCAGAAACGGGAAGTTAAAAATGACCCTGTGATGATTCTATAACAAAACCTCGATCAAAAGCAAGGAAAAGTCCTTATAGACTATGTCTGAAAATCATTCCTTCGGGAGCTACAAACATTTATCTATAATGGTGTGCTTTCATGAAACTAACAGGAATGATAAATTGTATTTATTTTTGGGAATTTTTTTACTCGGAACCAATAAAAAGGTGTAGAAATATTTATTGCATTCATTCTCGATAAGACAAAAAATAGAATTTTTTTCTACCTTAACCTAAAATTTTCAATAAAAAAAATCGTCCGTCTGTCTGTCTGTCCGTCTTGTTTACAGACGAATCAATTTTTTTATTGCAGGAACGGTTTAGAAACGGTAAATTTTCATAGTTACTAGTAATCGGGTAAAAACTTGGCCAAAGTGCAATGAAATCAATTTTTAGCAATAACTTTTAAACGCCTTTAATAATGACTTTGTTTCAAATTTAGCATAAAAAATGCTTTTTTAATATAAGGACGTCTCTCCGGTAGTATACTAAGTTAAAAGTATCTTGGTAAAAAGCTACTAGGAATATTTGATTTTTTAGAAAAGTAACTTAAACTAAAATCGAAATATGTACAATTTTTTTATCTTAAATGGTTATTAAGTTATTTCGAAAATACATATTTGCAAAAATAAATGAACAAAAAGTATAATGTACCGAATATTTAATAAGGGAACTTTTTTTGTATACATCAGTACTTACAGTTAATAAAATTCTGTAGAATTAATTTATTTATAAAATTCTGCAGAATTAATTTATTCATATATAATATATTTATTTGAATTTGTTTATTTATCGTTGATTAATAATACAGAGTAATTCGTTATTAAAATAAATATTCAATATTTTTATTTCCCTAAATCATAAATTTATAAATAGTACGGTCAAATTAAAACGAAAAACAGCAAATAGCGGAAAAGTTAATATAGTTTTGATATTTTGGGATTATGCTCTATAAGGTTAAGATTAAAGGCCCGTATCTTCCTCTCCTGAGCAGTGAGCACATAGGCACAAACCCCCTTTTTTTTCTCAAAAAACACCCCCTGAACCCTCGATCTGACGAAAAAAAAAAATAATTTACCAAAAATGTTTCCTTTGAAATTCTATTGTTTATAATATTGCAAAAAATCAAGGCAGTAGACCAGCGGAGTTTCACGTCCAGCCCTGTTGAAAATGACGGGTTTGTGCACCATTTATACCCGCCCAGACCCGTCATTTTCAGTAGGGAGGGTTTGTTTTTTGACAAAAATGGGGTTTTGCACCCACCGTCCAGGAGGGGACGGTACGGGTCTTTGTTTTACTCCCAAAAGAGTGCATAATCCCGAAATATCAAAACTTTATTAATTTTTCCGCTATTTTTTCTAATTTTCCCGCACCAAAAATTTTAACGTAATTTAAATTTACCGTGTTGGCCTGATTCAATTATCGCAGGGTCGCTTTCCCGTTTATTCATAGCCACCTTTCGCAGGGTTCGGGGATTTTTATTCCCTTATAAACGTACCTAATGATTTATACATTTTGCCAATTATGACTATTTATATACACACAGAAAAGTTTTAAACCATTTAAGTGCAATGCCAGGGACAGTAAGCAAAGGCAAAGTTAAACTTCAAAAGTATTATTTGATTATACAGTTTTTGACTTTTTCCATATTTTTTACCAAGTTTGCCGGCCCCCCAGGAGGACCCCCTGTGCCCGGGCCTGTTTAAGTGTTTTTAGTAAACATTTATCCGCCTGTAACTTATTCAAAACATGTTAGGGGCTATAACATGATAAAAAAAGCCCAAAATTTGTTTTTTGAAGTAGAAAACCTGTTTATCTTTTCAACAGTCATTTTGAATATTTTTCGTGTGTTGCGATAAAATAAATTTTATTCTATTTTTGTTATCAAAAATTCATGGAATTCATAACCTCGTCTACCTTTGGTCATGAAGTAAAACTGAAATGACTGGACTGGTTCGATAATCAATAATTCACAGGTAACCTTGATAAAACACAAATGTTGAGCCATTTACTCTTTTCAGTGACAAGGAAAAGTAGGAATAATTACACCGTGTTGGTAACGAAGCTTTTTGGGCTTAAAAAGGATGAAAACAGGATGTTGGTGAATCCGGATTTTCCCTGAAAATGCAAGTGTTTACCACAATAATTTAAAGAGAGAATACTTACGTATAAAATACGTAAGGCAGTCAACCCCATGGGCGTGATTCACCCTCATAGGGACGCAATTTATTTTTTGCCGTCCCTATACAAATCTTTACCGTTCTTATTTTTCATGAAAGTTTCATTCAATATTTAATACTGTCACCTCACGTATTGATGACTTTTTTCATTTATCAATTTTTTGACGTCTAAAAAAAATCTGAAATCCTGTGTTAACCTGAGCGTCTTTAAAGCATTTTCCAGAAGGAGAGGGGATGGGGAACGAAGTAGCAGATATTTATAAAGCATTTCCATGGTTTTAGAGTATTATATGACCTAAAATATATTATATATTGCTGGATAAGAAACAGTTGTAAAAGTTATAGTAATGTATGACTGTTTATAGTATTTTTGGCACTTACGCGGAAAAAAAAATATAGCTAGGAGCGCTATAACACACATACCAAGCAAATTATAATCGCTTATTATATAAATACAAGGCTTTCTCTTACAATTATGGCAGTCAGTGTAAAAATTTATATGAAATACTTTAATTGTTTAGTGAATAATAAAATATAACAAATAGTATGGCATTTATAGCTTAAATAGATTTAATTATTGTCCGTGCTAATAATTTTTATAATATAATAAAATTTCTGTAAATTTATAATAGTGCCTGTAATAAATATAATCGTGTCTGTAATATATATAATCGTTTCCAATTTATTTTTAACATTATTAGTTATTGTGTCCCTTATAATCTATAGCTTAAATCACTATAATTTGCCACTGTAACCAAATATCTTATAATGTATAGCGCAGAGCCCACTAATTTCTTTCCGTGTATTTGATATATTTAGCTTTTTTTAAAGGAGGGGTATAGTTGGATACATCATTTTTTGAGGGGATTAAAATAGTATTAAAAATCGGAGTTTTTGTCAAAGTTTCTTAAATAAGTCAAACAATTTTTTTTAAATCATGAAAAAAATGTAAATTATACTCTAGAATAGAAAATTTAATAACTTTTAAAATAATTTATCACACCACCTCCATTTGCATTAAAAAATATCAAGTTTATACCAAAGGATAGTCTATGTTGTCCCATTTACGTGGTCTGAATTTAAAGTTGATATCTCAACTCGTTCAACTTTTGAACCGTACTCTGTGTTTTTTTTACAAAGGCATGGCTTTAAAGTAAACGTATTTTTTCGGTTAAAATAGAAGAAGAAAGCTCGCGAAAAAACAATAAGCAAAAAATCTAATTAATTTTAATTTTATGTAAAAGAATTTTAAATTTATTTTAATTTTCGGATACAATTTTAGCTTTTTACAGTTTACTTAATTAATAATAGTAAAGGAGCTGTTTGTAATTGAAATTTTGGGTTTGGTATCTTGTTTTATTCTGTTTATTTTGCTGTAAATTTCAGGAATGTCATTTTACATTTTTGCTTCCCCCTTTCGTTTGACAGACATATTTATTAAGAAATGTAAACCCTTACAATGTTTCAAATCTAGCTTACACAAAGCCTTTAAATAAAAACTTGAAATATAGAATAATTTAGAAAGCTAAACTTACCGAAATGATTCAAAAATTACCCCGAAAGTTTTGAACATAAATTAGACATTATACGCTTGATAAAACCTTTCGTTGTCCACATGGGCGTCGGCAGGGGACAGTTTTTCCCCCTGGAAAATAAAAAAAGAACAACTAGAATGCATAAAGGAGGATGTCTGCCCCACCTTGGAAAAATCTTACAACGAGGTTGTAAAATAATTGCGAAAATAAAGAAAAAGTGCTAAAAAAGTGGTTTCTGTTTTCTGTTTTTTTCAGAATATACTACAACTTTTATGAACATAATCCGCATGCGGCACTTAATTGCTATTCTTCTTTGTTTGGAACATACATTAGAAATTATAAGCTGGATAATACCTTTTGCTTGCTCCAAGGGCGTCGACGAAAGAAAGTTTCTCCCCCTAAAAAATAAAAAAAAACAAAAAAACATAAACATAGCTAGAAGATGTCTGCCCTATCTTGAAGGGGAGAGGAATCATTCGCGCTCTCTTCTTTCCGTCAAGAGCGTTATAACTTATAAGGCGTGCGTGCTTACAACGGGCCTCCCACTTGCACACACATTCCAAACATATTTCCCGTAGCCACAGATCCGTGCGTCAAACTATAGCTACACTGATAAATTGGACATAACTTTGTCGAAAAACAATTGAAGTGCGCTGAGAATAAACTCTTGATCAAAGCTTTTTTTATGTAAAAGTAAATTAGGGGATACACAAAATTTGGGCTGATGACTTTTTTTCGGGGACAGCTTTTGTTCGGGATACCTACAACGCCCTGGATAAAATTTTCCAAAAGGGGGCCCATAAACTGTAGTTGCACCAGGTTCCGAGCTGGCTCTTGGCGACCCTGTCCACGACTATCATAAAAATAGTAAATATAACCTTGTACCAACGCTTTAAAAGCTTTCAAGCTCACTGGGATTCTCTCATATTAGTTCAAGGCAAGCATTTTAAAATCGTTGCACTTAATATTCAGGAAGTCAACCTGGGACACCCTATAATATATGCTTTATAGTTATATACAGGGTTAAATTACCAAAAGCAATAAATTCGATAATTCGTTTTTTTTTAGATAAGCTCACTCACCCTAAAATTTAATATAGAGGACACCCCTTACGCAAATCACCCGACGAAAAACTAACAGGAGTGTTCTGTTACCATCCACTACTACCCTTTAAAATATCAGCCCGTGTACATTTATTGCAATTTAAATTTATTATTTGACTGGAGTAAGTATACTTGGTGTGCTTGGGTCTGGACGAAGACCAAAACTAAGATTTATTTTTGTTTGTGTGGCACAAATTGTGTCTTGATTATGTTGATTTAAGCAAAAACACAAGACCAAAACTAAGACTTTTGGTATTTTTTTTTTCGTTAAACAAATCAATGTTTAGGTTAAACTCGCAAGAAAAAAGCAGGTCTTAAACTTATCCTCCCTTAAAAAATGAGCAATTTTGGGATGTACTTTTTTCATAGTTTTTTTTAGCGTAGAATCAGCACTTAAAGTTGTCAACCCTAGTGCTAAATAACCTTGTATAAAAAGGCCTATTAAATAATAATTCAAACACGACTGGAGTAGTGAAGGTCAAATAAACGAATTAAAAAGAATCGATTTTCATCAAATGATAGCTCTATATTATATAGCGGTAGTCCTAGAGGCAACAGGCGCTCCCAAACATATAGGGTGAACCAGAACGAATTTTCGAAGGTACTTTTTCGGGAACTGGGAAATCGAGGGGTAAACACCTGAATTCCTCCTGGGAGGTAATCCCTTTCGTTTTCCTCTGAATGTCCTTGAAAAATACGTAAAAAAAGGTCCCACGTTTGGTAAAGATAGGATTTCCTTAATTTCCTCGAGATTACCTTCAAGATTTCCTTCAATTCGTACATCTATGCCAAATCAGCACTGCTGATCTTTTTTTTTATCCGTTTTTGAAGTGAGATAAAAAATGTTGATAAGTCTTCATAAAGTTGGCAAAATTGTGCAAAAACGAGTCTATCCATATTCACTGCACCAAATTGGAAGAACAAAAGCTGTAGGGCGAAAACTGGTGCCATATTCGTAAATTTGCCCAAAACCATATTTCAGGTTTGTGCCCCTGTACATGTGTTCGATATATTGGAAAAAATCAAATCAATTTAATTTGGAATCAATATTTAACTAAATTGTAACATGTTGGTTTATGCATGTGGTAAGCTGTTAATTCGCTCGTACTATGATCGATTTGCATAATCGAATTTAAGGTTGGCATGTAATAGAGTGGGTCAAAAAATACCAATTTTTAAATCTTAATTTTCCATATTCATTTTCTTTTCTTTTGCAAAATTTTGCGTTACGTATTTAAGGTGGTATGGCCTCATACATATGGAGCCTATAGGGGATTACCCACAGGGTAGCGATTTATTGAGTATTTTACTTTGGGTTTCACGAAAACTCAGGACAAAAGTGTAATATGAAAAACCAAGGCTTAACATATAAATAGACATTACAGTTAAAACTTTCTTTTCTTTAAAACTATTTCTACAACTTGTTTTAAGTCATAAAATTCTTTTTTGTTGCACAACTACTCTGGAAACATCAGAGCTCCCCAGCATAGTATGTTAAAAGAAATATGTGAGTAAGCAAGAGCATAGTAGACACCCAACAGACCAGAATCATCAAGCGTATTTTTTAGATTTGAAATAGCAAAATAGGCACTATTAACTTTTTTCACTACAAAGTCAATATGCGTGCCCATCTTAAGTTACTATCTATAACTGTGCCCAGAAATAGGATATTGATCTAGCCCTAATTTACAATTTAAGCTCATTTTATACTATCCTTTGTTTTTTTTTCTTATATTTTATACCTTTATACATAACAAAGCCAGTCATTCGAAGATATTTTAAAAGACAAAGCTCCTCCCCATAGGGAAAACTATTTCTCCAGAAGAGTCTTCCTTAATTGTTCAATTGTTCATTGCTTATTGAAATAGAACGAAGCGACATATTCATAAAGGATTTACTATTTATTTTCTAAATTAAATAATTTCCCATTAAATTCTATATTTTACCCAAGATATGATACCATCTACAGTGTGTATAACATAACTACGGTGTTGCGTTACGTACGTATTAAATTAAACACAATTTTTCCCCAGCGGGGAAAAAAAAGATTAGTTTTCACCCCCTTTTTACCAAAAACCATCTTACATATTTGTTTAACCTCGTACTATTCTACTTAATTAAGCATCCCCTAAGTCCAGGACTTGTGTGGGCTAGTAGTAGAGGGAACCACCGGCTTATACTGACTGTCGAACCAGTTTATAGGGAGTGTCCGCTTTACTTATCGGCTTCGCCAAATTTCAATTATTAATTAACAAAAAGGCAAATCGGCGCCAGTGAAAATCGAATTCGCTCTGGAACCTGTTCCAAATTTGTCATTATCTTAAAGTGTTGTCCAGTTATCGTGGTCCCAAATTTCCCTGAAAGACCGACTGACAAACAGACAGACATAGACGGAAATCATCTTTAAAAAAATCAAACATTTTTACTAGCGCAAGACTTTCCTTGGCAAAAAATAAGACTATTTAACAAAAAAATGGAGATTTCGATCACAGAACTTTCTCTATAGGAGAAAGTAGAAAGTCCCTGGTCGTTTCATAGTTTGTCGCTTGGTTCCATTTTGATAGAAGTTGGAATTTTTGTGCCACCCCAATATGTAGGTCGAATCAATCTGGTTGATCAAATATGTAAGTATAGTGACGTGATTGGATGAGGCACGTATGAAATGAGAAGTATTTGCGCACAAATGGTAAAATTGCATTTGCAAACACGTAGCACTGTCCCTATTCAGGATAAAAACTGAATAGCTTCTTTTTCCAGACTTTAAGTGTGTAAAAACTACGAACAACTGGACATTTAGACGAAGAAATATATTTTTTTTTTCGTAACTTGAAAACAATTGCTCTTAAATGTACTGCTTGCAAAAAAAAACAATATTCTTTTCCTACACATTGAGAATATTCCAGCTCTGAAAAAAATACCTGGTTGCAACAACCAGATCAATTGTTAAATACGGACAAACTATTTTTCTGGTTGCTGCAACCAGAAATCTGGTAAGGGCAACAATACAACCGGATAAACATTTTTTAAGCGGTTTCTGTTTGGTTTGGTTATTATACTCACAAAGCGTTTACGCACTAGAAGAGTATACTCTAACAAGTCGTGAAGATATGTAATACTACAAATCTATCTTCTACATTTAAGTCATTTTATTTTCTTAAAAAAAATACCATACAGATTTTTTTACTAGGGCAGGTTTCCCCAGCTCCTATCTGTTACAATAAGGGAAAGCAAATAATCATGGTTTCATCAGAAATTCCTCTTTTGGATCGTTTAAAAATCTTGTGAAGGCAAGCGTGACGAAATTTGGTACCAATGCGGTAAAACGAAATTCTAAGCAACTATTTAAAAAATTTCTGTATTATACGGGGTGAATCACCTCAGGAATTTCCTTAGTTTTCCTCAGAGGAAAACGCTGAAGTTATTTATTGTCAATAAAAAGCGAAGCAATATATTATTTCAAAAAGGTAAAAACTATTTTTTTTATTGTCTTAAAATTACTATAGGGAAAAGTTTTTTTTATGTTTGTTTGGCAGCAGAATTTTTTAATCTTAATTAGGCTAGGTTGTAAGTAGGGTTGCTAAGCGTCCTTTATTTAAAAAAACAATCCTTTAATTTACCTTTTTGTTTTACCCTTGAAATACACTCAAAGGACGCTAAATATTTATGTACTTTAACTCGATCTTTCTGCTTTTGTCTTACTTCTCTCGGTGAAAAACTAACAGGAAAAAAATATTAATGGTCCTTTCGAATTAAAAAAAGATATCAAATGTTGAGCGAAAATGCTTATAGTAAGTTATTAATAACTTATTATTAAAGATATTAAGATGTTTTTTTTTGTACAGTACAGTAAGTTACGATTAAAGTTACGTAACACTTAACACCTAATTTTAAAAGTCAAATATATCGAAAGGAAGACGAAGCTAACCCTTAGGTCTTTACTTAAAAAGTTTACACCTTTTAGGTATTTTGAGGACCATGTCCCCACCCATTGGAAAACATGCTCCCCTCGAATATGCAATATGACCGCCCCTGAAGTCTTGAGACCTATTGTGATATTAGAATGTCAACAGAATGTGAAAAAAAAGGTTGATGGTGCCATTAAAGGGTCTTTAAATTAGGTATTGCCTAAAGCTTAAATTATAATAGATTCACTTAGAAAGTTTGTTTCAAACGAGGTTAATTAGGTTATTAGGTGCTGAAATACCTATAAATGTTGTCAGATGATAACGCGAAAAGCGCTTAATATTTTTTTAATCACTAAATTATAGATTTTTTATCTAAATGTCTTACTTAACCCTTTTAATGATTTTATGATTTTTAATTCTATGTTACTGAAACTTATACCATAATCTTCACAGCACGTGGTGCTAGAAGAGTATTGTACCATGGTTTAAAACTATTGGTTTTCACATTTCCAGAATCGTTAAAAATTACCTGGAGGGTGATTTTTTTGAAAATTGGTATATTGGGGTTTTTGATGTTGCTGAAAGTGAATCTGATAATAAAAATAGTGTTAGCAACCTCAAAAACCCCTATATACAAACTTTCACGAAAATATGGAAAATATTTCAAAATATTTACCCCCTCATCCCCGCGGGGAGTTAGAATTTTTTTATTATCAGATTCGATTTCAGCAACAAAATTTAAAATTTCTTAAATTTTGATTAGTTTCGATACCAACCATGGGCAGTACCGACATAAAATTAATTATATTTCTTGTTAACTTCGTTAATTTTTGCGTAAACTAACCTTTAATCGTTAAGAAATAAACTAACTAATATTAAATATCTTTACGGCTTGTTTTATGATTTTAAATTCTAAATTTATATGTAACTAAAACTTTTATTAATTTATTATACGGGATTAAGCGATTGGTAACAAACAATATGCTTTACTAATAAAGTCGGTATATCAAAAGGGAGACTGTTAATAATGAAAATAATGTATCTGCATGGAGAAACAAGCCATGAAGATATGCACGGTGTTTGGCATTACATTATTTGATATTTTTTATGGCTTTTTACTCAAGGAATCTATATTTTTTCAATAAACATAAACTAATTGTTATTAATACTAGTATACATGCAAAACCTCGTCGCTCTAGCTCAAAGGGCACCAGAGTTATTAATTAAAAACCTTATTAATAGAAAAAAATTAAAAGGTCGTAACATTCTTAGGGTTTGTTTCTGTTCCTTCTCTAGTTTTTCATGTTTTGTGATGTAGAGTCATCCCCGTTATTTAATGCCAAAAGACTGCAAACACCGTGTATAATGGTTAGCATTCTATAGTATAATCCTCGCAGCTGCGAGCAGTTAACTAGTTTTTTCCTGATGAAGTTTAAACCCTATATCGCATCGCGTTCCCATCTGGAAACAACTTTGAAGTGCCATATATGAAATAAAAGCAGTATTAGGTACTAACTACTGCTACTTCTTCATAGATGGCATTCAGAAGTTGTGTTTCCAAATGGGATATAAGGTTAAGTTAAACTGAATTCATTTTGTATTGGGATATTTATAATTTTTATTTTATTTTATTTTGACCTAATACTCTTCTGTTGTGAAGCTGCGAGGAGTTTAATTATAATTAAGCTCATTCAATAATTATTAAAGCCTCTGCATGGAGAAACAATAAATTATTTGAGACGAGAGATCATAATTGGTTATAAATTAGAACTACTAATATATCATTCATAACTTATTTGATAAATTGTTTTTGAATAAATGTAATCATTTTGATATCTATAAACTATAAACTGTATAGAAACTTCAGGGCATACCCTTAAAAAAGTACTGTTGTCAGGTATCTCATGGCAGGCCGGAGAGCCGCAAAGTCAATATATTCAATCCATATTATGCTCCAAGATTTAGTATAGAGCATCTAAGGCCTTAGAGGGCCGGTCTGACGAAAATCGCCCGGGACGTTCTGTGAGGCCAGTCCAGCTCTGAATGGACATTAAAATAGTATCCATTATACGTACGTTTAATCCACAAATATAAATCACAGAGGTCGTGTAGACTGACAATTTTCTGAGTTTTTATATCTGGACCCCGGAGATAAAGGACACCATGTCCATTTTTTGTGCATTTTTCGCTTTATATAGAGGCACTATGTCCAGTTACTATAAATAACGGAAATAATACAATGGAAAACTAAACCATGTCCATACATTTAAATTTAAAACAAAATCAAAAACTTGCTTTCCTGAAAAATTACGTTTTTGTGACATGGTGTCGTTTACCTCCGGGGTCCAGATATAAAAATTCAGAAAATTGTCAGTCTACACGACCTCTACGATATATATTTTTTTGAATATGACTATAAATAAAGAGAAAATTTATTATCTTTCTGAAAAATAATTGCCCTTTAAAGTTTTAGTATGCCATAGAATGAATCTTTTTCTTTTAAACGAAATTTGCCGGAGGGATTTTAGAAGATACAACGACTCACCCATACATTCAGCGTTTATTCCAGAGAAAAGGGAAAATAAAACGCGTTTAATCCATCCTTTTTTTATTTTCAAAGTTTGAACTCAATACATGCCATACTTTGTTCATAAAGTATATAATTTAATAAAATTTATTTATTTTTATTGAACTTTAAGCTTCTTAAGGGGATTTGGTTCCAAACTAATTTTAAACATGGATTTGTTCTAATATATACAATATATGTATTTATTGAAATTTCGAGAAAATACTATCCTTTAGTGTTACATTATATGATTATATATTTTTACTCAAGGAATCTATATTTTTTACAACAAATCCAAAAAAAAATCCACATAAAAAAGTTTGGGGCAAAAATGCATTTTGTCCTCCTAGGCACGCCTCTGAATAAAATCAAAAAAATAAATTAACATAAACTTATTGCCCTTATTAATACTAGTAATACAGTGAATTTTCCCAATTCGAGCGTGCTTGGAGGAGGGGGATTGTTGCACCCCCCTGCCCCCCCTTTGCGTCATCCCTGGGTATAAACTGACCTTAGGATAAAATTACTCTACAATGAGGCTAAAATTATGTGTAACCTTTGTAGTTACTGCCTTTGTAGTTGCGACGGCGCCTCTTTGTTGTACTGTTTTCCCTGATCTCTTTGTTGGGTAAATATATAAATAAATAAATTCCATCCAAATTAAGTACAATCTATTTTTAGAATTTGTTACAAAAAATAATTATTTTAGCCACAGCATGTGTTATCTTTAAATTGAAACTAAAACCACATTGGTTAAATCGAATGAAAGAAGTGACTAATCGTGCACAGTAAGTATGAATAGCGCTGGGACCATTCGTACACACGGGGTGTGTGAATAGTGCTAATCCAAGAAAATTAAAATATAAAGAGTGAATGATTTTTTTTAGTTTGTTATGGTTTTTATCCGATTGAGGTTGGTGTTAGTTTTGATGTACTTGTAAGGCCTAAAAGGTTCTTTTTTTATCGAAAAGGATGTCCAGCGAAAAATCTTTAAAAAATGCCCTGATACAAGAAAAAATCGAAAATAATTAAGCAATGTAAAACATACAAAACTATATATATATACCCAAGGAATGATATATTCTTTTTCAAAAGGTCAAAAATAGGAAATTAATTCCTGACAATAATTGTCAGAATTATTTTTTTGTCTAAATATTGTTGTCTCAGTTAGAAATCGACCAGGGACTCCCAAAGCAATTTACTATAAGCAAATCACATAACTTTTCATTTGACTACCTTTTAATAATATCCTTTTACCAGTAAAAGTTGGTACATAGTCCAATAACTTCGAGAGTGCGGCGCTATTTATACAAACTGTGTACGAATAGCTCCGAACTATTCATACATACCGTGTGCACGACTAGTCGCACCTTTAAACGAATTTTATTTAATTTTCTAAGTTTGTGATAAGCAAATTACAACAAACGTAATTGTTTCTATTTTTAAAGAAAATATGTGTATATCCTATTGTTTAACGAGCAAAAAAAAAACATTTTGCTAGTATTATACTTCTGTATTTACAATAAATGGTTTATAATTTATAGCAGTTTGGATAATAAATTCTTTAAAATAACGTTCTACAAAATTTAAAGTAAATATTTAGGGTACTTGTGCTATACATGAACCATAGTTAATATTGTATAAGATCTCTATTACGTATTTTTGGCAATAATGTAGAAACTTATAGGTAATAGGTAGGGATTTATTGTTTTATTGCAGCCATATGGCTGTAATTTTGTTGCAAAAGAGCTCCAAGAGATACTTTACAGCTACTGTGTTACTTGGGTTCAGTTCCGATTAAATCTAGTCAGATCAAGATCTGATAAGATCCAATTGGGTCTGAAATTGAAATTTTAAATACATTTCATACTTACCTAATCTAATCCGTTAAAATTCCATAAAAAACAATCTGGTTCGTTTAACCAAAACTGCTTAAAAGGCAAATAAATATTCAGATCTAATACTTTTTGCTAAGTCTAAATTCAGATCCGACCAGATCTGGTTAGATATGATAAAAAAGAATACAAATTACACACCTCAGATCTAATCAGTTCCAGCATTATATCTGACCAGATCTCTTTAGAAATTTTCGTATCTGACGTGTGAAACTTTTTATTTTTGTTTAGATGTGAAAGGATCTGGTTATATCTGCTTTGGTGACTTGATGCGTTTTACTGAATTTACTTAATTTTGTCATTTTGTTACGCCCATGTTAATGGTATAGGAAAATAGCGTTACAGGGGGGGGTGGGGGTCCAAAATTATCAAAATTTGCGTTACGTAATACTTGAACGTTCCCTAAGTAACGCAAGTACTAAAATAGTATAAAACAATAGTTTCATATTAGGTTTTAGGGCACTAGTCCATTTAGAAAACCACAAGCGGCTTGTTTTCTAAACTTGAACTAGTGCGCTTAAAAGGTCCATATGAAACTTTTTTTTTAATATACTATTATTAACTTGAATCCCTTTCTGTATGGTACGTCACAAATAAATGTGCAAAAGTTATTTTTGTAACACTTTATGCAAAATTGGATGTAATATAATAGGCATATATGCTATAGCTCGGCTATAACTATAGTCTTACACTAAAATTTTTGAAGCCTACCATTTAGCTTTATGCGAAATCGATTCTCATTTAAAAATAACTACAAAAGGGACGATTCCATGTTTGCTTGGCTTTTAACATTAAGTTTTTTATATCAAATATGAAATGTTTCACATCTTTCAATTTCCCTGAAGTCTCGCGTCAATAAAAAAAACTGAAAATTGTTTATTGTTTTTTTTACGTTTCTCTGCATTTGGACTTTATATCCAAAAACATTTTTTTGTCGGTCTGTCTGTCCTTTGTTCTGTCCCGAAAAATCCTCTGACCACTATAACTTAAGAACGTTTTGAGCTCAGAACTAAAAATTTGGAACAAAGGTTTCTTATGCAAAGAATTGTTTTTGGTAAAAATCGGGGAGGGGTCAAAGTGGGTAAAAACTATTTTTTTCAAAAAAAAAAAGTATTTCTTCGGAAAATTCGCCACCAATTTTCTCGATAAATTGTAATTATTAACAGTGTATACATAACCAGAATTTATTTAAGATAACCTCGAAGATAACACAAGATCTTTCTCAGTTCCAGTGTGACGTACCTATTTATAGAGGGGTTTTTGGAAGCATTTTGATGGGGGTGTCAAAAATAGGGGACTGAAAATTTGTTTTATTAATTGATCTATTAATAAAACTTTTATAATTCAATCGATACTTTTATATTTCCATAATTAAAAAACTTGAAAATAAAATAGGTTAAAAAGATGTTTTTGAACATACACCTACCCTAGAAACATTGATCTTGGAGAAGTTTCTTGACTACTTGAAAAAGTTCTTTGTAAAGAATTGGACAATTCTTGAGCAAGAGGATTAATCAAGATTCTGTATCCAGACTTGGGCAAGACTTTAGCAAGATTCTGGAAACAGAGCGTTTAGCAATACTTTGTCAAGTCTGTAGCAAGAATTTGGCAAGATTCTTGGTCAAGAATTTACAAGAGCAGATTTTCTGATATACCACATGAAATCTGATGAAAGTTAATGCCCTAATAGCACACTTTGTTTCTAAGAATATTCTAAAAAGGAAAGAATATTCTTAGAAATATCTAAGAATATTCTAGAACATTTGTACTATTAAGTATGTTTTATAGGGTGGACACGTTACATGTTCGCGCCTTCGCCAAAACTGTAAACGTTTGCCCAAATTTTTGTTCATTGCAACTCAAAACTTTGAAATTTCGAACCCCTCATGTAATACTGAGGATTTCCCCTCCCCTATAAATACATAACGCTAACAGCCAAGACCCCTCTAAAAAATGTTGGGTAATAAAACCGTTTAAGTTTCTTTAAAAATAACCTATGTAATGCTACGCATTTCATTAATTACTATTCACAGAAAATGATTGCATGTCCCAAATATTAAAAAAAATATATATAAAAAAATAATTCAAAGAAAAACCTAAAAAAAAAATCATTTTTTTTTATCTTCTTTTTGCAAAAAACGAATAAATAATTGAATTGAATACCTCGACCGAGCAGCTCGGATCGAGCGTTACTAATAAAATTTCATCGCGGTTTCAGCTGTGAGTCAATATTTAAGTTAGTCACTCAGAGTAACTCACTCGTCACAAAAATACTTTATATTTTGTCTCTATATTCAAAATTGTTAATGTTACCCATCTAAATTTTTTATAGATTAAAAAAATATGACAAAAAGTTTCTATAAACATGTCTAAAAATGCGTGGTAAGGGAGGTAAGCCTCTTTGAAAGTGGATAAAAAATTCGGTTTTTATTTAATAACTCAGGAACCCTTTGAGATATAGCAACGGGGTTCTGCGCGGAAACTAACCTTAATAAGGCTCATCCATATATGTTATTTTAATTTACTTCTTTTATTCAGGGGCGGACGAAACGGGGAGGCCTCAGTTCTTTGCCCCAAATTTTTTTCTTTTTAACTTTTTTGTGATTTTATTTTTGGTATATGATTCCTCAGGTCAAAATACATTAAAAAGGTACTCTTGTGTAACACTCTAGGACTAACCGTTTTCCATAAAAATTAAATTGAAGGTGAATTTTCACGGTTCGGGGACGAAAAATTAAATACTAAATACTAAAAAAAGTCCAAACCAAAATTTCAATGATACAGTGTGTATACAGGAAATAATAAGTTGCTAGCGATAGGCCCGTAGTATACCTCGGTTGGGGCTCGAGCCGCTGCCCCTGCCTCGCGCCTGCCCTGCTTACAGGTATGTTATATTGTGTAGGGTATATAAATAATATAAATCAATAAACATTAAAATGATTGAATAAATAATTAATTGCGCGTTTTCATTTCTATTTGGATGCTTAAAGTAAATATAAATATTATTTCCGCTAAGTAAACTAAACTATATATAGCGATTCATTTAAGTATTCGGTACAGTGCGGCCCTAAAGTTCGCCTCCCTATAAATTATGGTCTGGAAAAAAAAAGGATTTAATTAAAGACTACAGGGGAAAAACGATCTAAGTCACCTTTTTTTTTAATTACATTTTAGTGGAAATAAATAAATCACATTGGTTCCCAAGGTGAAGTTGGAAAATGTTAACTTGTGTAATTTTTATGAGCTTTTTAAAAAATGCCGTTTTATGGAAAACTGATTAAAGTTGCAGCGTACCATGAAAGAATGTAATAATTTATTTTTCCTACGACCTAGTTAGTAGTTACTGCCTATTTCCCACCCGTTGCCTATGACAACGGTTGAAAAGTGACAATCAGCTGATTTTACATATCTGCTGTCAGATAATTAGTAAACGTCAAACACATAACCTCAAATTGACAAATTAATTTTAAGATAATTTTTGCGTTTTTTGGATGTTTAGGTGTTAGGTCGTAGGAAAAATAGTATACCTACCTCGACGCAAACCATTTTAGTGCACATCGAGTGCTTTTTTTACTCGACTGAGCCTCGTGCACTAAAAACTAGGTTCCCTTACTCGGTGCGTAATATACTATTAAGCTCTTCTGAGCAGTGAAATAAAGTTATTTTGCTTCGCATTGATAATATACACTCTAAAAAATGTATTAAATACAAACATTATTACTACTATAGTAATATGGCAGACAGTGCATAGCTTCCTTCTCCAAAGTTGGCTGGAAATGTTTTTGGTAAAAATCAGGGCGGAGAAAACTATTTACCATTTTTTGCCTTTCGTTAGAACAAAATTTTTGAAAATTATTTTTTTTTATTTTTATTTAGTTTTTTTTTTGTGGATCACGGTAAAAATTTTGAAACTGCTAAATTTTCACGAAATTCAGTATTTTTTTTGCAGTAATTAAAAATTTCAACTTATACGAAATTTAAAAATACAACTTTGTTTCTTGGCCTATTATCATGATATGCACAAATTAGGAATGTTAAATAATTCAAAATAGCCTTTGTTTCGGAGGTTTTGACCGTAATAGGAATATTACTATTCCACACATTGCGATTTTAGGGCGAAAATATTTATTTTTGCCGACCTCATTTTTTTTCTATGAAAGGCCCTAATGAGTCAAAAGTCACAACAAGGACAAATGACTTTTATTATAAGGGGTCGTGCACAAATTACTTAAGATTTTCAGGGGATCCGAGAAATATTACTATTTGTACTTTGGTACATTATCTTACATAGACGGGTGTCTGAAAATCTCTAAAAAATTTAGTTTCTGAAGGAACTTAAGGGATTATTTCTACCAATTTTGAAAAGAATCTATTTAAAAAAAATATAGGGGCGCAACTTGACGAGAAAATAACTTTTTACTCGTAATAAACTTTAAAAATATTTTTTAACAGACTCGATGTAGAGCTAAGCAAATCAACTTGCATGTTCGAAGCTCATTACCGGCTGCTGCTTTTCTGTTGTTTTAATTAAATAATTTTTACTTCCGTTTAATAAGTATTTGAAAAATTGCAATGTACTACCCACTATGAATAGTTTATAGTGGAATGCGAAGCATTAAATATCTTCCCGGCTTATTATTATAATCCCTCCATAAAGGGATCGTAGTTGTGTAAAAATCCGTGATAAGCGTTAGATAAGCAAGCAATAGGTTTAGTTTTATGACTATTTGGTAATACATGAATTATAATTTATAGGTACCTGTTTAAAAATACATAAAAATACATTGATTATTCGTGTTTTCTCTTAAATAATGCGTTTCATTATTATGCTTATTTTAAATAGTTACCTATTTATTTAAAGTTATTTATTACTAATCGATTATTAGTCGATTACAAAATCCCTATCTTCTTATAAAAACATTATTACAGGCTAAAGAATGAAATGTAAAGGAAGCTGAGCGGCTCAGCCAGAAACCCCCTGGAGCAATTAGAAAGTATAGAGTTTAGATTAATTGAATTTCAAGATATTTTATTAGCCCCTGCTGAAATTCCGCAAGCCTCCCTTTTTTATCGAATTCTGACAAACTTTTTAAAATATGTCAATGGTAGTTTTCTTGAAAATTGGTATATTGGGGTTTTTGAGGTCGACAAAACTGAATCATGATATATTTTTTTTTTAAATCCACCCCTGAGGGGCGGGGGTAGTTTTTGTGAAAATTAGTACCTCTATTTTAAGTTTTTAAGTTTGCTGAAAGTGAATCTGATAATAAAAAAATTTTACGCTCGGAGATGAAAAAGAATAAAAAAATTCTAACAACCCCCTGAGGGGCGGTGGTTGCTTTTCTTGAAAATTGGTATATTGGGGTTTTTGAGGTAGCTAAAACTAAAACTTATATTTTTTTTTCTAAATCCACCCCCTGAGGGGCGGGGGTAGTTTTCGTGAAAATTGGTATATTGTGGTTTTTGAGGTTGCTGAAACGCGAAAAGGCACCTGTAGGTGACATGTAATGAAAGGGGAAAATGTTATGTCCAATTAATTTAAATTATTCCAAAGTTCACATTTGTTTTCCCCTTTTGGCGTGACCACTCACATATGTTAAATTTTTTAAGTTCAGTGAAAAAGACTTTACGCCCGCATCGTACAAAAATATTTATTTAGTTGCAAAAGTTAAAAACATTCCATGTAATATTATACTATAAGTCTATAGACAAAGCGCTCTATTATTTTTTATGTTCAACTAAAAACTGATATGTAGAAATGATAAAATTAATCATATTATTTCGGAAATGGTAAGTATGGTTTTTAATCACATAAACATTAACAAACTTTCAACATTCCAATTTATTAAATTTAAACTCACCCGTGTCGTAATTCTCGACGTCGCTGTTGTTGGATAAAAGTTTTTCTTTAACATTTTCATCGTCATTTTCCGCGTACTTGTATAAACTATTACTTTCCTCGGATTTTGAAACTTTAAACCTTTCCGGCATTTTCAAAAAATTTTATCGAAATGTCTTTTATTGGCTTTTACTACTTATACACGTTTTTAAAATCGAAAAAGTTTTTTTCTCTTAGTACCAACTTTGAAAAATGAAAAACTGAAGTCTTCCACATTTATTATCAAACACGAACGGATTATAATATTTTTCCGTCTAGGATTTTCAATACAGTTTGTTTTGTTTACTTAACCATACTGACATCTATTCTGTTACGAGAATTATAATTTTTGAATTTGATTATCAACGCCATCTATCCATTAATAGGATAGACTTGAATGTAATAGCGTTATGTAGCACGTCGGTGATAATCTAGGTAGAAAATCAATATTTGATATATACAGGGTCATCATTCCAGTTTCATAAGCTTTTTTGTATATTGCATCTGCAATTAAAGCTTTTACAATATTCTTGCAATATTGCAACATTTTCGGGCATTACAACTTGTGAAAGCAATATAACTGAAATATTTTTGTATTCCTACCCTACAAACACAGGGTGCTGGGCCTATAATGGCCCTTTTCTGGCTGGAAACGGGCCAGTATAGGGCAATTAAAGGAACAGCACCCCGTGTTTTTAGGGTATCAGAAATTTTAACTTTTAAAAGGGGATCCCCTTTTCGAGTTTGGCAAATATGATTACACGTGCCATAGTACTTTTAAAAAAAAATCCTGTAGGTAGGTTCTATATAGGAAATTTCCCGCAGATCCATATAGGATTTTTGTCGCATTTCCTAGTGATTCCACACATGCAATGTGGAATTGGAAGAGCTTAGCATAGCAAAAAAAAAATCCGAGCCCGTGGCTGAAGGAGCCTGGCAGAGCCTCCAACCATTGTAAATTGTATAATGTTTATACAATTTATTTTTAATTATTTACTTTATATACAGCAACTTATAGAATTATTCGTCACAAACGTCGGTGAGAAACATTTCAGCGCAGTTCCGCGTGGTTTCATATTAAAACCACGTGGAAAACTTTAATACTGGAAATTTCCTTAAAAAATGTGTGGGATTGAAAAGGATATTTTCTAAAAATGAAACATTATGAAATTTCCTTAAAAAATGTGAGCGATTTAAAAGATTTCCTAAAATAAAAACCACAACGTTCCACACTTGTAATCATGTCAAATAAAATGACGATATTTCATCCTAATGATAATTTTAGGTGACTAAAATAGATCTTCAAATTCAAATACACTGAAAAAACTAAAAAAAAAATATTTCGACGTGTAAAAGCTTACATTTAAATAAAATTACATTAAAAATCCGGTATGTAAAACGTAATTCTATTTATTTAAACATGTAACTTTTTACATGTCAAAATGTTCGTTTTTTCAGTGTATGACGATATATTCTGAAGGGATTTAAATCCCAAATGGAATTTCTTGTTAACTTGGGAAGAAATAAAAGAATTATATCGTAATAAATTAAACATTTATTTGTTTCCTTCTGTAAAAGCTTTCATTAGCTGCTCTTGTATTTGGTTGGTCTTTGGCGTTTGTGGAGTATTTAATAAATATTCCGACACTGTAATATAAAGTGCCACACACAGTCCAATGAATGCGGCTAATACTGTGCTTTTATTAAATACAATGCACGTTGCGATACATAATCCTATATAGGTCAAATATCTGGTGAAGGATACATATTGCTTCCTGCTCTCTGACGCCATATCTGAAAATTAAAATTTGCATCAGAGAGTCCTGCGAAAAAATAGGGATTACGCAGATAGCAACCGCTCGTCATTATGATGAGTTTTATTTACCTTTTCAAAAACGGTGGGGTTCCTAAAAACTCTGCGTCAGAAACTAAAAGCTAGCTCTGTTAGTAGCCTATGTTTCTCATATTCAAAACCAAAAATGTGAAATTATTCCAGTGACATTTTTAGTTGTTAATAAGAATGGCGATTTTTATGAAACGTTAGGGGTAGCTTGGAGATGTTAATAATGACAAGGTAGTTTTAAATAAGTCTCTAAAACATCACTAAATTTGAAGTAAAAGTTTTATAACTTTTAATGAGCAGCATTTGTATTATATTTTGTTTGACTTTAATTTTGTAAAATTAGTATTATTTTACGACTAAAAAGTTGACAAAGTTATGCTGGAATTTTAAATTATGCTCTATTTAATAATAATTACGTATAATAATTACGTAAAAATGTATAACTTTTAAAATCAAGTATTTTTTATATAATAAAAAAAAAATATTGTACTATCTGAAGGCACATAGAGTTAAGGCAACTTCAGGCAATCATTTAATTGATATAACCTCTCAACCAATAAAGGATAGCTAAACATTTTTTTGCACATCATTAGCCGATATTTATATTATATTTAATTTAATTATTGCGAAAAAAAACAGCTTAGTCTGTTTAAATTTATCTATATATTTTTGAACTTATTCATATGCTGTTAAAATTGTTAGACAGTTACCATTTCTGTTAACCTTGAAGTGATATTCCACAATATTTAAAGAAAAAAAATCACTTTTAATTTCTTTATCTTAAAATGATTAAAAACGATTTCAATTTTTAAATTAATCCATTTAAAAGAAAGCCGCATCACAAGTATCAGGCTATTTCGGATAACTTGCAATACCGGAACCCCTTTGCATATTCATGTTTGCAAGTAGTCCATTTTTAACAAATAGCGTGGGTATAGTAGGGCCCAACTTCTTTTAAATGTAAAAAAATGTAAAACATTTCTATAAGTGGTTAACGTTAAATTAATTAGCATTCAGTCGACCCACTTACGGTGCGTTTCCGCGTGTATGGCACCCTCGCACGAAAATCACACAATCAAAGCTATGAATTTCCTATGAATATATAGTCAAACTGCTCACCACAAATGCTATCGCGCGCACTAGGATAAAGGTGTATCTACAGCATTCCAGAGAAGAAATACTAGGTAATATATCTTTATCTAGCGCTGGTGCTTACAGTTCCCATTTAACCCTAGTTTTACATTTGGCCTTGACAGATAATATTTAGCTGATAGAGTTTATTAGTTAAGCAGTTATTGTTCTTACCAACACATCTGTTGTTCTTCATCATATAACCTTTGGCACATTTAACACACATGTCAGGTCCATCTCCTGTACACTCCATACATGACCTATCACATTCTAGACACTTGTAAGAACCATCACTATTTACACAAAATTGTAAAGGGGTGCAGGCATGCTTATTAATTGCACACTCGTTTATGTCTATACAGCCTTTTTCTTCTCCCATAAATGTCCAGCCTTTTCTACATTGTTTACATCCTAAAAAAAATTAAAAACATCTAGAGATCCTTTATCAACATCAAAAATTTAGAAAATAACTTCCTATACATATACCAAAAATCGATTCTAAGGGAGTTAGTATCTTAAAAATACACCGTTTTAAAAGGGCCATGGTATAGTAGCTTTAAAGGCGAATTTTGGACATACATGTAAAGAAACTTTTTTTTAGTTTTTGATGTAGAATCATCCTGCTTCATTAAAATTTTAGATTTTGACATTTTAGTGTTGTCCGTTAAAAAAATGGGGTTATTTCTGAAAAAAAAAAATAGTTTTTTTGCATGTTTTTTTAAATTGTTGTTGTTCCTGTCCAAAAAAAACCGCAAAAAAGGCAAGTTTCTGTTCTTTAACTAATGACGGCAAACATAAATTATATTAAAAAAACTTTGCTCAAAGAGATACATGTAATCTCCTTAAATAAAAAAAGTTCGAAGGAATTCTGTATAGTATGTGTCAAATGACTTGACTAAAGGCTTAGTCTAAATCAGTATGAAAAAGAAGCTAAGCTGCTGAAAAAAACAAGTAACTAGGTAAATAAATATTTACCATTAGCTCCTGCATGAGCACAGGTTCCCTCACAAGCATCATGGCATGGTGAGCACAAAAGCTTGTTGTTATCTCTGTATGCTGCAAAGTACCTGTCAGCACATTTATCACAAGTTTCTCCTGCATAGCCTTGTATGCAAGAGCAGGTACCATTGCCTTTTCTGGTACCAGCACCACGACATTTACCGTTGTTATTGCAAACGTTTTTTGGGAAGCCTGGACAAGGTTCACATTGTTTGCCAAAATGCTCTGCTGGACAACATACCTGGAAAATTAAAAGAAAATATTTATTATTAATTTTTTTAGTAAATTTATATTTATCCTAAAATACTGCTTCCAAGAAAACAATTATCCCTATAGTAATACATAGTTAAATTTTACAAGAAAAAATACGAAGTTATATTTTAAACCCTCAAAAAATGTCTAAAAAATAAAAAAATATGGTCGAATGAAGAATTTTGTGTGCTTTAAAATAACCCCAACCCCCTTTCAATTAAAAAAAAATCCACCTTGGACCCCTGACCACATTTTAAAAGTTTTATAGTTAATAGTTAAATATGACTCCCTTATACCTCCCCGATTTATACCAAAAACAATCCTAGCTGAAAACTATGGATAAGGAACATATTTTCAAAATTTGTATTTAGTATTTAGCTCAAAGCGTTCTAACAAATTTCCTGGGCAAAGACAGACAGACAGACAGATCAACCGACAGGCAGAATTTTTTTCTCTATCATCTTTTTTACGTGTAAAACGCGGAACTTTTTTAGAGGAATGTAAAAGTGGACATTTTTTCGATCATTTTAGACACAAAGTATAATATACATACCTGAGCTACATCTAAGCACAACCATTTCTCTAAATCAGGCTGATCCTTTTGTTTACTAAACCACCACTCTTCAAGAGCATCATAATGTTGTTCTAAAAGTGCAAAGCACTCATTTTTGCCTTCAGAGAGGTCCTGACAAAGCATCTCTTGTATCTCAGTTAACCTGACTTCACTCGTTGCATATGGACCCATTTTCTCATCCTCCCAGGCTGAATCACCTCCCTCAAAGCTTTTCTTGGATGTTTTTTTCATAGCCTGCAAAAAAATAAACAAGCCATTACAAAATACTGCTACCAACCAAAGAATACTTTCCCATATAAGACTATGTAATTTATTTTGAAACTTAAGGGTCAGATGGTAAAGATTTTTAGGAATGAAAAAAATTTTTTTGTCTTCTTTGAATTTTGGTGAAGGTGACTTCACTTGCTTAGCCACTGCCTGTAAAGCTTAGACACCCTCCCTCCCTAAATGCATGACATTATTTTTGAACAGCCCCTAAAAAGAATTGACAAGATTTTACAATGTATTTGCAGATAGGACTGTTTTTTGAAGATATGCATAATGTAAATAGTTACCATACCTGATTAAAGGATTGAACGAGAAGTTTGCAGGATCTGCATGGAGGGATATGTTTATCAACCTTCGGCTCAGATAAGGGAAGCTTGCATTCAGCAAAAGAGCACATAATTACGAACAAAAGAAAAATATAACAAAATAAACGATCCATTTTTATAGATTTATGAGCAAAATAACAATTTTAAATATTAAATTAACTATTTGTAAATTATTGTTTTAAGGAAAACACTGTTTATGTCATAATTCACTTATAGACTGATATGATTTTGCGCAACGCCGAAACCCTGGATAATTTTGCCCTATATTTATTTATTTTCTTTGGTTTACCCTGCACGGTTTCCAACCCTTAGCCCTATTTCCACTTTACATGATTTTATTGGTTAAATACAGCGTTGCCGTTGTCGATTTTCTTTGACAAAAAATAATTGCAGTCTACGTATTAAATATAATAAATGTAAACAGATAGCATACTAATCAAAAATTACATGTAGTATGGAGTCACCAATAATTTATATAAATTTAATATAAATAAAAGTTTTAATTTAAAAGGAAAATAATTTGTCTTTGTTACAGGTTGCAGAGACTTTTGGATGTACATGACAACCCTGCGATCAAATCAACGTGTATTTAAAATATAAGCAAAGAAATCTAAAGCCTGTTGTATACAGTTATCTTTTTTCGTCGAGCTTAGTACTACGTCAATAACATACTAGATGGCAATATATGTTCTAGTTATTTTAAAAGCTGTTTTTAAACATGGAAAACAAATTCAAATAATTTATTTAAAAAAATAATTTTTTAATAGTAAAAACAAAATTTAAGTAAACTACACATAAAATTCTTCTGTTCTAAAATTTCATAGTTTAGTTATTATAAATTTTAATGCTTGTTTATAATTGCTCTTAATTAATGCTGTTAATAGTATAATATATAATTAATTTTTATACCTATTAAACATAATTACTTTCTAAACTTTAAAATACTGTCAACGTGTGTTTCTATCAAAGTTTAATTTAAAAAAATATTGCTTTTTAAATAATGACCATAAGAAAAAAAGCAAAATTTAAAATATTTTTAAATACATGATGCGATAATATTCAGAATAATTTATTCTAGTATTTTAAATTGTTAGGTGTTAGGCTTTTTAAACGAATTTTTTGCGAAAAATGTATTTTTCATACCAGCCTATTGTTATCAAATTTGGACCTGCGTAAGCCAGCTGTCAAACTTTTGTTTAGTAAATGTAAGTAAACGGGAGAGGAGAGTTGCTTGTTGTGATTGGCTTAGTTCTGTGTTGACTAGATTTAATCCTCTGTTATTATTCACGGCCATTGTGATTCTAGTGATTACGTCTTTTATTAACAAATTTTTAACAATTTCATACATGCTAATTGTTTTGTGACAACTATAATGTCTTCGCCAAGTGCTGGAAAAAGACGTATGGACACTGATGTGATTAAACTGTATCCTTTCTTTGTGTGATTTGTGTTTTTGTAAATGTAAACAATTTTTCTTTGTATCAGCTGATCAGGAATTTATAATTACGTATTTTTTCGATGTTCTACGTTCATTTGTTTTAATCCTTATTCATGATTACCATATTAAAATCGTCTATTTTTAATCTTTATTATTCACAGCTGATTGTCAAACAATGATGAATGTTCCTTAACGCAATTTTAGTATCGAAAGTAAACATGAGGTCACACTTTTAGGAGGTCTAAATGAATTTTGTGTTAAATTTTACGGACCCAGAGGAAGTGAGTATTTTATTTTACTTTTTTATTGATGTTCTATTAAGTATTAATCAGGTCATAACAATAAAAATCTATTTTTTATTAACCTTCATAACTACTCAATTTTTTTAGAAATTTGTTTTCAACAATGTTAATTGTAAAACGCAATAATATTATTGTAAAACGTATTTTTTATCAACTAGTGGAAAACAATTAAGGTTAAACAAATCCTTAATTATAGATAAACTTTATTGAAAATATTATTTGTGATGTATCGTAGGACCTAAATACATCTTCCTGTAAATTTCAAATAATCATGACTTTATGGTCAAATATTAAAGAACTGTCAAAGTTACCATTATCTGAAAAATTAATAGTGATTGTAAAAAAAAACAAATCTGTTTTGGCTATTATTTAAATTATTTTCTTAAAAAATGTTTCATTCAACAAAATCATATCTATGTGTAAAAAACAGCTGATTATTAGAATTTTCACTTAACTTTCTTTTTTTTTTAAGAAACTTGAAGTTCTGTTATGAAAAGTTGAAAACAATGTTTACCTACTCAATATCATAAAATATTTATATTGCAATTTTACTTTCCAAATAACAGTCAGATTAGACCTGAAATACGGATGCCGCTAGAATCTTTTTTGTGGGGGCAGAAACATACATTTCTCAACTAAAGATTGCAATTTTCATAACTTTTTACTTAAAATTGAGATCTTTCCAACATTTTACCTATATTCCACTGGCATAAAAGCAGTGAATCATTAATGACCAGAGTTGATACTTTCATTACAACAACAGGGTCGGACAACAGTAATTTTAAATTATTTCTAATTTTTGGTGAGTTTGTTTAATACATACCTATGCCAAATAAGATTAAATGTCTGTACTACCTAATCCGTTAAACAGACCCGGACTGGGTAATATTTATTAATCAAAATCACAAAAAAATGCCCATTTGCAAATGCTATGGCCACCAAGAAATGCCAGTTCAAATCATAAAACATAAACATAAAATTTGTTGTGCGTGCAGTCTGAAACAAGACCAATTGACACATCCATCAAAATGACAGTTCAATGTCATATTTTGATAATTTTTAAGCACCTTGACCTAGAAACATGAAATTTGGTATGGAGTGCCTTTGGAACAAGACCAATCGACCCAACTCTAAAAATTACAGTTCAAGGACATATTTCGCTAATATTTAAACGCCTTGACCTAGAAACATGAAATTTGGTACCAGTGCCCTTTGGAACAAGAACAACCAATCACACTGTTAAAATGAACGTGGAATTTTATTTTAGTGGTCTTTTTAGGTGTGGCCTTGAATCTTGCTGTAAAAACCACCTGTATATATTTATCGGTAGCGGCAATTAAATACGACCTTGAACTGTCAATTTCATGTTTCTAGGTCGAGGCGTTTAAAAATATGATCCTGAACTGTAAGGTTGACAGGTGCGGTCCAAAATGATTAAAATTTGCGTTACGTAATACTTGAACGTTCCCTTAGCTGTAGTGGAATTTGAATTTGAATTTAGATTTTTTTCATTTTTTTTCAGCACCTTATGAAGGTGGTGTCTGGAAAGTTAGAGTACATCTACCAGAACATTATCCCTTTAAATCACCAAGTATAGGCTTTATGAATAGGGTGTACCATCCAAATATTGACGAGGTATCTGGTACAGTATGTTTAGATGTTATAAATCAAGCTTGGACAGCTTTATATGGTAAGTATTTATTCCTTGTTGACAGAGCCGGACTGTGGTTTAGAAATACAGAAGGCAAAGACAAGATTTTGTGCCCTTGCAAGGCCTTGACAAAATGTTACGCCATTGCAAGGCCTTGACTTAACTGACCCACTGTAGGTATTTTCAAGGTTTTTTATATTAAAATTCCAGAAGATGGTTTTTAAATTTCTACGCCATATTGGATGCGCCATTTTAAATTTTAATTTTTGAGCAACCTCAAAAACCCTAAATATTCTTCTCTGCAATAAATGAAAAAATTGTAATCTGACAACTTAACCTCTCAGCACTCAATTGTTATGCCTCAAATCAAATTTGTAGCAGTAGGTTATAAAAGTAAAAGTTTTAAAAAGTTCTTTATAAAAAATTAGGAAGATCGATTCAAAATTGACCATCTTCTGGAATTTTTAAATAAAAAACCTTGAAAATAAAAAGTCCAGATTTCCGCCCTTCAGATACGGTTTTTGGCGCCCTTTAATTTCGTTTTAGCTAGCAGAACTTAATTATTATTAAAGAAAACATACATTAAAAATAATCCAAATAAACCAACGGTGATTTTTTTAGCCATCTTATTAGATAACAGTGAGCTCAAAAATTTTAATTTTTGCCTAAAAAGAAAATAAAAACCTTTGGTTACTATGATTTTTTCCGCTGATTTCAAATATGTGTTTAAAAATATTTGATCTCAAACCGTCTTAGGATGGCAAGGGAAACAAACTTTTTAAACACAAAAATTTTCGTATTTTTATTAATTTACTACATTAAAACCAAATGAGAAAAAATCTTAAAATAACTTGTCTACGTTCACCAGGTTAAAACAAAACAAAACAAACCAGTGATCATTATGATCACTAGGTATTATCACATCACATATGAAATGTGAATACCCTGGTTAATAATTAACACTTTCTTTTCAGACTTGTCAAATATATTTGAGTCATTTCTTCCCCAGCTATTAACCTATCCAAATCCCATAGATCCCTTAAATGGTGACGCAGCAGCGATGTATCTGCATAAACCAGAAGATTATAAGAAAAAAGTATCAGGTATGTGTAGTATTTTTTCCCAAAATTACCCGTAGTAAAAAAATAAATTTTGGTTATTGGGCTGAATTTTTATTACGTTGTAGACGACCTCCTGATCAGAAGAACAGAAGCTATTCCCAAGACTAGCTTTTAATTAAGGGTTCATTCAAATATTACGGCATATGATGCCTAATTTAATTTTAAAATACCAACAGAAGGATAAATCGTCATGTTAACATAAGGGGTCATTCGGTTATTACATAACGCTTTAAGATTTTCCTTGAAATCTGGTTTAAACACAGTTGATTGGATTCTTCGTCGCTCAGATATAAATATTACCATATGTTAAGGCAAAAAAGGAAAACTTAATTAAGGAATCATACAATTATTTCAAAACACTGAATTTTGCTTCCATTTTTACTTTTTCCTAAAGAAAGAGTATTGTGATCGACCTAACATTTATTTTTTTTGCTTAGTTTTATATTTTCATAATTCGTGTCAAAAAACTTATGAATTTTTTCACGTCCGTCTGTCTTTGGACACGATAACGTTCGTCCCTTTTAACCTATAGGGTTCAAATTTTTATCAGAGATTGTTTATATAAAATTAAAAAAATTAATAATATAAAATATTACAAAAATCCAACTATAGTCGTATTAATGGTGCAGGTTGTTTACAAAACAACAACACTACTAAATTCCAAGAACGCTTTGACATAGAGACTTGAAATTTTTTTCAAAAGTTTTTTGCCATGTTACAAATCTTTGGTCCAAATTTTAAGTCTGTGTCAAAGCGTTCTTGAAATATCGTAGTGTAAAGTTGTTTTACAAGCGACCTTCAACAATACAACTAATTTTTTATAGTATTTTAAAAAAATTTTTAGGGGAAAGTCCTCTTCCTCATCAGAGGTAAATATTTTGTATTACCTAGTTATATTATCTAATTTATGAACAATATTTTACTGCTTTTTACGATTTTTTATAAAATTTAAAATAGTTTTGTTTTTTTTTTTAATTAATTAAAAACCCGAGGACTAACCTTAAAATTCATTATAAAATCTCCCGTGTCAATAGGGTTTTTTTAAAGTTTTTTTTTAGAAATCGATCAGCATCTAAAAAAATAAGTATGGGTTTTACGAGATTTTTTTGGTTTAAATGGGATATCCGGTGGGTTATTGTGTTAAATGGTATAGCACCTACACATATTACACTGTATTCGGTGGCACTTAAAACCTATTTTAATTAAAGAAATATATATACGTATAGACTTTTGTAAGAAATGTTTAATTTTAAAATAGTGTTTACCTGGTAATTTAATTTTCTAAAACCTGCCACTTGCAGGATTTCCACAAATAATCCTTATCCTTGGTCAAAGAAAATTAATTATGAGTCAATTTCACCACTATTTGAAATTTGATAGATTATACTAGCCCATGAAATTATCGGCTTTTGCTGGTCAAAATATGCAAAATGGATTTATCGGTTTTTGCATGTTTGCTCCACAGTTAATACATGATAATATGGTATGGGTACCGTTACTTATAACCGAGATATTTGCACTTAAAATTCCTAGATCCTCCAGTGGTAGTTCTGGTTTATAGCAAAGTTTATGGTAAAGTTAAAGGTAATAAATATGAGAATAAAGGTGCATCCTGGGCTAACATTAATTTATATTCTTATAGTCGTAAAATATGATATTATCACTATTTTAAAAATAGAATATAGACTACCTCCTAGTGCTTTTATATTGCTTGTGAACTTAATATGTTCACTATGTAAAGCTTTTAAAATAACAGGTCTGGACTACTATTGGTAGCCTACTAAGTTTATGGGTTATTTAGGAAAAGAATGCAATCTAAATTTCTACTTTACTGCAATTACTGCTAAATTGTATGGTTTTATTTATATTGGAAGCAATTAATTTTCTGATAATAGTTGCGTTTATGCTTTTGTTTGGAATTTTATCTTATAGTCAACCAGGGCCGGGTGAAGGGGCATTAACGACAGGTATATTTTTTTGTCAAAAATTAAAAAACTAAATTTTAACAATTTTTTTTGAGCACCCTGTCGAGTTGGGTATTGAATGAAAGATGTTATTAATAATAACTTATAACACATCTTAAAAATGAATATAAGAACATAGTTTATGAAACATTAAAAAAAAGTGTATTTTTTTTTGTTTCAGAAACTATGAGGGTTAAAATTATGAAAAAAAGGATGATAGAACATTATAAAGTATATCAGGCTGGAGTAAGGGATTCCAAAGGGGCAAAAAGGGACAAAACCCATATTTTCTATTGATCTCGCTTATTAATTATTGTATAAAAAGGAAAATTAAACCAAAGAAAAGCTCGAATTATTCTCTACGTCATATGTCATATGCATTTTAGAGCTACGACTAGAACTCTTGGTTGATACATTCACAAATAAAAAATATTTTAGTCATAGGGGCAAATATTGCTAAATCAAAGCATTTGGGAGGCGAATTAGGCGGTTAGGGGCTATTAATCTGAGCGTTTGGGAAGGGGCAAGATTCAAGATACCATTTTTTCAAAAATGTAATAGAATTATTTTTCTGATAAGTTTTTTGTTTGCATGCTTAATAAACAATTATTTATTAACTGGATAATATTTACAGAATATGTAAAAAAATATGCGACAGAAGAAGCCCTGAGGGGACAAGAAAATGTTAGTTCAGATAGTGAATCAAGTATGTCGGCTTTTTCCGAAAACGAAGCGGAAGATATGGAGTTATAACGCAGGCTGATCTATACAACAGCTCGCTCAAAACAATATTTTTTGTGGTTGAATCCTTCTGTTTTAATAGCGTTAAATGTGATGTGCTTATAATATTTATATCAAGAATTGTCCTTTAGGTTGTTTTTTTGCATTTTTTATAGTTTATATTATATAGTCTAGTTAAATCAGCGGTTCTTCATATTAATTTTGATTTTTGGTAAAGGTACTAGAGGAATAAGGCTGGTAAAAATTATAAAAAACTTGTAAATACCGTGAGAAAGGTCAGTTTACTAATCTGATCAGATCTAATCCTTTTTCACGGGTAATTAATTTTATTCCTTTTACAAATTTTTACATTTTTTTATAATTTTTACAAACTTTTTAAAATAATTTTACTTTTTTAAATAATCTCTAAAATGGTTACTCTTTTAGTCCAGTCAAATAACGAAAAATTCCTATGTTAAATTGCAGTAAATGTACACGGGCTGATATTTTAAAGGGTAGTAGTGGATAGTAACAGAATACTCCTGTTAGTTTTTCACCGGGTGATTTGCGTAAGGGGTGTCAGCTATCTTGAATTTTAGGGGTTATATCGCTAAATATGCATCTTTGTCGTAAGAAGCATATTAAACAACTCAGCCCTAAAATTCAAGATAGCGGACACCCCTTACGCAAAGCACCCGGTGAAAAACTAACAGGGGCGTTCTGTTACCATCCACTACAACCCTTTAAAATATCAGCCCGTGTACATTTATTGCAATTTACATTTATTATTTGACTGTAATATTTTTGAAACCTTCACCAAATATCATATTTTTTCAAAAAACTTAACGAAAAATATCTGATTTAACTAAACTGATACGTTTTTCTTTGATCCTTCGCCCGATTTAGAATTAAGTAGAAGACAAATACAAATATATACAAAGTGACCCAAAAATATATTTTTGGTACGATCTATGTCACAAAAATTTAAATGATACTTAAGTTTTTTAGTTGTTTAGTGTTCGACTAGTAGCTCAAAGAGGCTCTGTCTAAAATTTCGGTGACATACGCATTTTCACCAAAAAATTATGAGTAATATTTAACGATTGTCCCTATATTTTGTATTAAAATTTTCTTATAACTAAAAGAGGATAAAATGTGCAAACGTTTTGGAACACTTTGTATTCAAAATATATTATATTTGCTTAGAGGGCGTCCCAAAAATTAAGGCATGTAATTGTTGAACATTTTGTATATAGTTTTTTAAGCTTAAGCGATATTAAGTCATATTATTTTTAGAATTGGCATAATTCGAAATAATCAAGTCTTGGAATTTACTTGTCCCCTATTCCAAGATGGCATTTAAGTTACTAGAACTTTTTGACACTGTCAATTTGATGTCAAAAATTCTACACTAGAAACGTCTTGGTGTCAGGTACCCGCTGCAAAATTTTGAATTCAAAATATATAAAAGCTGTATTTAACATGCAATTTAAACAAAAACAAAATACTTTGTTTCATGCCCATCGCATATTCGTTTTTTATCATCCCTCTAAATATTTCTCCTTAATATTCCACCAAACTTTCATAGAAAGTTTCTAAAACCTTCAATGTTACATCTAAAAGAAGTTGTAACACTAGCATACAATTTTGGTTTTTGTACAAGATTTGTGTTTTTCCTGTTAAGATTATCCGCTTTTTCACTTTAGTACTGATATTAGGCTTCTGACATACATACAACGTTATAAAAAAATTATGTTGTTAGAATCAGGTGATTTTTGACATTTTACATATTCCTTACCCAACTTGCTAGACCAAGTCATTCTCAGGTTATTTTCTACCAGGGTAGAGAGTAAAAGTTTCTATGAAAGTTTGGTGGAACTTCAAAGAAACATCTAGCGGAATGGTAGAGTCCGCGCGCGATAAGAATAGGACAACGACGTCAATAACTTAATGACGACAATGCGCACAACATTGTAGGCGGAGTGAACGGCTTTATTCCAAGAAACGACGCGCCGTTGCTAAGAGGCATGTATGTAAACAATCCGTTTTGTCTTACTGCGCATTTGGTGTTTAATAAAGTCACGGTACCATTCTTAACGCGCGCGGACTCTATAACAAAGAATTAGTCCTTTTACGCTCGAAATGCATAAAAGCGGTTCGGTTGCAAGGATGTTGCCATATGCCACATCCATGTAGATTATCGTGGTTATTATTACATGTCCACTAATAATTTTGAGCAGTTTAACCTTAACAGAATAAGGGGAAGTGGTGCCTTACACGAAAAAACAAAACTTCCCGATATTCAATGCAACTAAAAATTTTCTCGGATATGTATATATTTTTTTGTATATTTTAATCGATCTAATAATAATATTCATAGGTATACAGTAGGGTATATTAAAAAAATGAAAAAAAAACGTGTTTTTCTTAAAAACCTTATACAGTATATACTTTTTATTTCAGAAGTAGTAGATACTTCACAATAGTAAAAGGAGTTATAAAAATGGCAAATTTTTGTTATTTGCATATAGGATTTTTTTTACTAGATGAGCAGCACAAGTTAAATTCATCACTTCACTTTTTAAAGAAAATATATATATAATCTTAAAAATATTTTATATATTTGTGTGAAATGCCAAAAAACAGAATTTATTTTAAAACTTCTTATATTATTTAAATTAGTTGTTAGAGATTTAAAGATTTTTTTTTTTAATGAATTATCTTGGTACTATTACTTTTTTTGCACTTTTTAAACTGATATCTGATTTGATTTAAAAGAGTTGAACGTTTTTGTTTTGTACATATACATTTTATGTACCTGTTTTTGTGATACCCTCTATTCTAATTAGAGTACCTAATAATAATTCGCATATATAAAAATAGTTTATAAGAGATTTATATTAAATAATTCATGAAAGGGTGGTACTTAATACTGTTTTAGAAATAGTGAGCTTCCACTCCAGATGTTGAAATTTACACATTTTTTTTTTAATGTTAATTTTTTTTCATGTGTCTATTTAATAACAGCATCGACATGACAACTCTGTTTAAAGTGCCTATTTACTTTAAACACTAGTTTTTTAAAATTCTATTTTTTTGCAAGCCCCGCGAATGAATGCCACGATCTGATCTCGTAAACAACTTTTTTTTTAATTTCTTAGTAAAAAATTTAATACTTCAAGTTCTATTTTACTTTATTCAAATAAAGATCATTAAAGTTTAAAAAATCATAAACTTTTGCTTAAAAATAAAATAATAAGAACAATAAACGTCCGTCTTTCTGGGTTCAATGACTTTAGTATACTTATCTATCAAATTAATTTTTTAAATCATACAGTTGCCTACCCTTTTTGAATTTGCCATTAAAAACTGGTTAAATAGAAAACAGTATTTTTATTCTAAAAAAATAATCGGTTAATACTCGTACTGTACGAGTCGTACACGACGTACACAACGCAAGTTTGATGTATTACATCTTGCCTGCATTAAATGCAGGCAGTCACTAGAATTTTACTTTGCATCAAAATATCCCGAAATGTATAACATGTTCTCAATATTCTTTACATCATGTATGACAGGTTTAAAGATGTTGACCAATGGCCATCTTTAACTGAATAAACCATTTTTAACCGAATAAACTTGTTAACCTAAGGAGTGGCAGGGCAATATTAAAAAAAGGACCACCCTAATACATATAGTGATTGTATTTAGGGCCGTATTTAGAGGTTAGGTTCTGAGGGCCAGTAATCTCTCCAAAATTCGGAATATCCGCATTTAAACGGTTTTTATAGTGGCAAAGCTGGTGAACATTTTTAATAAATTATTTTATCCCGCCTGAATTTTACATATGTCTTAAAGTACATTCTATTTGAGCGATTTCCAAATTTTCAGGTTCTGGATCCGTTCTTTTTTTGTGCCAGAAGCCCCAAAAAGGTGGTGAAATGAGTACCCTTAAACCCTATTTTTAATTTATTACATATAGCTTGTTAACCATGTTCACCTGCCTTTAGACTATTATCCGATTTGGATTATCCGAAAAATCGAATTGTGTAATTTTGATATTAATTTACTTACAACATAGGGTGTAAGTATTCCTCGTAAAACTTTTTTCTAGATACGGCTCAGCGTTTAATTGTGTTCTACTTTTTTCTATAGATTATTTAAATGTATTACAATAATTATCATAATTATACATATAATTTAAAAGAAATTAATTTGATTTTTTAATCAGGAAAATGATTATTTACTATATTATATTTATTGACTCAAATTTGGTTCAGGATATTTTTTAATTTAAACAAGAATATTATAATAGAAATAATCATATTTAATTATATCATATTACCAAAATATTAAATAGGGTAAGTAGAATTAAAAAAAATACATCGATTTACGCGAATAAAAAAAAGTGTATTTTTTACTATTAGGTTTGCTTATTTACAATTAAATTGAAGTAATCAATTCGTTATTTTAACTAATTTTTTTAGTATACACAATTAAATAAAGTTTCCAATAAAAGATAAGTTGGCGCATTTTTTTTCAGGAATTTTACATTTTCACTTGTCAAAAACTGAAAATTTAAAATACAATTTTATCGATACAGTTTAAACTGACATGTTAAATATAACTGAATTTAAAACAAATATTTTTAGTTGAGTAAAAACTTTTCGTAGACACGTTGTCAAAAGTTACAGTAACTATAGGTACTAGTTGAACGCCATTTTTAATTTTACATAGAAAAATTATTTTTATGGCACACTGTAAAAAGTTTTTACAGTTTTTACTAAAAACTGCCGGGTTTTAACATAAAAATTACGGCGATATTTTTTTTTGCTATTTTTTACAAAATTAGGTAAAAATGGAGAAAAAAAGCCCAATATATGCTAGTTTTTACAGCAATGTTATAAAATTTCACATTTTTGTATAATTTAACAGTTGCTAGCTAAAAGGAACTTTCTATAGTACATACTATACTAGTTTCATATTTATAAAATTTATATTTCTGAGAAAACTTTTTTAAGAAAAGTTTCAAAGAATATATTTATTAATAAAATTTACACTTTTAGTATGGTTGCATGACGAAAACAATACAAACATTAAATTTATTACTTTTTACTACTATTATTATTTATTTATCTACTAATTCAGTTTAATGCATTTTTTAACAATAATTTTTAATTTTATGGCAAAGAAAATTCGACATGGCACATTTGTTTGAAAATATTTCAACTTATTTTTTTAAATTCTACTTACCCTAATTTAAAATTATTTATTAGGGTGTCCCAAAAATATCAAAATCCGAAACATTTTTTTCTCACCCCTGTATTTGACTTTCGGTTTCTTTACTCAAATAAATAATAAAAGTGAATAAATGTAAACCTTTTAATCGCATTATATTAGGGGTGGGGAAGTAAAACTTACGGATTTATATACCTATGCTTGTATTTTTGTACAATTTTTGTTCACCCTATACAGAGTGATTCAGAAATAGGCTAAAAAAGCTTAAGGTGTAAGTTTACATCCAAAAATATAAAAAAAAGTTCCTATAAAGGTTGGCTTGATATAAGCCCTACGGGAGCTACGGCCCTTCTAATGGTACTTCTAAAAGAGTTTTCTTTAAATATATCTGGAATCATTTTTTCAGGTAATTTTAACTAAGGAATTTCATCGAGGAAGGAAGGATGTTTGGGACAAAAAAGTGACAATGCCCCCTCCTCAGTTTGCATGCCACTGATTAAAAGTACCAAATAAAAATTACACATAGCATTTATCAATTTTAGGACACGTGTACCTTTAATAGGGCCGTGGCTCTCTTAGGTCTCATTTCTGGATCAACCTTAATATGAACTTTTTTCAAACTTTGTAACCTATTTCTAGATCACCCTGTGTTTATTATACCAAAAATATGTAAAGTAAGTATATTTATTGACAGTAAGACTGCATTTTTAGTTCATAATTTTAGAATTTAATCGTGAGCCTCAAATGCAGCTATAATACATACGTAAAATTAGGATGGTCCTCATTTTTTAGTACTAAAAAAATTTGAGACAATATATTATTTTTAATACTGCGGAAGAGGGTTTGGAGATATCTTTTAAATGTGAGTTTTACTTTCACCTAAATTAAATAGAAAATGGTAATCGGTGTTTTCTCAGAATTTTTTTAATGTATGTCAAGCTTATAAACGCAAGCGCATTGTTTTTGACAAATGGCTGCGCTGACTTTGCAGGATTTTCTAGACTGCAAAATTGACAACAGCTTAAATTTTATCGACATTTTGACAAATTTTATTATTTGACCAGTGAAAAGTCCAAACCAATATTGACAAATCATTATTTTTGAATTTAAAAATATTAGGTTCATCCTAGCATAATAACAGGCTATCAACAAAAGTACTAAAATAAAAGATAATTTTTTGAAATGTTTAGTGTCCATATGAAAACATTAGAACAGTTTGATTAAGAAAAAAGCATAAAATTTGATGTTGTTTTTTTAAAACATATCTCCAGGCAAGCCATTTTAGATACAAAAAGAATTGGAGAATACAAATATATTTGCCATTTAAAAAACATTAATGTCACTTCCGATGAAACGCTATGATTATGTCAAATTTTGAATTTCTATGGTGTGTGTGAAAACTAAAAATTTCAAAAAAATATCTCTTTAGATACGGAAAAAATCCACTGTTAATACTTTTGTTGACACCCTGTGTTAAATAAATAATTATAATTATTAATAACTGAACCAAAATTTTGTACGGATTTTTTAGATTTTTATATATATATACAAAAACAATCTTACTAATATTTTCAATCATTTTTTATTAATTTTATGTTAGGTTTATATCTAAGATAAGTGCAGGTTTTTAGGTACAATCGTACAAACCTAAAACAGATTTAAAAATGTCGCATGACTAAATAATTATTAATTCACAGTACCTTAAAGAAATGTACTAATTAATAACTTAATAATAGGAAAGATTATTAATAATTAAAATATTATAATAAAGTGTATTTTATCACTCTATTTAACTTAAAGGCACCGTTTAATTAACTAAACTCCCAATCGCGTGTAATTGTCACAATTAAAATTTTGTTATAATTGGTGATTTTTTTCCCCTTTTAACTTTTACTGATGTGAAGGATAAAATACAGAAAAAAAAATCAGCAAATAACATATTTTTGTAAAGTAATTTGTATTTTTTGACGACCCTATTGGATAATTTGAGCCTTCGGCATATGGCGCAATGGGCCATTCGCCGAATATTAATTACATGGTACATGCTATGCGAGAAAAATGTGTTTGCTTTTTGCTATTAGAGCACTCAATTGACAGGTTAGGTGGCTTATTGGCATTACCACATATGGTAGGGCTAAGTTAGCCACCTACTTACCCAGTGCTAGCAAAACTCAATTTTTCACATTGCACGTATTGCAGTATCACCGACGATATGGACTATTAAATAAATAACTTTCACGTTCCAGATTTATTTTTATTTCTTTCAGTTTTTCATATAAATATATCAACAGTACATTTTCGAAAAAGTATTTGCCTGGCGGCCTTAGGGCAACTGCCTTGGCCACGTGAGACTCTTCGAGATTAGTTCTAAAAACAGACTCAAAATCTCCGTAAAAATACTACAAAGTGTACCTAATTTTATAATAAATCTAAAATTAAATTTTTGTTGCACAATAATATGTATCCAATAGGGTGGCTCAAAAAAGTCGATTACTAAATAAGGTTTAACCAAATAAAAAGCAATAAAAAACTAAACTCCATTGATAGCTTTCAGTGGCCAATTTTATAGTAGTTTCACTTTTTATGCAATACATAGCGGGCGTATGAGTCAAGAACGGCTAAAACTGTGCAATTTTGAATGTTCGTGACTTTTCTGTAATAAAATAAGCCAAGAAGTCCAAAAATTTTTCAATAGAAAAAGTACGAAAGAAACGAATAGATTAAAATCCACTTCATAAAAGCAATGAACCGTAGGAAAACCTCATTAAAAACCGCGGCGTATTTTTCGCGCGTTTTGGCATGTTTTTTTTACGCGATTTTTGAAAGTGCGGTAACTAAAATTAGTTTTGTGAACTTGAAGGCTTGCGACAAAACTGTTTCAGTCTGATTTTGAAATCGAAACTATTCGAATTGCCTTTATATATTTTCCGGGGTTTTAGCTTTAATTTTATATTTATTTTTTTAATATTGACTCATATGTATTTAATTTTTTTTATCTATGTCGTGTTAATAGGTATTTTGGTATTTTTTTAAGTAGGCAAGAGCGGGTATTTTATTTAGACAATGACAAATTATGTTTTAGTTGTAATTATTTTTTTTTGTATAATTTTAAAATTAATTTATTTATTAAAAAAGTTAATATTATATATCACCAAAAAATATATTTTTAAAGTTATATTTAATAAGTAAAAACACCAATACCGTCTATATTCTAAAATTGGTCCTTTTCCAGAAATGTACTTCTCCACCAGTAATACCAAAATTAGGCTTAATCGAATTTTTGCGCGATGTAAATTTCTCGTATTTTTATGAATCTTAAGAATTTTACTGTAAAGTTTTTCGTATCTGCTCTGAATTTTATATATAATTGTATTGATTTTCTGTAAATTTACATTAAATATTCCTTGTAAATTTTTATGGGGATATGTAATTTCAGTGTAAATTTACATTGAACTTACTTTAATCGGGTTACACAAATTCAATGTAAAATTACAGTGAATTCATTGGACTTTTGCATTTCATTCACTGTAATTTTACATATAAATTACAAGTAAAAATTTATAATGAATTTATTGCAATTCTATAGCAAATTTATTGTAAAACCCGATTACTGTTGAATTTGCTGTAATCGGGTTACACGACACTGTTTATTGTCCGAAATAACAAAAAATTAATTATCACCTTACTGCGCGTGATAAAGTATATTATACTTACTCGCGCACTGAAGAGTTAATTAACAGCAACTATAGTTGCGTGAAATCGGAGCATAAACGCACACTTAGTCTACCTTTTTTCAGTAAAAAAAATAAATATCGATATTTGCTGATCCCCATAAAGTCGAACGGTTACTGGATTGGACCAATGTAACTTGTTATAACCTAACCAATTGGTTAGTCCGTTTATAAAATAATAAATATTCTTGTATATATTTTTTTCTTTAGGGTACTTGAGATAGTGTATTCACATAACTTACAAATAAAACAATAAATAAATTTAAGTTTAAAAATACTGTTTTTTTTTATTGGACTATTCCTGAAAACTAGTGCTTTAAGGACTAATAGCAGAAAATAAAAAAAAATATATAATTCAAGATTCAATTCTGATCAAATTATTAAAAATTCATAACTGTTTTTCTGTGGCTGTTACCTTCCATTATTTTGGCTAAGATTTTCAATCCAGTTTGTTTAAAGACGTCCGTGGAATTATCAAATATTTCAAAGTGGGCCAAGAGGTTGGTACAACTGCGCCATCTGTTTTATGGTAGCAAAAGTTTTTAAATAATCTGTCTTGATATCTTTACTATTATTTTAGTATTCCTAGAACTGAACCAGGAATGTTTTTTTAAGAACAGTATTCTATAATCTATACCTTTAAAAAATAGATAACTGTAATTTTAAAAGGCACAAAATAAAATATTAAAAAAAATAATTTAATAAAATTAATGTAATTTGAAGTATTTATTTTATTTTTATTTGTTATTTTTGTGGTAAAACCACTAAGTTAGTGGTAAAACCCAATTTTTGTTGCAGAAAACACCCGAGAGCGCAGATTTATTTTGATTTGCGAAGCAACCGAACTAGTGACGACTATTTTTTGGTACATATCAAGCAAATAAAATATAAGTAATTATAGAATTATAATTTGAATAGGATTTTAGCGAAAATGCGGGTTTTGAGGTAGAAATCAGACAAAAATAGCTGCACACTCAACACGTAAGTGATTTTTATTTACCTAACCTAAAATGTTTTTTTATAAATCTGTAATTAAATTAATTATGTTTATATTGATTGCATTGATTTATTATCATGTTAATTATTTAAGTATTACGCTAAATAGTATATTTTTTTGATGAGTTCCGTGTCATTTTAGATATAAAACATGAAATAAACAAATATTTTCTTTGACATTTGACAGATGTTTTTTTAATAAGGTAAATATTTTACTTTTAAACCAATTTTCGACGTTTTTCCTTTACAGATAATCAACACTAAACAATGTTATAATATATAAAACTCTGGAATAATGGTTGAATTGGGAAATTCCACTTTTCTGCACTTAGGGGACATAGTTTCCCTATATGCAGAAGGGGCAGTATCTGGATTTTTAAGCACTTTGGGGTAAGTGAAAAATTATATGTTATAGGAAAAAATTAAATTGTTAAATTTTCCCTTGGCCGGTTAATATAGGTCTAATTTTTCATTATTAATCCCTACTAAGGGTCCCTTATAGGTATTGCTTAGTAGTTAGGTCTGAAGCCAAACGATTAAAAAGGATGAGAGCATTTAGAATGTGTATAATACTTAGGTTCAGTAGTTACTACTAGGTCTTGGGTGCTGTTTATGTGAGAACATATGCCCTTGATTTATCATTTTGATATACATTACTTTTTACTTTTAGGGCCACTTGCACCAAATTTTGGTACGGGATTAACTCAGCTAAACCGAGTTTAAGTTAAAAATGCTGCGTTCTGATTGGCCATCCGTCAATTTAATCCAAGTTTAAAGTTAAACCATCATTGGTGCAAGTGGCCCTTAGATTATTAAAACTTTTACTCTTGCTTTTATTTTAATATATTGGGTCTCAGTTAATGGATCCCTATAAAGACCTATAGGAGTAGTTTTAAGGATAAACAGTCTGTGCAAAGGTGCAGCCTTTTCAGAATCCCAGGGGGCCCAAAATTTTTTGAAATGAAAAAATACTTAAATGTTATAAATTTTTAATAAATAAAAAAGAAGACTAAAACTATATTTAAAAATTGTGAAGATTTTAAAATATTTAAAAAAAAATAGAAAATATTTCAGGGGGGCCCCCCTGTTATGAGTCAATTTGGTTATGGGGCCATGGTGCTTTCTGCTGAATTTTGTATTTAGGCCCCCAATTATCTGCAAGTCCATGAGCTTAACATGTATAAACCAATTTCATAAAATTTTACTTATTTAAAATCAGCAGGGGTGGATCTAGAGTTAAGGTATGAGAGGGGTAATCAGAAAATTTTGGGCGAATCCACCAAAAATTGTACATTTTCAATAGATTTTTTTCCTAAAATATTCACTCAGTGACACTAACCAAGAAGAGTTATGATAAAGTTGTTTAAATTTTTGCATTCCATGCTACTTTTTTTCTTAAAATTAGAGTCAGGGGGTGGGGAGTACCCCACTGAATCCGCCACTAAATAAAAAATACCAATATGGTAGATTACCACTGGCAATTATTCTTATCAGTTCAATACTGTAAAACAAGAAATAATGTTTTTGCCAAAGGTATGTCAATTTTATTTAAATTTATAAATATCTATAATAATATTTATTTTACCTTATTATCATATATCGTATTTATTATTGAATTAAATTATTATTTATTGTATTTATGCAGCCACAGGCTTAATTTAGCTTCTGTTGCATCTGTGTAAAAATAAATTTAGCTGAAATTAAGGAATTTCATTGTATATCACAAATTGTAATAGCAGTGTTTACAATAGTTTCAAACAATTAGATTTTAGAATATATATTGTAGAATACTTGGTAAAATTCTAAAATGATTTAGTTTAAAATTTCTAAAACAACATGCAATAGAAAAAAAATTCTTTCAAATTTATAATTTTTCCTATATGTATCATACTGACCTCATGGTGAACAGGACCGTGGACAGGTGATATTTTACTTATCATTATTTTATAGGGGGTCCTGGCTGTAGTTTCCCCTGAAGTTTTCTTGGACCCGTATTTTCTCTCAACAGCCCTAGAGAGGGTTGGGACATAGTCTAAAAAAAAGAATATTAGATAAAGCAGATAACAAAATAATTAATTTAATTAAAAAAAAAACGACTGATTAACTAAAAAGTATAAAACAAGAATAATGAAAAATTAAATTGTATAGTAACTGTCGCAGTCGGAGGCCTTTTCTGCCTTCATATTATGTATACATTTGTATTGAATTTGAAGATTTGTATCATTATTATGATCTTTAGGGTTGGCCTCCGACTGCGACGGTTACTATATAATTTAATTTTTCATTATACTTTTTTTATACTTTTTAGTTAATCAGTCCTGTTTTTTTTTTTTAATTAAATTATTTATTTTAAACTTTTTAAACGTTTGGACTTTTTGGTTTCCTCCAAAAATCGCAGTCGCTGACGACTACGATCGGGTAGTCGCGACCAGGTCGCCCCGACCCTACCTTTTTTTCTCGGTCTCGCCAGTCGCTATTCTGTTAGCTGGCCATTTTATTAACAGCTGTTTGTTTGTTTGCGAGTTTATGCCTTTCAATCATTATGAATATTTCTAAAAAATCGGTTCTTTTAATGTTTCTGAATTATCAAGCGGAAGAGGAGAATCTCCTCCTCTTATTAACATTACATCATGAAGACAAAATGGTAAAAGTTGATGAGATGTTTCGGCTGAGAGAGGTGGAGGGATTTCAAGCAATTCTAACTAAGTGAAACAGTGAAAGACACTTGTGACAGCGCAAAACCACCTGTTTCACCGTCAAATTCGTGACGAAATAGTCGTGCGTCTGCTCCCTGAGCGGTCAATCGACCGGCGACCAACCGAACGGCGACCGGTAGTTAGTAGTAATGACTCGGCAGCAGCTAGGAAAACAGAGACGTTTTAAATGCATTGGAGATGTCTCAACGACTCGGTCGCAGTCGTCAGCGACTGCGACGTTTGGAGGAAACCGAAGCTTAAGAAAGTAACGCAAAAAATAGCGGAATTGAGGGGTCATGACCAGCCGGCCCCCATGTAAAAATTCATAACGACACTTAATGTAATTTTTAGCCTGGTAGATGATAGATGTGTTGTATGCCCAGAAGCAGGAGAATTGTCAAGTCCACCCAAGAAATTTAGAGGTTGGTTTTTTATTTTTTTTACTGTATTTGTTAGTGGTCACGCGAAAATGAACCTGAAGGGAAAACCTAAAAAATACTTTTTTTTGCCTTCAGGTCGATTTGTATTTATTAAATAGCAAATTTCGATTTTTAGATTGCTTGTTTAAAATATGTCCTATGAACAGATATTCGGCCCAGAAACAATTTTGGAAAGCTGCAAAACAAAATACAGGGGCTAACACAGATGCAATTTTATTGGCAAGATTACATGTGAGTTTTTTGTGCTAATTGTATAATTTTTAACGCCAAGTTTATTTATGTTTAACACTAATTTAACAAAGGCCACTTATTGGCCAATTTTAAAAATGCGCCAAAAATTTCGTGCGTTGAGTGATGCGCTGTTGCTAAATTTGCGATAATATAATGGTTTTTAAAGAATTTTTATTTAATAGATAAACCCTAGAAATCAGTTTTTAATAATTTTGCATCGAGGGGTAAACCGCAGAGGAATTCAGGTCTACAAACTGGAGGAAATCTTTGAAGGTTACGAGGAAATCTTTGAAGATTTCATCCTAAAGGTTTTACAAAATTTTGTCAGCGGTTTATCCCTCGGTTTGCATTATTTTAAACAAAAATATATTTTTCGCATTTAGCCCGAAATTCGCTAACCATATTCTTCTTTAGCATGCGGCTGGAGTAGAAAAAAAGCAAAATGAAACGGAAAACAAAAAGCTATTGGGAAGTAATGTGCAATATGGAAGTGTAGTACAACTACTGCATTTAAAATCAAACAAATACCTTACTGTCAATAAAAGACTACCCGCATTATTAGAAAAAAATGCAATGCGTGTATATTTGGACGGGAACGGTAACGAAGGCTCCTGGTTTTATATCCTACCATTTTACAAACTTAGAGCAAACGGGGACAACATAGTTTTAGGTGATAAAGTAATCCTCAACCCAGTAAATGCGGGGCAACAGGTACTTCATGTTTCCAATCAGGAGCTGTTGGATAACCTTGGCTGTAAGGAAGTCAATGTGGTCAATGGAAGCACATCATGGAAAGTGACGCTTTTCATGGAACATCGGGAAAATTCCGATGAAATACTTAAAGGTGGCGATGTTGTCAGATTGTTTCATGCAGAACAAGAGAAATTCTTGACTATGGATGAATATAAAAAGACACATCACGTGTTTCTGCGAACAACAGGTTGGTCTTAACTTACTAATAAATTCATTGGTAGGGTGAGAGGGTTGAAGTGAAAAAAATCACGCTAAATAGTCTACCCTCAAAATCTATGTTTGGCGTATTTTTTATATAATTGTTTAAGATATTTGGTACTCTTTGGTAACTTCAAGGGGACAGCGTTTGATTACACAAGTCTACAAAAATCTCTGTCCATCATTTCCTATGTTTTTTGATGCGCTGAAACCGATTTCACCATAAAAAAAAGATTCATCCCGCAGTTTTTTCTCAAATCGTATAAAAAGTGTATAAATTTCTATAATTATATACTTTATATTAATTGCGATGAGATTTTTTGTTATAAGAATTATTTGAAACGTTCAAACTGAACAACAAATAAATAATTGGTATCACAAATCCCACAATACCAGTAAAGGGTTAATAAACTAACGAAATTTTTATTAGTTAACTTTATCAAAATATTTGATAAATACCTTATGCACAATTCAGTGAAAATACACCTACGTTTTCGGGCTTATTTATAAACTGATCGAAAAAAGTTAAGGATATTTTTAAGAATAGTGTTCTCTGGAAAAAAAAAAACAGTTTAGAAATAAAAATCATAAAATGTCCATATTCTCTAATCATTTTTAAAAAACAAATAAATTTAATCAACTCAAAAATATTTTCGGGATTTAACAATATGTTTTCCTTAATGTAACAAAAGAGAAATTATTTTTGAAAACTGAAAATTAATTACTAGCGAGTAATTCTACCTCGGTTGGCTATAACCGCTTCAACTCGCCGAGGCATACTTAAAATTAAGCGATTTAACTGATTTTGGTCCAAGATATTTCATAAATCCGGAAGAACTTGCTAATTTCCTTACGTCACCAACATGTGATTTACGAACAATGCTTGGTAGGCATGCCCCAGGCATGTTCAATCAATGAGCCATCTTCTGTTTTTTCGATTATTTTTTTTTTCAGAGAAACCAAAATATCCTTAACTTTTTTCGATCAGTTTAGTTTTCACGATACCGTTAAATTAGCACCAAAACATTATTTTTATGAATAGGTCGCACAAGTGCTACAGCAGCCACAAGCAGCAAAGCGTTATGGGAAATAGAGGTAGTACAACACGACCCATGTAGAGGAGGTGCGGGGAACTGGAGCTCTTTATTCAGATTTAAACATTTAGCCACTGGGCAATATCTTGCTGCAAACGTCGATAAAGACTTCAAGGAGGAAAATATCAACAAAACTAAACTAGACTCAAGTGACCCACCCGCGTATCACCTAGTTCCAGTAGCTCATTCGAATGACATAGCCTCACTTTTTGAGCTAGACCCTACTAGTTGTAGGTTAGATTCTCTTGTACCACAGTCTAGCTACGTTAGACTAAAACACCTGTACACCAATAGTTGGGTTCATTCGACTTCTGTACCGATTGACAAGGAGGAGGAAAAACCTGTCATGTCCAAAGTTGGATGCGCGTGTACTAAGGAAGACAAAGAAGCTTTTGCTTTGATCTCTGTTTCACCGGTGGAAGTGCGTGATCTTGATTTTGCGAATGATGCGTGTAAATTATTGTCGTCTCTTTCTGTTAAGTTGGAAAAAGGAACTATATCTCACAATGAAAGAAGGTAAATAATTTATTTTTGGTTTATATATATTTTTTTGAAATGACTGATTGTTTTAAAATTTACTGAACAATAAGTGCAAGGTCAGCAAAAAGTTGTTATATTCGCTCAGTGTCCGTCTCCCGTGTTCAGAACTTTCGACGATTCTTAGGCCCAGTTTATCAGTGTACAGTTAAAACCTTATCTAAAAGATAAAGTCAGTTAAGAGCAAATTCTGGATTTTGGTTGGAGTTGCCATGGTTATTACGTGTCAGCTAAATTTAGCTGCACTTTGATAAACCCAGCCTTAGTCATAATGGACTTTTTTTGTAGACAGTTTAATATTTTAGAATTGGTAAATTTCGATAACTTTCGTCTTTCTCGTCCAAAATCAGAAACAGCATAAATCTTTCTTTTTTTAGTGGCTTTGTTCAGTGAATTTATAAAGACTTGTATAATATAAAATATTGTTTTTTAAGATCTTTAACTCAACTACTTCAAGATATTGTATATTTTGTGGCTGAACTAGAGAATGAGCAAAGAGGAAAAGAAGCATTAGAACTTGTCATAACAAATCCAAACCGTGATCGGCAAAAATTACTTAGAGAGCAAGCAATACTTAAGCAGTTATTTAAAATACTACAGGTTTGATTAAATACTTAATAAATTAAAAACAATAACAAGACTTAGGGCCAGTTTTTTATTCAGAATTAAAGTTTTGATAGATATCTAAACAAAATTGGAAAACCAATGTCCAATAAAATTTAAAGATTTTTCATTAGCTTCTTATTTTTAGGGTCCATTTTTAGATACAGATGGAGAAGGTCCGTTTTTAAAAATAGAAGAGCTCGGCGATCCAAAAAACTGCGCATACAAAGTAATATTTCGTTTGTGTTATAGAATATTGCGTTTAAGTCAACAAGACTACCGAAAAAATCAAGAATATATAGCGAAACACTTTGGTTTCATGCAAAAACAAATCGGTTACGATATTTTAGCAGAAGATACAATAACTGCCCTTTTGCATAACAACAGAAAATTACTTGAAAAGCATATCACGCCAGCGGAAATTGAAACATTCGTTGGTTTGGTTCGGAAAAACATGAAAAACTGGGAATCTCGATTTTTAGACTATTTATCGGAGTTATGTACCTCGAATAAAAAAGCTATACCTGTAACTCAAGAACTGATCTGTAAAAGCGTGTTAAGCCAAAAGAATTCTGATATACTCATAGAAACTCGAATGAAAAAGACGAAAGTTGAAATGCAAGTTGAGATACGAGAAGATATAGGTGAAAACAGCGAGTTGGAACCGTTAATAGAAATAATGGAGGAATATAAAATTGAGTTAGTCTGGAATAACGGTCAGAATTGTAGATCGTTAACAGATCTTTGCAGAAATGCAAAAAACGGAAAATATGACCAAGCCATTCTTGATTATTACAGACATCAGCTTGATTTGTTCTCAAACATGTGTTTAAATAGACAGTATTTGGCTTTAAATAATTTATCTCCTCACTTAGATATTGATCTTATTCTCAAATGTATGGCTGATGAGAGCGTGAGTTTTGATTTAAGGGCTTCCTTCTGTAGATTGATGCTACATTTACATGTAGATCGAGATCCGCAAGAACCGGTAACACCCGTTAAATATGCTAGACTTTGGTCTGAAATACCCCCTCATATGTCTATTAATGAGTAAGTAAACGGTTTTTATTATTATGTACTACCGCACGGTGGTCAAATTTCCTAGATTGATGGCCAAAATAGGGGGAAACAAAATTAATCTAATCGAAAAAACGAATGGTAGATCGTCACAGCGCGTATAGCCAGAATAGTATAATACGGTAGTGTCGAATTTCCCAAAATCGCCAAAAAACGTCCTATATATATTTTTTGGATATAAATGGATTTCCGCCATTTTATTAAAAAATAATAATATTATTTTCGTAATCAGCGACTTCAAAAATCCCATCTTCATAATTTTAAACAAAAATTTTCAAACTTTTGACATTTATGTCCGCCATATTGAATCCGCAATTTTCTTAAAAAAAAATAATATCAATTTCATATTCAGCTACCTCAAAAATCCCCATATAGAGCTAAATTGAATTTTGGCCAGGTTTTTCCAAAATTCCACCACTGTGTATCGGTAAAAATGGCCCATTGCCATCATAACCAACGTTTTTACGAAACTGAGATTTTGCCGTTAGTACTTTGATTTTATTAAAATATATTTATAATTCAAAACTTTTACTTTTTAGTTACGATAACAATAAAACTCCAGATCTGAACAAAGAAGCAGTGAGAGCAAGATTCTGTTCCACTATTGCGTTTGTAGAAGATTATTTATGCAATGTTGTTGCAAAAATGTGGTCTTTTGCGGACCAGGAGCAGAATAAACTCACTTTCGAAGTGGTTAAACTGGCCAGAGAATTAATTTACTTCGGCTTTTATAGTTTTTCAGATTTATTGCGCTTAACTAAAACATTGCTTAGTATTCTTGACTGTGTTTCTGAAACTGATTTTTTGGAAGGCCGAATACCACCAAACGATATGGACTGTAAGTTAATAACATTAAAACTTTAATAACTGAAGGCACATTTAAGCGTTTAGCTTATATTGGCTGCCACGCTATCGGCGTTATGGGATTTAGAGGTGCATTTTTTTGAAGGTTTTAATGCTATTTGATCCATTTATTTACGGATCGTTTTTCGTAGCTTTACCTTAAAAAATTGACGTAAACAAAGCTCTAATATTCTATTAAAAATACAATTTTTTTATCTTAACGGGTTTCCTTTTTTTGACTTTATCTTAATCTTATTTGTATCGTATTAGCAGAGGGAGGAGTTTTAAGAACAATCGGAGATATGGGAGCAGTTATGACATCTTTAGCCTTGGGGCCAGTTGGCAGATCTGTGGTCAACTCAAACGCTGTGCAACATGGAAAAATTATAGCGCATAATTCCAAGGAGTATCCTTTAGTCATGGACACAAAATTAAAAATCATAGAAATTCTCCAATTCATTTTGGATGTCCGTTTGGATTACAGAATTAGCTGTTTGCTGAGCATTTTCAAGCAAGAGTTTGACGAATCTGAGAAAAACAGCAGCGCTGATCTAACACTGGGCCAGAAAAATATTGATCTCGAGTTAATTGGAAGTCAAGCTGAAGGCATATTTGGTAGCAGTGAAGAATGTGCAGTTTTGGACTTAGATGGGCACGGAGGAAGGACTTTTTTACGCGTTTTGTTACATTTAACAATGCACGATTATCCTTCTTTAGTCTCAGGAGCACTGCATTTACTGTTCAGGCATTTTAGTCAAAGACAGGAAGTACTGCAAGCTTTTCGGCAAGTGCAGCTGCTAGTCTCCGATAGTGATGTTGAGTCATACAAGCAAATCAAAGCAGACTTGGACGTGTTAAGACAATCAGTTGAAAAATCAGAACTTTGGGTATACAAATCAAAATGCGCTGAAGAACATAACAGTAATAGTAAGAAAAACAAGGAAGAAGATGATGAACCGGTCCTTAACAAATCTTCATCCAGTAAAAGTATTTTGGAGAAGAAAAGTTCTGCTATCAACTTAGATGTTGGACCACCTCTTCATCCAGAACAGGCTGATGAATACAAAAAGATTCAACAGATTTTGATTCGAATGAACAAACTATGTACGCATGGGTCTCCTAGTGGAACAGCTAAACCTAGAAAGCACGAACAAAGACTACTTAGAAACGTAGGAGTGCATACGGTTGTTTTAGATCTGCTTCAAGTACCCTATGATGAGAAAGAGGATACCAGAATGAATGAACTCATGAGACTGGCGCATGAGTTTCTGCAAAATTTCTGCCTTGGAAATCAGCAGAATCAAGTACTTTTATATAAACATTTGGATTTGTTTTTAAATCCTGGGGTATGTTATAATCAAAGAAATTTTGTTTTTGAATTGCTGTAGTTATAATTTTAAAAAATTTCTACTATCTCAAAAATTGGACCCACAGCTATTTTTATAATGGTCGTAGGAAAAAGATTAAAGGGCCTTTAAGGCGCTGTCCCATTCATAAGAACTCTGTATAACACAAGTTTTCAACGAAAAATGGCAGTTCAAAAACATATTTTCTCGTTATTTTGTTATTGATGTCTTGAGTACAATTGTTTGATACAATTATTTTGCAGATTCGAGAAGCCCAAACGGTTTGTGCAATATTTCAAGATAATTCCACGTTGTGTAACGAAGAAAACGAAAAAGTTATACAACATTTCGTTCATTGTATCGAAAGCCACGGAAGACACGTGCAATACTTAAAGTTCCTTCAGACTATTGTTAAGGATGAAAACCAATACATTAGAAAATGCCAAGACATGGTTATGCAAGAAGTAAGTGTATAATATGGTCGAAGAAATTCAGTAAAATTACACCTGCAAAATGTTTGCATTGTTTTGATTCTGAGAACCTATACTTATACAGGGTTCTCACTAATATTAAACTTGGAAATTGCCTGACTTTTCCAGGCCTGCCTGACCGCAGTCATGAAATTTTCCGACTATCTACGATTAATAAATAATTTTGGACATAGGCGCCGACTTTTCAAAATCCCAGGGGGAGGCAAAATTTAAATTTAAAGTAAAAGAGAATACTATTTTTTTTTAAGTAAACATAGTACACTATGTTTCAAGATTTTCATCACCATTTTTTTTTTGTCCCTATGAGGTTTTTGATACATGGACATATAGACAAGATTTTTTTTAATGTTTAGAATTATTCAAAAATCGAACATAAGTATTAAAAAAATAATCTGTGATAATTTGTGACGATTTTGAAAATTTGAAAACCATCATATAATATAAACATTTTTATTTAAGCAGGTCCATATTTATCTCAAGTACCTTATGTAAAGAGATTTTGTATTTCTCTTTTGTCTTACATGGTATTAAAATGTAATACCATTACATATTACTAGTTAAAAAAAAATCCCTAACATTTTAGAGACATTATTCTTTGTGTATTATTTTTAGTTAATAAGTGCTGGAGAAGACGTTTTAGTATTTTACAATGACAAGGCATCATTCAATCACTTTATTGATATGATGAGATCAGAACGTCACTGCATGGACGAAGGAAGTCCCTTGAAATACCATGTAGAGCTAGTGAAATTACTGGCTTGTTGCACAATGGGCAAAAATGTGTCTACAGAAATAAAATGTCATGGATTATTACCACTAGGTAAGGGTTAGACTTGCATTGTATAATTATTATGGATTTTCTGTTAAAGAATACGGATATCTCACATACGTAATACGTCATTTTACAGATAATTTATCTGTAAAATTAGGTTCTCCCTTCTGGCAATAACATATCCAAAGCTTCAATAAATAGTTATCACTGTTGATGTTTTCAGACGATATCGTTGCTATGGTAACGCATTCCGATTGTATCCCTGAAGTTAAAGAAGCTTACGTGGGATTTTTAAACCATTGTTATATTGATACAGAAGTAGAAATGAAGGAAATATACACGTCAAATCATATGTGGAAACTGTTCGAAAAATCTTTTCTCGTCGATATGACCGAGGTCACAAAACCTCTTTACGATGGAAAACATACGGACAGAGCGTTGGAGAATTATGTTACTAATTGCATAATGAATATTATTTCGACATTTTTTAGCAGTCCATTTTCTGATCAAAGCACTACTGTCCAGGTAATAGAGTCAGAAAAGTAGGGTTTAAATTAAAACTTTTAATTTTTGCTAATTTTGGTTTATTTGCAATATTTTACAGGGTGTTTACCAAGTACTGTTCGCAGGGCCGGGCATAAGGGGGGTATTGGGGGGTGACATCCCCCCAAAGCTTTTCAAGTTCGGTTATTTGTAGAAACAAAATGCAAGAGACCTTTTTTGTTGTACATTATTTTTTGTTGTACATAATAATTGACTTTACTCTAATTTTAACACCCTGTATCTCGGAATGTAAGCGTTTCTGGACACATGTTATAGATTTTTTTTTCTTAAAATAACGTAATTAATATAACCCTGAAGTTACGGACCACACTTAGAAAACACCCTGTATAGTTTTTTCGGATATGTACATTTTTAGGACTTTATATAATTATTTTGCAGACAAGGCAGCCAATTTTTGTAAATCTATTGCAATCCGCACTCAAAGTTTACCAGTGCTCCTGGCTTCCAGCAACACAACGCTTTAAAGTTGAAAATTGTATACGTACACTATCTGATGTTGGTTAGTTTTAATTTTGAATAAAATTATTTTTGGCACCCATTGTCTGGTTCAGAATCTCAAAATGTTTTTCTTCGTTTTTTCACTTACATTATAATGGGGACGTGATAGCCATAGACATCCTTGATTTCTAAATCCTTGAAATACAGTGTGAATTATTTATCTCGCGCATGTAGGTGAGGGGCATGCGTACTGTGATAATGAGTAACTGCCATAGTACATAAAAGTGTGTGTGTATGTGAAGTTTTGTCTCAACCAAGTCTAATGCGCAGAATCATACGCTACGTAACTCGCCAAAGCCAAGCTTCATAGTAGTCGTTGGTTCATCCCATCCCATTGGATTAGAAATCTAGGCCTAAAAAATGGTAATAGTTCTCAAAAATCCATAAAACTACAATTTTAATAGTACAAATTAAATTGTATATCTGTTATTCCCGAAAGAATTTGTTTGAAATTTGAGAATGAGCCTACGATTAGGACCGTCAACGTTCCCATTATATCATAATGATTCATTTTTAAAACTTGTATTAAACGTAACTTTACTTATAATACAAAGGGCAATGGGTGTATAAAATAATCTTTCATGTATTTTTTTTTTAATTTAGATATGTATTATTTTTAGCTAAAAATAGAGGTATTGCAATACCGTCCGATTTAGAAAGTCAAGTATCGACGATGTTTTTTGAAAAAACCGCCATTTTGACCAGACAAACTACGAGTAAATGGTTATCCGTTTCTAAAACTCCCAAAATCGAAAGATCTCAATCTCAGGTATTTTTCAATTAATATCTGGGGTAAATTGGGTTATTTGCTATTCTCATAAGAGTTAAGTTCCTTTTAAGCCTTTTAGTATAGTACATTCGAAAATATATTTCAGTTAATGCGCCTGGATAGAAGTATAATCGAAGGTCTTCAAGATATTGTATCTTTACTTGAAGATCAGCTAAAACCGTTAGTGCAATCAGAGCTATCTTTACTGGTCGACGTTTTGTATAGACCAGAATTATTATTTCCACCAGGAACAGAACCAAGGAAAAAGTGTGAAAGTGGAGGTTTTATAAGAAGGTAAATTTAGTTTTAATAAATTTATTATAGATCTGTTGCATTTCTACCACAATGTAAAGCGTAAAAACTTTTTACACTTCTACGGAGTTTTTATCAGCTTTCAAGCTGGTTGCGTCTAAGGGCAAACGCCATGTTTTTTACAAGATACGTTTGCTTCTTGCTAAAATAAAACATTGATAGAATATATAATAGTTCACGGAAATGATAACGATATGGCTTTCTACCCGGGTGTAGTGTTTTAAATAATATGCTTATTGCGATTGATTTTTGGTCACAAGATCCTAAGCCAATTGATAATATATATTGAATTTGAAAAAGCATTTGACAGGGTCCAATATCTTCATATTTCGGAGAAACTTGATTATTTTGTAATCAGCGCTAATTTATTACTTTAAATGAAAATTTTTAATAATTTTACATTCAGAGCCAAAATTAATTCATTTCCTGAGTTTTAGTACTAATTACAGGGTTCAGTAGAACATACTGTGAAGTAGAAACCTCAAAATGCAACCTTTACACTTTTTGGTTAAAATGCAGTAGGTCTATGCCTGACTAACACTGTTTTTTTTAGACTTATTAAACACACAGAAAAATTACTAGAAGAAAAAGAAGAAAAACTATGTGGAAAAGTGTTGAAAACTTTACGTGAAATGATGGCAATCGATCCAGAATATGGAGAGAAGGTTAAAACTAATTACTTAAATTTACATTTAGTAAATGTCATTTACACAATCATATAAATAATGAATAATTTCTTTCTTTATGCTGCTTAGAATGATAGTGATAGTAGTGACAATTCACAAAAGAATGATATGGTATAGTATCATTAAATATTATTGTTTGGTGTGACATTCCCATTTACTTAATTTTGGTTTTGCTTTTCTTTGTTTAACCTGTTTTTTCAGTTTTATAAAAATCGCGGGAAATATTACCTACACTGAAATAATTTTTGATTTATGACAAAGTTAAATTTCCAAAACAAAAAAAGAACATTTAAGAATATGGGGTAATATTTCTCAATGATATTCATTTCTTTAGTATTTTAAGTTTTTGCATTTATACAGGGTATTTCTATAAGATTAGTGGGGAGGTTTTTTATATCTAGCCCCTAGATTTGTAGTTTTTGATGTTTCTAAGCTTCAACCTTCCCGTTTTTCCTTGAAGCCAGGCATTACCGCATACATTTTTTACGGCTGAAGGATCTATTTTAACAGTATAATTTTATTTAGGGTGATGTTTTACGGAACAGTCTATTGGCAAGGTATTTTGGAAAGGCGTTTGTTCAAAAACACGATACAGTAGAGCTGGGAAATTATCAGATCTCATCAGTTATGCATGGTCCTGGAGGTAAATTTGGTAACAGTTCCGAAAAAAAGGTGCATTTTTGAAATTTCCGTTAATGCATATGATATCGTATAATTAAATACCAGATTTTTGAACGCTATGTAGCCTCACTTCTTTTCGCCCCTCCCAATTTTTGGGCGTGTTTAATTTGATTTTTGAATATATTTTTATCTCTTTTACATACTAATGTCAATGTTAGACGCAGGGCTAGCAAAGTTTTACCCCACCCGAAAAAAATCAGTGCTTTAACAGGTTTTAACCAAAAAATATCCTTTTTTTTTCAAAAAAAAAATGCCAGGTTTTAATTTAAAAAAAAAACAATATTGTACCCTAAAAACTTAATAGCGTTTTGTAGAAAGCCTTTTGTCTTTAGTTTCAACCTATTTATTTTTTACCAAAGAAACGTTTTTCCAGAAAGAATAGTCCCTTCCTTAGATTTCCATTTCTTCTGAAGAACTTTCGGGTAAGATTTAAAAACAGTAAAACAAAAATACACCTTAATTTTGCGGTAAATATTTTTATTTATTCAATCATTGTTTCTATTTTTCTCGTATGTTTTTTAGCAAAAATATTAAGCAGGGCAGGCCGGACCTTGCACGAAGTACAAACCCACTTGGATCGTGAAGGGGCATCAGATTTGGTCGTTGAGTTGGTAATAAAGTCGGTACATTCTCCATCAATATTTGGAGAAGCTGTAGAATTGGGTATTGCTCTTTTGGAGGGAGGTAACCCTATTATACAAAAGAGCATGTACACGAAGTTATTGGGTGGAGATATAAGCCAATCATTTTTCAGGGTAAGTATTTTGACAGTAAAAATTAAGTCTTGATAAAAACAAGGATTATAGCTATTATGGTTGAAAAATCTTTTGCAACTAAAATACAGTTGATGGGTAATATGTTGTTTGCTTTCAAAGCAAAACTTTTGCACTATATCACTTCTACAGACAGTTATGACTAATATTAATATTTTTGTTAGGTTTTCTTTGATAAAATGAAAGATTCTCAGCAAGAAATCAAATCTACAGTAAGTGTAAATACATCAGACATAGCTGCAAAAGCACACGAAGAGAAACAGGATGGCAAGGACATAGATAAACTCTCAAAAAAGCAAGGTTCTAAGTCCACAGGTATTCTACTGAATGACGATTTCAGTGATGAGTTAAGCAGGACTGCAGATCACACAGCTCAAGCTTATGTCCACGTGAGAAATATGGCCACAGGAGATGAAACCGTGGCTAACGCAGGCCCCGGGGCTGCATTCGAAGATCTGTTGGCAGAAAAGTTAGAAAAACACAGAGACCGGGAAGACCAAAACGCATTATCTATCAAAGTTTTAATCATGCAACCAATATTGCGTTTTTTACAACTTCTCTGTGAGAACCACAACGCTGCTTTACAAAATTTGCTACGCACTCAAAACAATAAAACCAATTTTAATCTCGTATCTGAAACCTTGCAATTCCTTGATTGTATCTGCGGATCGACAACAGGTGGATTAGGTTTACTAGGTTTATACATAAACGAAAATAACGTATCGCTAATAAACCAAACGTTGGAAACGTTGACGGAGTACTGCCAAGGTCCTTGTCATGACAATCAAAACTGTATTGCCACTCACGAGTCAAACGGCTTGGAAATAATCACAGCTATAATTCTCAACGATATAAAGCCCTTAGGGCAGTCTCGAATGGATCTCGTACTAGAACTAAAAAACAATGCCTCAAAATTATTATTAGCTATCATGGAAAGCCGTGGAGATAGTGAGAACGCTGATAGGATATTATACAACATGGATCCTAAGCAGCTGGTGGAAGTAGCCTGTAAAGCATTTCACCAGGAGACGTCAGACGATGATGACGATGTGGATGACGGGAGTACAGAAGATGTAGTGTCTCCAAGAGAAGTTGGACATAACATTTACATTCTTTGTCATCAGTTAGCACAACACAATAAGGATCTTGCCGCACTTTTGAAGCCTGCCGAGTTTTCTGGCGACCAGAAAATTCAAAAGGCTTTAATGCACTACGCCACTCACACTGCACAAATTGAAATCGTGAGAATAGATCGTACTTTAGAGCAAATTGTATTCCCGATACCGGAAATTTGTGAATATATTACTACTGATACAAAAATCAAAGTTCTGAATACTGCGGAACGAGATGATCAGGGATCGAAAGTTGTTGACTTTTTTGAAAGGACGGATCAGATGTTCAATGAAATGAAATGGCAGAAGAAACTTAGAGGTAAAATAAATAATGAGAAATTAAATCAGTTCTCTTTGTTTTTAAACGAATAAGTTTTGAAAACATCGGATAAGCTTTAGGGAGGAGGATTAGTAATTTTATTTTCATGTCTATCGGCTTCGAAATTTACAAAATAACATTTCAAATTAGTTTAAATCTACTTTTTCTTTATTATGTTTTATCTATCTTCTTTTTTATTTTCTTCATCCATACCAATCCTCAATTTTCTTCTGCTTCTTGGTGTATTCTGCATAATCTTTCTTCCGCGCCTGCCAGTATTTATTATGATTTTCCTTATTTCCACATCTGACCCTTTCAATTTAATGTATGTCTGTTTTTTGTGTAAGGAAGTAATCAAATCTCTTTTTCTGACGCAACTAATTTTGCAGGGAATTTACATTATGTTAATTATGTTAATGTTTGACCAATGAAAATTGAATATTTGTTGAAAGTTTCCGTCTGAAGTTGTACGACGATATTTATATACTACTAAAAGTGGGTAATGTCAGTCGGCCGAGTAAGATATACTTTATGTTATAACAATAAAAAAAAACTTTTTGGATCAGACAAAAAGAACCTTATAGGACCAGTTGCTAGACCTGACATCCCTGCTGTTACTACATATTTTTGGCAGTGACAAAAATTAAAACCATATTTTGTATATTGCTTACAACTATTCCAAGGATTAAATTTCCTGCAAAACCACTTTCTGAAACTTATCCGATGGTCATTGCGATAATTGAATGATATAATTGATTAATTATTTCTTCTTTCTTCCTTATGGGTAAAGATAAAAAAATTAATTTTTCTTGTTAACTATTTAATACAAATATATTAAAATAAAAATACACTTTTTGATATTTAATCATATGTATTTTAGATAATGTCCCTGTAATCTATGTAAAATTATTTGTTTTAGCGCAACCCGTTTTATTTTTGGTTAGTAGTTATATGTCGTTATGGAGTAATATTTTGTTTAATTGTGCCGTACTTATTAATTTAATTGTAGCCTTTTTCTACCCATTTGAAGATACGTTACCCAGTAAGTAATTATCTTGAAGAATATTCACGGCTATGAAACAAAATCATAATAATGCGTCCTAACAGATCCAAAAATCCCTACATTACTAATAAAAATAAACTGAATGTTGTTTTATAGCTATGAATATTTCGTAAATATTCCTATAAAGTGTGATGTTTTTCAATACTATAAATTTTCAGAAATAAGTTCTTCGATATCAGCACTTATTTGGGTATCCATGTCAGCTTCTCTTGCCATAGTGGTTGCTCTACCTAGGGAAACTGGAATTAGAACTTTAGTAGCCTCAACAATTCTTAGACTGATATTCTCTCTAGGCCCGGAGCCCACTTTATGGCTTTTGGGCTTTGTTACTATTTTACTCAAAGGCATACATCTAGTCAGTATAATGGGGAACCATGGAACTCTTACAAAAACCTACCATCAAATTCTCACTGACGCTGAACTGGTGTACCATCTGGCATACCTTTTCTTTTGTATGCTGGGACTTATGATGCATCCATTTTTCTACTCAGTATTGGTAAGAATTCTACTAATAGTGACGTTGAACGCGGGTCTTAAAGTCTTAAAGAAAAAAGTTAAATCAAAACAAGAAAATTACTATAAAGATAATATCAGTTTTTGACAGGGGTTCGACCCATTCTGTCCATAAGACCTTCGTATAAGGGCTGAAAATTTGCCACGTTTATTAAGGTGGCACTTACAAGATAGTTTTTTAGAAACGCCCCCTAAATTTGTTCCAAATTATCAAAAATAATGTGTTCCAAATTTTAAGTCGATGGCTCAACGTTAGACGTGTCGTGTATATTGTATTTTTCATTTTAGCTTTTTGACGTCGTCTATCGAGAAGAAACTTTATTAAACGTCATACGTTCAGTAACTCGAAATGGCCGATCCATCATTTTAACAGCCGTTTTGGCTTTAATACTGGTTTACATGTTCTCAATAATAGGTTATATGTTCTTCAAGGATGACTTTATAGTTAGCGTTAAAAAGAAAAGTGAGGATACTTGTGAGACCTTGTCAGACATAACTGGTCATAAGTATCACGAAGACGCAACTGGCAAATACTGCGAGTTAGATGAAGGGGAAGAGAAAAAGGAAAGAGCCTGTGATTCTTTGATTATGTGTATTGTTACTACCCTGAATCAAGGACTGAGAAATGGCGGAGGTATTGGAGATATTTTAAGAGCACCAAGTAGCGAGGTAGGTATTTTACTCGATTTTATTTTGATCACCACAAGCCACAATTGAGGTCGCTTGCTTGTGATGGGCCGACATGAAGAGTCTCGTGCTGCTGTCGCTGTTTTTTGTATGTACAGTTTAAAGGGATAATATACAGGGTGTTTAGTTCAAAATTTCCAAGGCAGATTTCTGAAAAGATATATTTACATTCTTTAAAAAATATAGTATACTTATAACGTAGGCGATATTTTGGCACAAACTAAACCCCGCAAGACTTCGCGGTGTAGGTGGCGCGACGCTATAAAAAAAACTTAAATAACTTAAAAAATAACTTATAGTTCTCGAGAAATCTGCCTTGGCACTTTGAAGTATAACACCCTGTATTCTCTATTTGTGTAAATTAAAAACAACCATACTAAAATAGTACCATAAACTGAGATGTATTAATTATATGTTTTATATTTTAGGAAGCATTATTTGTTGCCAGAGTTGTTTACGACTTGTTGTTTTACTTCGTTGTTATAATTATCGTACTAAACTTGATTTTTGGTGTTATCATTGACACTTTTGCCGATCTAAGATCTGAGAAACAACAGAAGGAACTTATATTGAAAAATACTTGTTTTATTTGTGGTAAGATCAATATTTAGTACTTTTTGATTAAATTAGCGCTTTTACTCGAAATGGGGAGATTTAATTTTTTTAGCCATAGTAGTAGAACTCCAGTTTTATTAATAACTTTTTTATTGAATGTAAACAATCTTAGTATCATGTATTAGCTGGGATTGATACTTGTTGTTTTCTACAGTAGTTGAGTTGTACCATTGTAGCTCCTCTTGTCTTATGAACAATTAAATAAAGAGAAGACTATTAGGTTATAAAAAAACAATCTCCAAAGTGATAAACAATTTAAAACTATGTAATTTTTTTTTAATGGAGCCCTTTAACATTAGAAAAGCGTTTTATTCATTTTAAGATTTAGTTTTTACTATTTGATGAAAAAAATTAAAAAAGGTCTATTGCGTTGATACTTTTAAAAATATATTTTCCCGGACCAATTTGAATAAACGAATTCAACGGCGGCCATCTTTAAAAGTTCACAAAATTTTTACGAGATGGCAGTACTAGCACGCGGACTCCGTGTACTATAAAAATCTATTATTCGCCGCAATTCTACATATGACTGGTACTCTGTGCGTTAAAATTTCAGCTGCAGGGTACCAGTCATATGTATAAATGCAGGGATTTATAGATTTCTAGGGTGCACCCAGTCCGCCTACTAGTAGTGACATCTAGCAAAATTTTAGTGAACTTTTAAACATTCCCGCCGTTAAACTCGTCTATTGAAATACAAAAAAATGTGATAACAAATTTTAACTTTCAATTACAGGACTAAACCGTTCAGCGTTCGATAACAAAACCGTCAGTTTTGAAGAGCACATAAAATGCGAGCATAACATGTGGCATTACTTGTACTTCATAGTTTTGATCAAAGTGAAGGACCCAACGGAATTCACCGGCCCGGAAAGTTACGTTTACACCATGGTCAAGGGATCGAACTTGGAATGGTTTCCACGGCTACGTGCTATGTCGTTAGCCGCGATAGAGGGAGAGGGAGAACAAATTGAGTTACGGAGTCTACAAGCCCAATTGGAAAACACGCAAATTCTGGTCACAACCCTGTCGCAACAACTGATGGAACTCAAAGACCAAATGGCAGAGCAAAGAAAGCAAAAGCAGAGGATTGGGTTATTGAATTCGGCATCTGCCTATATGCAAAGTTCAAATTTGCCCTAACATCAAAAACTGTTGATAATTATGCTAGTCTAGGGCATCTCCGCTCAATTTGTTGTGTAAAAATTCATTTTTTTTTCTTCAATTGTATTGATATACTAATAGTCATAGTTCAATAATGCTCAAAAGTCATTATTAGCGAATATTTGATAGGATAGTTTAGAAATTATGATACATCACGCGGTTCGGCTAGAAAGTGAAATTAAGAAAAAAAAAGCAAATAACCTTTTACAATTACTAAATTAAGAATCCAACCGATTCAATAAATGTCAGATTTATTTGTCTGTTATCTTTTATATATTTGGTTTGGACTTTTTAATTTAGTTACATTTTAGTTATAACTAGTAATCGAAGTATTCATTTACCGGTGGCCCAATCGTAAGATTACTTTTATGATAAAAAATTAAATACGTATTATTTTTTTTAACGGTTCTTTTTGTATACATAGAAAAAAAGTTTTTTATTAAAAACAAAAGTATATTATATTAATAAATATTTAAGAATTTTTGTTTATTTAATCAGTAAATAACTTCTGGAATCAGGAAAATATTTATTTGGAATCAGTCCAGAAAAAACCTTAATTATAATTATTTTTATACGGACAAAAAGTAAATTATTTTTGCAGGCGACTGGAAAATTTTAATATTAAGTAATTTTAACATTATGTTTTTCTTAAATGAAAACTAAATTAATAGTTTTTGTAGTGTTTTTTCTTTGTTTTCTTTTTAGCCGAATCGTATGCACGTCAAAACTCAAGCAAGAAAAATTATTAGATTTTTTGTAGCTTTTAGCAAAAAACAAGGTTTCTGTGCCAAATTAATTATTTTTACAAATTTAAACTTTAAATATCTTAAACTAAAAAAAAAACAAATTTCTGGTTTAAATTTTCTATTTTGCTTTTCTAAAAATCACAGAAAAATCGTTGGAGCTATTTTTGCTTTATTCATAAAGTTCTTGGAATATACTATAGATGTTACATATAAATTAAAAATAAAAGCTGACGGTCAAACAGAAAGTATAAAGTCCAATTTTCAAAATTAAAGCTCCTGTTTAGAAATTAACCTCAAAGTTCAAAAACAGTGCAAAAACAGATCCAACAAATTAAGTGCAATATTTGCAATAATTATTTTATTTAAATTGATTTTAATTTTTAAAATCAACATTTATGAACTAAACGAGTTATGTATTTTAGTCAATCCACAAATCATTTTTCTATTGAAAATAGAATAGATCTTTACATATTTCAATAATGTTACAACATCATACAATAAATTTACAATTTGTTGAACAAATTTTGTTTGCATTTTATGTTGAGGTTATCGGGTTTTTAAAGTAGGTACTGTTTTTATATAATTTTAAATTTATGTACAGATTTTATTGAAAATATAGTACTATATCGTGTTGAACTTTAAATTGACATTTTATTTCAACTCCCCTGTTCTTGTAAACTTTATTTAAGAAGCTCAAGAACCAATGCGCATCCCGCTCAGCCAAGACGCATCAAAAATATATAGTTATTTTTCTTTCTGTAAGGGATATTTGTGACCATGAAAACTCTAAAGGCTCAAGCTTGGAAAATAGGTTCCTTATACAAAGTTCTTAGCTGAAGGCTCCAGTCTGGAGTTGTTTTTGATAAAAATCGGGGTAGGGCCAGAGGGTAAAAAGTTTTGTTACGTAACGTACATGCGTTAATAGCATAAAAAAGTGCCTTACATGGGGATGTAAAAACTAGATTTTCAAAAAATGTTTTTTTTTTTAGTTTTTCGTTTATCAAAAAAAGAAAAATACAAAAATTTTCATTTTTTGAAAAAAAAAATTAAGTATTATTTTATTGGCAGCAAAATTTTACTACTATTAGAATTAGTTATAGCAATAATTGTAGTTTGCCTACTAGAGGCAGCTGTGATCTTATTCTTGTTATCCAGGAGCATTGCTCTGGATAGTATCACACCCCTTTTTACTCCCTAGATTTCAAGAATAAGTTGCCAGGTGCCAATCCTGCTCCAGAACGGTCCACTGGAAAAAACTGACTGAAAAGTGGATTTCTTTAAAACTATTTTGCGCCATCTACCTTTGAGTTAGTGTACTATAAGTAACTTATAGAAGAAATTCTCTTCTTTGGTGAGGTCGAAAACTCCTCGCATTGATTGTGGTCATAGATAACTTTGATTTTCAAGTTTGCTTTACAGAAAATAGTAGCCATAAAGGTAGAAAACTAACTTTCTGATAGTAGCCCATAACAACTTGGTAATCGCAAGGTAGAGGCTGCTAAATTTCCTTCATGGATTTCACAATCATACGACCTTTCACTTTGTCTACTTTTGCTATTAGGTTGGGAAAAGTAAATATGCCTATACCACTTCCAGAGGCGTCACCAGGTCCAAATTTTGGGGGGTGGAGGGGAGGGTTGAGCCCCTGTATATGTATATGTAAAAAATATATGCGTAATTTTACTCTCTATAGTTTGATTTGGCGGGGGAGGGGGGCTTAACAAACTTTGGGGGGGCCTTAGCCCCTTGTTACGCCTATTACCACTTCCCGCTAGGAAAGTCGTTAGTAAAAAAAAGTTTTTTTTATTGTTTATTACTTCCGAGCGACCTCGGAGCAGTGGTGCTCTGGAAGGGGGATATAGGGGGCGCACCCCCCAACCACGCTCGAGTTGGGAAAATCTACTGTCCAGATAAGAAAATTATGGAGTTAGTGATCGCCCCTGGTTGAAAATTTTCATGGCTGCGATCACTCTAAACATCCATCAGATTTATTAGGGATTAAACGTTTCCAGAAACCGACTGTAAGTGCAATAAAAACCTTTAGAACCTGTTATTTACAGTATTATTTTTTCGGCCATTGCACAATTTTTTTTTGTAAAATTAAATGTGCAAAGATGTTTTTTTTTTGCATAATGGTCGAGAATATATTTAAGTATTATTATTATATTATTCACAGCGCCTGCGCTAGAATAATATTATACGGTATAACGTATACGTATATTTTCGAATTTTCAAAAAATTTCAAAAATCGTCTTGGACAAAAAATTCTTGGATATAAATTTGTTTCATGAAAAAATAAGCAACTTTTTTTTTTTTTAAATGTCCGTCCATCTGTCCGATTTCACGATTTTTGTGAATAATCCGATATACTTGAAAGAAATTTTCAGGAAAAATCAACTTCTACGAGGGGAAGTACCCTATTGTCTTTGAAATTAATCCCTCCAAAAACAAAAAAGGTTAAAAAAAATATTTTGAGTTATGTTGATGTTGTATTAAGAAAAGTATTTTTAGGAAAAATTCAATAGTAACACTTCTGCTATTTATAGGACATTCTTTCGGTTTAGAGATATGCTGGTATTGTATTATCAAAGATAGAATCTAGAACCATATAATAGAGCAAAAATCTCAAAATTTATCGATTTTGAGATTTTTCTCTATTATTTCTAGATGCACTTGCGAAATATAAAATCCCAAAAAGCATCGCTGTGTATGCGCCTTCGCCAAAATTGCAAATAACACAGGTCAACAAATTTTCAACTTTTGAAAGTTGATTTGGATCTGACAGGTGATTGTGAGTAATTTGGTTATATTGATTTGAAAAAAGTGCGATAAACGTTATTGGGTATCTAATATAAATAAAAATTTAGTAAAGCGTTTTCTTAAAAAAATTAAATAAAAGCTAGTTTTGATACAACTGCGAGGGTATACTAAAGAATGCAAAGCGTTATATATCTTCACGGCTTGTTTATTTAAAGGTTTCAATACTTAAGTCAAATAACCCCATCATGAACTTAAAAATAAATCCCTTCACAGAAGAAAAGCTATTCAATTAAATTTAACAAAATTGCATGGATAGATGCAAATGATTATATCCTTCAAGAATATATTTATTTTAGAATAATCGGTTAAGAATTATGAACTTACCATCCTATTTCGTACACGTGCAAAAAAAAAACAACGAACATCGATTCACACATTCAAATATTGTTAAAAACTGTCATGTCGTCACCCCAGTATTGGTTTGTCGTATCTCCAAAAATCTAATTTTCGGGAAATTGAGTTAAAGATGTTTTTCTAAATATCTTTTAGGTAAATCTGGATCAGTTTCAACTCTTTTTCTTACAATAGTTTAATAAAAATACTATCCAAAAGTGTTTTTAATTAATTGAAGGTTCCATTTATTTTATATAAGAAAAACCGGATTGGAGATACGACAATTTACGTTTTTTTTTCAGTATCGCTTTGTCGTATCTCCAAAAAGAAACCAAAAATCTAATTAACTAGGATCATAATGACATGATTTTTTGTTTGGAAGGGTGCAGAAGGGTTATTAATGTTTGGAAATAAAGAACTTTTAATATTTACTTGAACAAGCACAAAAATATCTAAAATTTTAAACCAAGTTTACATACATTTTTGTATAAGGCATTGTTAAATTAGTATGGTTCACTAATTAACTTAAGTTTTTTCACTATTTTTACGCCAAATTTAGGTTGGAAATCTGAGAAATTGTCGCATCTCTATAAAAATTGAAAATAATGACTCAAGTTAGACATCAATGATGTAACATTATTTAAAAGGTATTTTAGTTAAATTATACCGCTTTTATTTTTTTATATGAGTTTAATAGTTCTTAAATTATTCGAAAAAATAGGTAGGTACATTCAAAAACACTATTTTTTTGCCTTCGCAGCTGCAATTTAACTACTGTCTTGATAAAAAATGATAGTTAATTTAAACAAAACGAAATTAGGTTGAAATCTGACCAAAGTTAGGAAAAGAATTATTTTTTTGTAAACAAAATACCTAACTGGTGTAAGAACCAAGTTTCAGGTAAAAATTTTTGTTCGATTAACCTGTTTTCACACTATTATTATAATAATAATTACTACAATAGTGTAATTATATTTATATTTTTTTATTTAAGATAATATTTTTGATTAAATTATATCTTCTACTTTTAAAAATGGAGATACGACAAAACAATATTGAAATTTTAAAATATTTTGTGAAGATTCGACAATTTATTTTAGAAATTTAAGCATATATTGATAAAATATTTGTTGTACACTCAAGTACTTAAGGCCTATTCAGAAACTTGCATAAGAACATAAAACATAAGAATGCGATGCCGTGATTGAATTACAAGATACATGGCGGCACCTCAAGCCAATCACGGCATCGCATTCTTATGTATTAGTATACAGTATTACGTTCTTATGCGAGACTGTGGATATGCCCTTAACTGTAGATATACAAATATGTAAAAATCTTTAAATGTCCGAAAATGGAGATACGACAAACCAATACTGGGGGGGAGGATGTGTCAGTCGCGCTTCTTGGCGATAGCGAATTGTTAGACAAGGCCCTCATACCGCGTAATATGAACTTTCGGTTGAGCGTACGGTTTCCCACTGCGCACAGTTACCCTACTTTCCCCTATTATTAAATGACTTTGATAAAAAAAGCAGTAGAAAAACTAAATAAATTTAATAACACACCATAAAGAAGTTTTAGATTCTTTGAGGGCATCTTCAGCAAAATTATTGAAAATATTTGCTTTTTATCGAAAATTACAAAAATTTAGGAAAAAATATTGCAATTTTTAAATTAAAACTTTTAGAAAATTAAATTTTAATTTAGTTACCTATCTCCATTATGAACCTACCACTGGGGGCACCCATGTGCATTCGCACTTAGCAAATTCCTTCTACATACCTGATGGAGATAATATTACTGTAGCAAGCAGAAAGAAGGAGGGCCGTATTTCTAACTAGTATTATAATTATAGTAATATATTCGTTTGTCGTAAAAAAGCAGTTGAAAGCAAAATAACTTTAATAATAGTGTACATAATAGGTTGCTTGAAAACACACCTCTAAATAGACGAGCGCTCGGCCGTTTCAGGCACTTGAGGGCGGTTTCAGCAAAAGCACGTGGTGGAACTGGGGTGGGGATACTACAACGTGTTAACAAGTAGTGGGGTTGATAGCTGTCAGTATCGTTTCGGTCTTTGTGTTATGTATATACTACTCGCGCGTTAAAAACTACGTAATTACCAGTATATAGGTAAATAAAGATGTATGTGCTATGTTGAACATAGATTGTTTTATGTTTCGTAGGTAGTGATTATTTTTGTTTTTTTGTGTGCTTGTTCCATTTTCTTGTGCTGGTTTGTTACATGTAGGTACCTATGATTTGCTTAATTTTTTGTGTTTTTTTTTTAAGCTCTCGTAAAAATTTTATTTATTTTTTTAAAGACTTTTTTAAATTTTAAATTGGCATTTTAACACTTGACAAATCATATTTATTATGAAGTATTAATACTACTTTTTTTATTGTTTTGTATTTCTGATACTTATGTGGAGCCCCCTTAACTTTTTTAAAACGATATGGCTAATTATCAAAAATTTAAACTTTAATTAAAACAAATTATTAAACATTTTAATTTTTTTTTTGTAATAAAAAAACCTGATGATGTTAACAATACAACCCGAAACGTAGCATATTAAATATTATTTAGGTAATATAATTTTATTTTTATGCCACATTTGGTCTATTTCGTCTTGCATATCTCTTACCTTGTACGAAATTTGCTTAAATGTGACGGGCTTAATATGCGACGGTTTGGAATTTGATTTTATTTGGATTCAGAGAATAAAGATCTTTAATATCTGGTTAAAATTCCTTACAAAATAGTGTAATTTATCATTATACCTATTTTGTGAAGTTTAAATTAAGCTCAAGTTTAATAAAGTTTTCGACAAAGCGCAAATTTAATATTTGTTTTAATTTTCAAAAATTCAGTTTTGTAATTTGTGGGGTAAAAAAATTCACCTACCAGCAGTCTACTAGATAAATTTTTTTTTTTAAATACCTATCCAAGACTTTCGAATTTGAGTAAAATTTTAGATTACCTACCTACTTTTCACTTTCAGGAAGGATATTTATATTTTTACTGTAAAGGACTGTTCAACAATTACATACCCGCAATCAGAGCCGTAACTAGGGGGGGCAGAGGGGACTAAGCCCCCCTGGCCTTGGTTTGAGCCCTCCTGGCGTTTTCGCTGAGCCCCCCCTGGTATTTTTTAAGTCACCTACCTTTGGGCGCCAATTTTTTTGCAGGGGCAGGGGTAGAAACCTTTAGGGACAAATATTTTTTTTATGAAGGTATTTTTTTGGGCGTCTGGGCGCCAATTTTATTTTGTAGGACAAAGCTTTTTTCTTGAAGGTAATTTTTGGAACGCCAAGTTTAGTAGAAACCGTCAGGCACAAAGCTTTTCTTCATTCAGGTATTTTTTTGGGCGCCAATTTTTTTTCCTAGGGGCGCCAAACGTTTTTGTTGAAACCGTCAGGGACAACAAAGCTTTTTTTTAAGGGGCCACCCTGGGGGCTGAGCCCCCCTAGATCTTTTGTCTGGTTACTGCCCTGCCCGCAATAGACTGGGGGTTAATGCTAGAGTGTCTACGCAGAAACTATGCACATCATAGAAAAAACGGATTCCTTGAACCAAGGACACGTGTCTTTGGATATGTTCAAAGCCATATTCTCTTGTTTCAAGGCTGGCCTTTTCTTGAACCAAAGTCAATGTCCTTGAATAAAGAGCGCGGATTTTTATTCCAAAACCCGTGCTCTTCATTCAAGGACATTGACTTTGGTTCAAGAAAATGCCAGCCTTGAAACAAGAGAATATGGTTTTGAACATATACAAAGACACGTGTCCTTGGTTCAAGGAATCCGTTTTTTATATGCATGGATTGATTGAAAAAGTAAGAAAATGTCCCGGTAGAGAGAAGAGCGCGGCATTTTTAATGACAATGTATAAAAATTGCAAAATTGCTATAATTTTTAAGCTCTTTAACAAAAAAAAGATAAAATATGTCACGAGATAGCTGTACCAAAAATATATTAACCCCTTCCGCTCCAGCCGGTTTTTTCAAGGTATAGGGATTTAGTTATTCCAGATCAAAATTTGAGTGACGTAATTGTTGAATAGTCCCTGAATGCCCCATTTATTTTCAGATAATGGACAATTCGGCATATGTACCTAGTTCTGGGCATTTGAACTCTCCAGCTTTAGTCGTGTTTTCGCAAGCCGCCGGCGGATTGCAGGATGCCTTAAGAATTCAGAGACCATTTAACCCGCAGGTTAGTCAACTTAAAATAAAATAGATTTGCTTGTTTCGAAAAAAACTGGTAAGTTTATTTTTACTTTTATTTTATTTTAAATATTTTCCTCCACACAAAGAAATTATTACTTATTTTTAGTATTCAGATTCTTTGTGTGTACCTATTAAGGTGGAGAAAAAGTTTTTTTTCGCCCAATCATATAGCACTATTCGTTTTGATTCCCCGCGGGGGCCTTGAAATTAATCAGAATTTAAGAAATTTATTTTTACAAAAATTTGAAAATTGTAATTTGAAAAGTCACTGAAAATTGATTTTGGTCAATGACTTTTTAGTAAGTGCTGTTTAGTTATTTGTTTCATCTGTTTTTTCTTACCTATAGTATTTGCTCTATTATTTCTTATTATAAATTATTACCAAAGACGGGTTCTTGGATTTGTTTAAAAATGTGTAAATTTATGTTAACATGGCATGTGTAATTATTTTTACAGTGTGTGTGAACTAGAGAATTATAATAAGAGCATAATAGTTCAATCAAAAACTACTCAATTATGACCTTAATTAGTGTTAGTGATATGCAGACAGCCTGACAGATATATTTAATAGAGCCTGTCAGGCACTGTACTCAGTTAATCATTGTATAAGAAACGTCCTTTATACCCTGAGACCAAAGAATAGAATCCTTGGTCTAAGTTTATACCCAAGATATACTACATAAATACAGATCATCTGTGACAAATGACACAATATAAAAAAGTTTTTTGAAATCTCAGAACTGATTATTATAATTTTGGTATATTGATTCCAAAAATCAATTTTTTACTCTTTTTGTCCGCGTGAAACATCAAAAAAAAAGTTACAGAAAAATATTATTTTGTTAAAAGCAGTAAAAGGCCTGCCGTAAAAAAACCTGTAATTTATTTTCAGTTTTCAATGTCCGATGCATCAAAAGAACTCCACCGACCTTTTTCAGCCTCCAGTTTTGGTCTACGCCATATGGAGGCGTACAGTGGAATCCCAGCTCACATTTTAAATCACCTTCAACCTCAGTTCCTTCATCCAGGTCTCTCCCTAGGATCTGGTGCATTTCGTCCTCTCGGGGACCTCAAATCTTTTCCCTCTCGCTCTGCCTTCACTCCTCCAAAATGCTTGAAAATTGAGACCAATAGTGATGTGCACAATCACGGAATTTTGTGTTCCCCGTCTGACGAACGGATCTTGGGACCTAGTCCCAGAACTGATTCTTGTTCCCCTGCAAGCGCTTCCTTGTCTCCCCAACCTCAAACTGCCGTCAAAGAAGAGAGTATGGACGCTCAAATGTCAGAGGATGGTGACAATCATGGCCAAAACACTGACAACGATTCGCCTGGTTTACAAGATGATCGAGGATTTAGAAGTAAGTAAATATATTTCAACCCTTAGTTAGTGTTCTAGGTATCACATACCCTAGTCTACTTTTTTCGTCTATAACGCTTTCACGCTTTTTACTGGTGCAATCTTAGTATATTTGAATGGAAGAAATGACATAAGTGCCGAAAATGTCGCTCTTGTTAGTTTTTTCTCTACGTCAATGAAATATTTATGGCAGAAACTGCGCTCAAATTGAAGAGCGATTACTTTTCAGTGTATTTTTTTCATTTTCATCCTTTATCAGATAAAGCTTTGTATATATTTCAATCAAATATGTTTTCTTAGAACTTTGCTTTGAAGTAGTAGTAGTTTTTTAATCTTTTTTGAAACACAAAATATTTTCCCTTTTTTTTCTCTAATTATTAGTATAATGAAAAGCACCATAAAGTTTTAAAAAACAACATTATAAAAATATTTAAAACATTCAATAATATTTTTCTTCTTCCGTTTCGGGATTTCAGGATTTCGTGATTTGGGATCCCAAAAACTGGATTTCCTAATATAAACGCATGACAAGCTTTTGCTTTTTTAACAGAAATAATATTGTTTTAATATTTTAATTTATTTAAAAATTAATAGGCCTGTAGACTAAATAAATAATATTTTCAGGATTTCATGAAGAGAACAGAAAATTTCTGAGTAAGTAATTTTTTTTTATATATTAGCTTTTAATTGGAAAGATTTTTTGTGTTTGTTAAAATTAAAACCATTTATGTATTTCAAATTTTGTCAAAACACGAAAATCTGCTGCTATATACACTGTATAATATACAGTGCGTGTCTAAAATTCGCTCCCACCTCTTTAACTTTTGAACTGCTATCTTCAGAATTTATATAAAATTTTTATTAAAATATATAAAAAAAAATACGAAAAAAAATAGTTTTTTGAATTTAAAAGCCTATAAAAAATAAATAAAGATATTTCAAATCCGCTTTTTTTAACTTACAGCCTCATAAATTGACAACCAATCAACGGCAAAAAGGTTTTTTTTTAGATTTTCATTTTTTTGTTGACAACTATGGGCAAAAAAAAACACTGTGAGCTTTCTCAAAAAAAAAAAAAGAGCTGATCATCAAAAATGAAAAATGGTTCCTAAATCAGCGAACTAAATATAGCCAGAATCAACTAAAAGGTCCTCGGCAAATAAAAAAAAGTCTATTTTTGTAGAGCAGTGTAACAATTTGTAAATAAAAACTTCATAGAAAATGTAACTAAAGTACGATGGTACCTGGAAACTGAATATTTACTTTGAAAATATACATGTCATAAACCATATACATATGATATTATCATTTCATAAACCATCATTGAAAAAATGTAGAAAATAACAATTTAATTCTTTCTTTGAATTACTTTGATTACGCCACTCGCCTATCGGCATGTGTTAAAAATTCACCCTCATTGATTAATACCAATTGTTATACGTTCGTTGAATAATAAACCATTTTTACTGGCATCCTTATCTCAGAATTGACCTATTTTAACCTTTTTACGAAAAATAAAAATGTCTTTCATACCGTTTCTGTCACTTTTGAGAACAGAAGCGTGTTCTGCGTGCCCAAATCTATCAAAAATTTATTTTTTCACACTTGGCATCGTTAACTCAGAATCGGCCTAATTTTACAAAATTACAAAAAAAAACCTCCACACCGTTTCTGTAATTTTAAAGTTCGGCATCGTGTTCAGCATGTCAAAATCATTACGTTTGCACGAATGGGCCAAAAACCGTGCATTTGTAACATTATTCTTTACAAATTTTTCAAATTTAAACATCCGCTACTGCTTAAACTACAACTTTTACACTCGTCAAAAAAGTTAATGACTAAAAATAAACGTTTCCACCTGCTAAAATTACAATTTTTTTTTATTTTTAACCCATCAAATATGTAACTTTTTCGAATTTCAAGATAGCTGGGGGGAGTCTCCCGTTCCTTCTATAAACCGTATACGGTACCCAAATAATTGGGTACCCACAGTGTTTTTTTCCGTAGACATTTTATTAAATGTTTAGACAATGAAATATTAATCTTGGGCTGGACTGCGTTACTTTCTACGTTGAATACGAATTGTGTTTTTGGGTAATGATTCTTTTCAGAAAAGATATATTGGTTTCATTTGAAATCAATGGTTCAGATATCTGAAGTATTTAGGGTTGCTAGAATGGCCAGAAACTGCTCTCTAAAGTAATTAATGACAACGAAAATGAAAAACGTTATTGGCTTACCATGATTTCTGATTGCAAATCACATTTTTATATTATTTTTATACAGAAATAATTGATTTACCAAAATGAATTATTATATTCTTCACAGCACGTTTACGCGCTAGAAGAGTCTAACACGCCCAGATAGCACAAGTTTATACAATGGATATTCCCAGAATATGCGTTTTGGGATTTTCGACATCCCCGGGATATACGATTTCTTCTATAGATATCCGTAGGACATCAGGATATACTTTGTTACTAAAAGTCCAAACGGGAAACCGAGCGACGTCCGAACCGTATACCCCAAGCATATCCCGAAGGTATATCCTAGGTGCAAGTTATTTAAATTTAAGCTAATAGTTTAAAAAAAATAATAAAAGCATTACTATTTGATAGTCACTTTTGTCGGGGACATTTGTATATAATTAGGAACTTATCTACGAAATATATTTCTTTTTTCATCATAAATTTTTCAGAAAGTACTACCATTAACCTTTGCATAGACTCATAGGCTCGTTCATAAACAACATAAAGCACAAGATGGAGGGAGTATTACCCCTCCCGCAGGTCAATATAGCACAATATAAACATTTAATAATAATTGTGGAAAAAACTCACACACATAAACAGACAGCAAACACCGACAAAAACATCCGCCATTAAAGTCACGAAAAGCGCGGTAAATTTAAATTAATAAAGGAAAAGCCATCGTAGGATATCCCGAAAGGACATCCACGGGACATCCCCTTTGGGACGTCCCTGAGATGTACGAATGATATACCGTATATCCTTGGGATATACGGGCAGTATATCTTCAGGACATACCTTTCGGGATATCCTTGGGATATACGACTAATGTCCCGGGACATGCGACATTGAGAGGACATTAAGAGGATATCCGGGGGATATTGCGTTCTATATGGGCGGTAGTTTTAAAGTCCAAAATGATTAAAATTTGCGTTACGTAATACTTGAACGTTCCCCAAAGCGACGATACGAGAGGATGATTCCTACTGTTTTTTGAAAACTATCCTTCCAAAAACTAACATGTTATAGGGGGTTAAACTTTTAAAAGAACCAAAA
>OY294054.1:19707637-19836610 GCA_958510825.1 Brachypterus glaber | reverse complement strand
ACCAAGGCGTAAATATCATTAACCAATCGAGTTTCCGAATTATATTTTGTCTTCTGTCATAGTCCGGGAGCCTACGCTCAGTACAATTTTTTTATCACCTCACCGTTGAGACTTTGTATATGTGTTCTTTATGTCCACTCAAACAACTTCTTGCGTAAGAAAATCCTCGATAGCGGGGCGTTTTTTTTGGGACCAACCCTTAACTTTAGGGCGTCCGAAAACGGTATTGTTAGGTTAGTTATTACGTCATAACATTTAGCACCTCATAGCTGATTTTTTCAGGATCGTGAAGTTAAGTAAAGTGAAATTTCTTGAATACAGCGCATCGATATCACGCACTTGAACACGCTTAGAGTTCAAGCATCATACAGTTATGCCGAGTCCGAACGAGTTGCGCCTGTTTCTCGGACTCTAATAATAACCAATTATAATTTTATAGTAGTTTGGTAATTTTGCGGCCAAACATGCTATAATTCTAAAACAAGCAATAAATTAAATTTAAATGAAATGGAAAAATAATATAGTTTTAAAATTGTTGTGATATTTTGTGTAAATTAAAATAACCATCTGCGGTTAGTGGTGAAACATAATGTATAATTGTTAAATCTATTTAATTAATTTAAGACTTTGATTAATGAAAAACTAATAATATAAATTATAAATCCGATGGTGTTCATAAAAATCTGTTACGAAATATAGTTCATGAACAAAAATTTGATTTACAATGTAATTTAGAAATAAGGTACACAATTTAGAGCTCTGAATCAGTGATATTCTTAGCCTCTAATTCAGAAACATGCAAAATGAGAGGTGGATTTACTTTTAGCTATTGTTAAAACTTTTTTACCTAAAACATTTATAGATTTTTTAAATTAAATAACTTTTTGAACAAAATAACGAGAAATGAGCTTATTGTGACAAAAAGTAAATTAGTATTATTATTATATTAATAACAAACCTCCCTAGTAACAATTTTTGTCAAGTCTTGAGCAAGTGTGGCTCAAGATTCTTGATCAAGTAACTGCATCGAGATTTTGACCATTCTGGCGACAGATTTTCCCTCGAGAATTGTCAAAGAATTGCTACAAATACTTTGTCAAGATTCTTGGATAAGTCTTAAGCAAGAATGTAGCAAGAAAAATTGACAAGAAATCGAAAAGCGATCTCTATCATGATCAAATCGCACTTGTTAGAGTAGGTCAAGATTCTTGACCAAGAACCTTGTCAAATTGCTTGCTACAGACTTGACGAACAGACTTGACAAAGTATTGCTAAACGCTCTGGTTCCAGAATCTTGCTGAAGTCCTGCCCAAGTCTGGATACAGAATCTTAATTAATTAACTCTGGTCAAGAAACTTGTCCAAGTTCAATGTTACTAGGGCTACCGTGTGTACTAAGTGGTGAGAGCTTGGGTAGCCCTTCAAGAATAACCTCATCTTCCGAAACCGCATGTAGCAAAAGCGAAGTAATATTTTTTGTACTAACAGTTATTTACACATAAAACATACAATGTGCAACTTTGAATGTGATTTTTAAATACCCTGCCAAGAATAATTTAGCATCCGATAGTAAATATTGTTAGATATATGGGAAATATTTCTTTAATTAAGCAGTCAAGGGGAAATATAATAAGGCTTAAAGATATATCTAACATACCGTTTGTCAGTGGCGTAGCGTGGCTAGCCTATATAAATGATCAATATTTATTTTCAACAATTATGACTATTTTTGATACCGCTGATTTCGAATAAAATAACGAAAAAATAAAAAAAAAATCCGCGCCATTAGGGTGGTCCAAAATTTTATTTTTTTTACGATCTTTCTATAAATGTGTCAAATGGCATCGTCACTGTCATCATCATCACTGGCATCGTCAGTACTTGAAATAATTTTTACAAGGCCTGGATGATGAAAATTGCAGTTCTGATGGTAGCTGTGATCTAAATCTTAATTTTATAAGGGGGTTTAGACAAAATTATTAGATTACCATTAACTTGTTGTAAATATCTATGCAAAAAATACGCATTTAAAATAAACTTTATTATTTTTTTCCGTTATTAGCAAAAACCAGCAACTTTTTTTTCATAGAATAATTTTACTATAGGTAAAGAAAAATATGTATAGAGAGGGACAATGGACAAATGCTGATTTTTTTTAACGTACAAAAAAGTTAAAAATTGTAAACTAGTGTAATCATTTTTATATGCTATGATAGTAGCAATTCTGTATGACGTATGAAATTGATTTTGTTGTTTTGAAGTATAATTAAAAGCATTTTAAACGGTTGAAAATCAAAGTGATTTCAATTTAAGCATTATGCATTACGAAAATTGATATTAAACGCATTTAATTTAATTGTTTTAAAGTTCGTCACGTACATAAGATATTAAACTATAAATATAAATATTTTCGAAATCCAAACAAAACAATAGAACCATGCAAAAAAACAATAGTACTGATATTAAATGAAAAAAATGTGTGATTAATTGAATCCGTTAGAGACTATTAGTCACCAGCGATTTTATTTGGGTGGACGGAACCTATATTTCCCAATTTAAAATTGAGAAATTTCCTTCCCAACTTTTTTCGAAAGATTTCCAGTATAATGTCACCATGAAGAGCTGCCTCAAACCAGCTTTGCCCCTGCCCGAAAATTTTACCATAAAGGGGGGCTGCGTCAAACCAGTCCCTGACCGAAAATTTTTAATAATAAATAAATCCTCACCCCTGAAAAATTGAAAAATAACTATGCTACTCCAATTTTCGCCTAGAGAAAAGAAAAGAGAAAAGTTGCGTCCCCAAAAACGATAGAACTTTATTTTTCCTGACAATTTTACATTGTTCCCCTTCCGTTTCTGCTTTATCGTGTGACATACGGTCGGACAGACGGACAAAAATAAAAGGTTTTCAGAATTCGACCAAAAACATTTCTATATATTTTTGTTGATCCAGGTAGGTAAGTTTTTGACAATTTTGGAAATTTTAAAACTATCGTATATAGTCCTCCACACGGTAAGAAACCTCCGACCTCCGACGAAATGGGGAGGTATCACCCAACGGACAGCGCGCTCTCTTCTTTACGTCATAAGCGTGCATGTGCAAGTGAGACGTACACACATTCCTCACATATTTTCCATAGCCACACATCTGTGTGTCAAACAATAATACTGTTCAAGCACAACGTGCTTTCAAGAGTTTAAAAATGAAATTCTCATGTAATTTTTCAGCCACAATTATTAATTAATTAATTTTCGTAAAATTAATTAATTGAAAGTTTTATTGATTCGTTCGAAAAATGTTTTATAATGTAAAAATCACTGATCTGGAAATATCGCGATTAGAACGAACAAATAAACAAGCCGTAAATATAATATTATGCTTCGCGTTTCAAAGCATACTGCTCGCAGTTGCAATTTAATTGCTAATTATTAGTTTTTTTTCTGGTGAAGTTTAAAGTTAAAATAAATTTATATTGTATTAAGACATTTCTTAATTATTTTTTTTTAAGTGGCGCTTCCTGTAACTTTTTTTTTACAATAATATCATAGAAATTTCAACATTTAAAATAATGTTACACAACACCTTCATCCACTTGACGCTTCAACTTTATAGGATAATAACTTCCATTTGTAACTGAATATTCAGTTTACTTTTTACTGTGTACTGTGGTAATACTAATTTTTCTTCTCTAACCAATATTTTCCCCAGGATTTTCGTTGTTATACCCAGGGAAGTACAGTTTAGCGAGGAATCCGAACCTCGTATGTCGGCTTAGGCAGAGTTCGCGACTTTTGTCTTGGGTTAGTAAATATTGCTTTTTTTAATTTTTTTTTAGTTTTTTACGTGTTTTTTCTAGCACTTTTTAATTTTTTTTGTTGTAAACCTGAATTATAGGAAGTATGAACTATAGAGAAAGGAAATTATCTGGCAACCCTGGCCACCACATTTGGAAAAGGTCGAATATGATTAAAAGTTAACCGGGAAATTGAAACGTCAATTAGAATTTTTGGTGAAAGAATGGTCAGCAATGAGAAAATCAACATATACAGTTATAAAAAGTTTTAACCGCAGTATACCCGACCGCTATGACCAATTTCCCTCATACAACACCAAGCATTATGTTAGCATTATATAGACAGTTAAAATCTGTTAGTAAAAGCTTACCATATGATTTGTTGTTGCGGCTTTTCACACCACTAAATGTAACATGCAATTCAATAATGTTTCAATTCTATTTATTCACATATTTTCTCTGTGTACATAGGTAGTTTTGCCGACGAATATACGTTTGTGGTTTTTCAATTTAACTAGCCATCATCATCATCATCATCATTGAAGGGAAAAATATCCGGTAATGCCTGAACGCAGACCCATTGTACTACCCCTAGACAAGAAGGTCTAGGGTAGGTACTACTGTCTGCTTATAGTGACTTCTGAACCACTTTTTGTAAGGCATACAAACAAGTTTTGTCCAACAGTTCTAAAAGTGGTGCCTAATCTAACATTAGATAGGCTGCCTTTTTTGGGTACTTGAAAGTATTACGTATTTTTGGACAATTTAAAAATTGAAAAAATCTCTCCGTGTAAGAAACAATAAATTATACAAATTGTTTATATCAAATCCAATAGCTTTAAAAAATAGATAAAAAATAAATAAAAAAATGGATTTAAATTTAAATGTATGTTTTTTGATAAATAGGGTGAGGAGAAAAGACTATTGAAATTAAATATTTTTATGATACGTGACAACTTACATTTTACATCTGAACAAGTTATACATTTCACTCTTTCTCTCTCTCTCTCTCTCTTCCGTACTTACAATTCCCGCTTATTCCTTTTTATGGTAACAGGATAAATAAAATATTGACAAAAGGATACTTTCCCCTACAAATAACAAACTTTTATGAAAAAAAGTTAAAAAAAATAGAAAACGAGTGCTGAACCACTTTCCTGCGATTTTCGGGATTTCACAGACAAAACATATTTGGCGAAATATTAATATCACTCCCACCTCACACATTCTGGGCCCTCCTGAGTATTTAGAATTTAATCTTTGAAAGTTAAATTTGATATTAGATTAATTGAAAAAAAAAAATGTGTATCACAAACGGTAATGTAAGAGGGGCGTAATTAATTTTAAAAGAAAACTCAATATTAAGATTAAGCAGATAAAAAAATAAAAAGTATTGGCCGGTCTTGGGCCAAAATGAATCACTTTAAATAATTTCCAATTTTCCAAACATTTTTAAATTTTAGGGGAAAGTAAGGTTTTATTTTTGAATCAGTATTTTTGATGAGATATACCTACTATCGCACAACGCGCTTTTACATAAATATTGGATTATGTACCTAATATGAATTAAAAGTGAGGGTGAATTTTTCTAATAAGATTCAGTAGATTCATTTAGGTGCGAAGTGAAAAGTTTGGATTGATGTAATTGAAACCACCAGCAGACTTGGTAAATTATACAAGCAAAGAGCAGCCAGGCATAAAGTTGACAAAATACTGAGAGAATTCATCATTCACTGTGTCGGCAAATGAATATTTAGTTCAACTTTAAATAACGGTGTACAAGGAGATCAAAAGGGGCAAAAACCATAAAAAAATCCAACAAATTTTTGTTCTTTGAACATAGGAAATATTATTTTTTTTAATAAAATAATTAATTAACCCTCAAATCCCCCTTTAGTAACACGTTTCTCCACGAATTATAAAAACATATGACTATTTAAGCAAACAAAATTTTTCAGTTCGAACACGTTGGTTTCTTTTAGGGAGAAAATTTTTACTGAGGTAATTTTACTACAAAAAAAAATTTAACTTTAATTTTTTTTTTTGCTTTTTAGAGTAAATTTAGTTTTTAGAGCTGACAGACAAACCGACCGACATATGCATTTTTTTTGAGGAAATTACCTTTTTTAGACATAAAACGTCGATAAACGTAAAAAAGCAAAGAACAATTTCAAAAAAATTGTATTTCCGCCAGACTTTCCTTGAGGAAAGTAAAAATTGGGTTATCCGATAGCTTCCGGCCGGCGGATTGCATTCACTTTGTAATGCTGAGATCGCGAGTTCGAATCCCGGCTGGGACATGGATTACTTATTATTCGAAAGTTGAACTAAATCTCCATTTCCAGATACCGTGCATTTGTCATAAAAATGCATACCTAACAAACCGCGGAATTTCATTTCAGCGAAAAGTTACGGCCATTTCTGCATTTCAATTAAAAATGTGCAAACATTAGCTCGTCATTTATGCTTCGCAAAATTCCATAATTGATTGTGTTAGTGTTAGCTGGTTTTAATGAAAGCGTTTACCGAGATAAAGGAATTTTTCACTTTAAGCTAACCATCTTTTTATATGACCTAGTGATATATCACACCATTTATAAATGGGTGTACCCTAATATCGCAACACATTTATTTTATTCTCATTTAGTTCAACAACTTTATACTAGGTGTTGCAAAATCATACATACGTAGTTCAGAAAAGTAAGGATTTAATTCTGCCATGATTAAGGACTGTCCATAAATCACATACTGCTTTTTTTTACCAATTTTAGATGGCGATTGTGACGCTATGTGATATTTCGGTCTACAAGGTCTTTTAATCGATAATTTAGAATGTGAGGGGCCCCCAAGTTGAGATAAGCGACTAAAAAAAAGGTCATCACCTTTAAATCAATATTTTGTTTCTCCCCATCAAACCAATGTAACGCCTCCGTAAATCTGATGACAAAAAAGAGGGACTCACCTCAATTCGCATTTTGGTTACCAACTGATTTAAATTTTGCAGGGGCCCCTACAGATGGGGTCTTCAGGTATGGGATCTCATCTGTCTAGTCCAACATTGATTTCCAAAAGTTAAGGATGCGTACCCAATTTCATACCTTTAGGTCATAGCGTTTATTAACATATACACTGGGTATACAACTGGATACGCAGGCCTATCAAAAAAGGCCTTTTTAGGGCAAAAAGGGGCTTTTGAGTAAAAAGGTACTTTTGAGTGTCAAAGAAACTTTTTTACAGATATGGATACCTAGTAAAAATCCTTAAAAAATGCTCTGTGTTGCGCATTCCATATCTTTACAGGTATGTCCTTTATTTGAGATGCGATGCAATTAACGCAATATACAATACAATACAATATAATTTGGGTTGTGAGGCATGGTACTGCCTTTCAAATCACTGCGACCAATGAGATCTATTGTGAATCCCCTTTGCAATTTAGTCCACATCAAACTTTAGGCTTTCAAAGAAGCCTAAGAGTTTTTCGGGGGCTACTTGGGATATATCTGCAGGTCTTGGGTATACCTGTTCTAGATATTGTAGCCTTTTGCGAGCAATGGCTTCGCAGAAGCACACGGCCGCTTCTGGTGCTTCTGAGCATAGACGGCAAATGTAGATTTCATTTCCCATTTTTTTAAGATGATATCTTAACGGGCAGTGTCCAAACGCAATATACTCATCTTCTGTACAAGCCAAGAGTATAATAATAAGACATACGCTTCCCTTGACGCTTATGATAATCGTCAGCAGTTATAGCGTCTCAGAAGCGTCGGGGCGCCGATGCTAACTAAAAACTTGAGGCTAATAAATGGGCCGCAGAATGCTGGCAGCTTTGTGTAATTATATTGTATCTTTCAACGAAAAACCCTTATGTTTGCCCAGTGGCGTAGTTAAACGCCCGCATGACCCCGGAGTTCTGAGGGCCTCGTGTTGCGCTGTTAATGTTAAAAATGTCTAATTAATTCATAAAATTGCGAAAAAGAATCCTAAAAATTAAAAATTTTTGATAAAGATCTCAGAAAACATTTTTTAATACAAGTAATTCTCATTCGAAGGTGTTTGGAGGAGTTAAGATTTCTAAAAGTTTTCGCCTGCGGCGCTGATTACCAATTCACGGTTATGAGCAAGCCTACATTTCGATCAAGATTTTAAATAAAATTTGATTTGCTTTTCAAATTCTAAGGCCTCCCCCACCTATCGCGAAACTCGAAAAAGTTGCATATTTCATGTTAAAAGTGTAAAACTTTAGTAATTTTAGCAGTAGCGAAAACGTTTTTTTTTTAGTCATCAACAAGGGAATAAAAGTAGTGAATATTAGAATTTGAAAAAGGTGTGAATTTTAAAGGTTAAAAATATAAAGTTTTAATTTTAGCAGAAATGGGAACTTTTTTTTAGTCGTCAACTTTTTTGTCGAGGCGATACAAGTTGTAATTTTAGACTAAAAAAGTTGTGATCTTCGACCTGCTTCCACCACCCACTAAATCTTCTTCGCTACGTCCCTGGTTACTACTGTGTTTGCCCCTTCTATTGAATCCTTATATTTCGGTCCACCTTCTTATCTAAATACACTACTTGAAACAACAAAAGAAAGTCATTCTTGAAAAAGTTACAACACTTTTTTATTGCATACTTTCCACCATTAAAATATTTAATTAAAACTCGCTAAATATATTACAGCTCTTTTGAATAATCAAGAATTAAAATCAGCATTCTCCTCGGTGTGATAATTGCTTTTTATACCGAGAGGTCCTGTGTTACAGGGTCGCGCAAATACAACAGCCCTTAAATGGCCCCCGTTTTCCATTAATTACTATCTCAATCTAAAGAATTCTGACTGATTACACTTACTTTTTACATTTGTAAGATACTCGCAAAGTTTCTTTCATTTTTACTTCCGACAGATAAGTTGTTGAAATTTTTACCGAAAGTCTTATCGACTTTATCACCAACTTTTAGTGTTAATTCAACAGCTGCTTGGATATTTTCTTGAGAAAAAACTATACAGTGCGGTCCAAAAGTCACCCCCCCCCCCTCTTAACTTTTGAACGAGTTAAGATATCGATTTCAAATTTAGAACTCTTAAATAAGACAACTTAAACTATCTTTAAGCATATATTTGATACTTTTATCTCTTAAAATGTGGGCAGGGGGGCATGGGAGGAAATTTTTTTAAATGGAAATGGGGGTCGTGTGATACATCATTTTAAAGCCTTTAAAATTCTCTATATAACCATATATTTTTAAATTTTTTAAACATGTTTTTTAAGGTTTTGATTTTTCAGTTTTTTGTGCTAAAAAAATAAATTTTTAAGTTTTTTTTGTTAATTTTTATTTATGTCAACTAAAATTAGTTGAAAAGTATGATTTACTTTTTTTCATTATGAAATTAGGCATTTTTAAAAAATTGTTTGGATTTTTTAGAGAAATTTTGACAAAAATACCCATTTTCAACCCTATTTTAAACCCAAAAAAAATGCTTAAAAAAAATAAAAAATATACAGTTAAATGGAGAATTTTATAAGCTTTAAAATGATGTATCACACGACCCACCTTTCCATTTAAAAAAATGTCGCCCCATGCCCCCCTGCCCACATTTTAAGAGCTAAAAGTATCAAATATATGCTTAAAGATAGTTTAAGTTGTCTTATTTAAGAGTTCTAAATTTGAAGTCGATATCTAAACTCTTTCAAAAGTTAAGAGGGGGGGGGGTGACTTTTGGACCGCTCTGTATAAGCCAGAAACAAACCTTAGATTTTTAACGGACACTCGCTTATTAAAAATAAAATACAAAAAAAAAATAATATTATTTTTTTCAAATTCTTTTTCTTGTTCTTGATGTATTATATATTGATTTTAATCTTGCTTTTAAGAACACAGTGAAAAAACTCAAAATTATAGAGCCAACGTTTCGCCCCTTATTGTTGGGGCTTCTTCAGGGAAATTTTATAAACAATATAATAATTAAATATAAAAAAAAACTAGTGTAAATGGTAAAAATATTAATAAATTAAATTTACATTAAAAAATTTAAAAAAAAATATTATTTTTTCCGCACACTTCGCCATTGCTATAACTGAGCAACGTTCTGGTTACCCCAACCAGATTTTTTTAATGCATACAAATAAATCTGGTCTTTGTAAAGTGCGAGGTATAAATTTGATAAAGGTTGTATTTTGGCAAGGACTGTACCAAGCGAGCGTTTTTAAGAACCCCTAATAAATTAAAGCGTTACATCAATCTGCGGTTAAGTTTACGACAAATTTATGACAAATTTATGACGAAATGTTCGAAGTAGTGTTACATGGTAAAACCTGATGTTATACAAATGGTCATTTATGGCTCATTTCATGCTAATATCTTCTCAGACAGTCAAAATAATAAAAAGAACGTGTTTTTTACTGATTGTCACTGAACACAAATCACTTTCAGATTTAAAAGCCGAAGATATTTATGAACTAAAAAATTAATTCTTTAATAAAATTAAAGTAATATGTTGGTTGTTTGGTATTTATGACAATCTGTGTTTCTTGGCCACGTAGTTTTCGAAAAAGAAACGAGATTTTATCCTTTCATATATTAATAGCTTAAAATGGTCCAGGAAAAGTAAAACCTAATTTTAAAATAATGTATTGTTTTTTTTTGTACATATTAGTTTTACTTGTTACTGTTAAACACTGTTGATGTAATATATTACAAAAATACAACTGCACGCTAAATAATTGAGAGTAAAATTTTACATTCGCTTCACACTTAAACTGGTACGTACGTATTTCAACAATGATAAATTCAATAACTTTACTGATGTTATACTAGTTTTCTGTGATTGGTCATAAAAGATACAGATATATAGATAGTAACTTATTAGACTTGCAGTAGAGTTTTTATAGTATACACCGCGGTATACACTGTATACCAAGGTGCATGCTGTTTATTTTCTGGTCCACTGCGGCTTCGACAAAAAAAAGCCTAGATTGCTGTGATTTACTAAGTGGTTGGACATAAATCGGGACAATAAGCTGCAATAACCATAACCGAGTTGGTAGTTTCGAGGAAAACGTAGCACGTAGCTACTCATCAGCCGGCAATTAGTGTGTACGTGTTGCTGGAAATTGGACGTCACGAGCCGTGGAACGCGTGGTATACGCGTCCGCCAACACTGCCACCAACAAGGAACGACACCGTTTGAATACAAAATCGTATTTTAGACTCCGTAAAATGCGTAATTGAAGAGTACAGCTTTTAAAAGGGGTTAAATGGGATTTTTGAAGATATGCGGTTTTTACGGATGGGCCTAAGAGGGGACAGCCTGCCCTTCAATAATTTTCTTAGTTGGTAAATTTAGCTCCGATTTGGCAAAATTTTAAATATTTTTATAAAGTCCCTCTTTAAATTTTCTAGTCAGCACTTTTACTTGGAAAATTTAGTTTCATACGAATTGAAAATTTTTCATCATGAAAAAAAAATAGTCATCATCAGTTTGGTTAGAGGAAGAACAAACTTATGGCAGTCGAAAAGTTTTAGATGACTTGGCAAAGTTTACCGCCGAAAAATTTGGAGTCTTGGCCCGCTTTTACGCTATTACGGTCGCCATGGCGCGCCATATTGGATCCGCCATGTTAAATTTCGTAATGTTTACACCAGATTCACTTTTAGTGACCCCAAAAAAACCAGTACTAATTTTTGTAAAAGTAGCTTTTTAAATTACTTCCACCATATTTTATCCTCCCAGATCCCACGTTTTGAATTTTGACAACGGATTTATGTTCAGCGACCTGAAAAACCCCATAGTGTAAACTGACATAAAAAATCTTCGGCGTTTGTTAAACAAGTGCCTAATTTGCAACTTTATTGTTGCTTGTTTTTAGTTGTGCATAAATAAGTTTCATAATACCAATCATCGGATTATTAATATTTCGGTTCCGCAAAAAAATCAAATTATTGTTACTCCTGAAAAATAGAGTCAAGGCGTCACGGGGTAAACCTTATGAAAATGGTGCTCTTCAATTGCATCATTTCATTTCATTTCAAATACACTAATAAATTTATTCAATTTCACTCATACCATATTTAACGTATTTTTTTATTCATAACGCACCCAAAAAAATACATCATTGGCCATTATTTCATTTTTATTCAAATCAAAATTCGACGCTTTATTCGCCCTTTTTACCCGTTCTTCGCTCATTAAGTGGCCAAATACGTTTTTCATCTATTGATTTCCTTAATTTGTCTAAACATGTTTTTATTTCCGAGTCCACTTATCAAAAAGTCGAAAATATGGGCAAATCTGGGCCAGCATATCATTAATTTAGGTAAGACTGTAAAAAGTAAACTGAATATTCAGTTACAAATGGATAGGAAATCAGAAGTTATTAATAATAACTTATTATCCTATACAATTGTACTTTAGTTTTTGTAAAAAAAAAACGGAACATTTCATATCCGTCCTTAAATATTAAAGTACGTGACTTTAGAACTATAGTGTTTTTAGCAAAATTGAAGTACATTTGTATAGTATAAAAACTTCCTATGCATTTGTAACTAAATATTTAGTTGGACGAGCTGCCTCGAGATCTTGAAAGTTCTCTAGCACCTAAACTGCTAAAATTTGGAAGTTGTGCTCGTGGACAAATTTCAGCCAAATATGACCGCGCGCGGTGCTCCAGATTTTCAAGTAGCTAAACACCTAAACCATTGATTTTTGGCAGTTGTACCCGTGGATGTTTTTGATCAGAATCCTACGAACTATAACATATACAGGACTCCAGCGAGATCCCTTGAAAGTCAGCAAGCTGTTTCATTGTCGAATTCGTTTTCAGCTTCCAAAAATATAGTCCGGATATAAGGAACTTTGTATCTATGGATTGATCGGTTGTTATATTTTTGAAATTAGGGAAATTGAATCATTGGGAATTAATCAATTCGCATTTGACATGTAGAAAAAGTTGAAAAACTGATTTGGATTATAATTGGTTTAGAAGTGGGGCGAAAATTTTAACACTGTACCTATAGCGGATTTAGTGGTGCCCTCTGGAATTTTTTTGGATCACCCACCGCTATGTACGATCAGTTAAACTAGATCAGCTCTGATAAGTACCTATAATTTATCAGTAATAATCAACGATGATGACATTTTAGAGTTGTAAAGTATTCCCTATTGATTTCACTAATAGTAGGATATTATTGCAACGCCCTGCAAGAGATATGCTCATATTATGACATTCGTATCCGAAACCAGGTGGAACATATTGTTATTTAACCAAACACACAAATATTATTCTGGCCCTTAAAACGGTTCAGATAGGTATCACATTTCTTTTTCTGTAACACTCTGATATGCATTGGATATTATGCATATGAGTGATTCTTTAGAAAATGACTCTTTCGACACAACGATTCTGGGAGTTTTTAGGATAAAATAACTCCGGATCAATTTCGTCAATACGGAAACCTTTTCCGTAAAACAAAAAAAAATGTTTTTGAAAAACAAATTGTTTTTACCCCATTACCCTATTACTCCCTTACCCCACCCCGATTTTTGCCAAAAACAATTCCAGCCTTTAGCTAAATTCTACTATGGTTTCCCGCTTCGACGCGAGTTACCGGGCACCCTGTATAAATCATATTGTGTAAATGTGTTAACGGATTACGGATATCTTTTCTTGCGTGTTCGTTTTTACTTAGAAAGTCTCATAGATAGGATGTGTAGAGCGTAGTGTAAATGACACTGACATTTCAATTTGAATGTTGGGCATATGTCCGTTTCTGGTCGAAGTCGTTATGTGGTAATAGCAGCGGAGGGTCGGGCGTCGCGACGAGACGCAGACAAAACCGACGCTTGATTACAACAGTTTCACTCTGTTATTGAATAAAGTTCGGCTAATTTCAGTTTTGGTTAAATTACCAAGTTTCAATCACCAACTACAACAAAACTATTACCGCGAGAAATTTAGAAATCAAGACTCTAAGAAAACCAAAACACTTTCCACGCGGAGAAATAATTACTGAAATTAAACTTATTGTGACAAATTTTTATATCGTCGTGTTACTTTCTCAACCTCGTATCTTCAAACTCCAATTAATTACACTGTGCGACAAAATCGAGGTTCATCTTTTAAGCAAGAGATCTGTCTGCGTTATTCGAAAATATAGTTCTAATATAGTCGGGGTTTCGCTACTTTAGGTCATTTAAGCGATTTTTTTTTATTTAAAGTTTTCAGCTCACGCTAATATACAAGGCCCATTTTTCAAGTTAGCGTTTCATAACTTTGGGAGGTGGATTCCTATCAAAAGACATGAAAAAGTTCATATAAACTTATGTCCAAAAATGCTTCGTTAGGGAGCTACGGTCTTTCAGTGAGAGACCCGCAAATTAGATTTTTATTTTAATATCTCAGGAACCCTCTGAGCTACAGAAATGAGTTTATGCATGTGTTTTTATATCAACAATTTATATATACTATGTTCATGTGGTAATTTTAGCCAGGGGCGGGCCAAACGGGAAAGCCCAAGCACTTTTTTACCCAATTCTTTTTTCAGCGTAACTTTTTTGCTGTTTTTTAGATTGAATATGATCCTATACATAAAAATACACAAAAAAGGTTATATGATGTAATGATCTTAGACTTACTGTTTACGAGAAAAATGCAATTAAAAGTAATATCTTAGGCTTTAGTGACTAAAAAGTATATCAAGAAAAAAAGCAATATACGATTCATAGTAAAGATTATACTATGGAATGCGAAGCATTTCATATCTTTACAGATTGTTTTTTATTTTTACTATTCACTAAAGTTTTTTTTGATATATAATTTAATATTGAAAATATAAATAAAAAGGCTTAAAGAATTGCCTGAAAACTATCAGCCTTTAACTTTTACCTAGTTTATTTAATCTCAGTTAATAGAAATCAAGATGAAAAGCAACAATAGTCAGTCAGAAAAGGTGTCATTTTTTTTCTGAAAAGAACCGGAAACGTATGAATAACAAACTATTTAGTGTCATTAACGGTTTAGGATACTTATATTGAATTCCATTATTGCTGGAAACCTATAGGTATACCTAATTTTTATATAGGTACCTATTTGGATTTTTTATTTTCACTTTTCTAACTTTTATATACCCATTCTGTTCCTTTACTTTTCTAACGGCGTTGGATACCTAATCAAAAACATTAGAATTACACTGGGTGATTAAAAAAAAGGCTACAACATTTTAAGAGAAAGATCAAAATACAAGAACGGAAACATAAAAGATAATTTACCTACGACCATCTATGCTTTACCAAATGCTACAGTAATTTTTACTATAACATGCTAGTATTAAGAAATACATGTTGCGTGGGGATTCAAATGTACCAGCACGGTCTCTATGTTAGTATGACAATATTTTGTATACAGTACACACATTGCAGTATTTAATATCACAAGTAAAGTGGCGATATAAATAAAAAATATTTATTAACAAATAACATTCAGTATTTAAAATACAACGAAATTTTCTGAGTGAAATGAAAGAGACCAAGTTAAGCTTGAATTGATTTATTAATGTTCGGGAAAATTCGGGAACTTATAAAGTCAGGGTAACGGTTAAGGGCACTTCCACAGGTTCTTATGCGAACGTTATAAGCCTGCGCACAAGATACATGACGGCTCATCAAGCCAATCACGGCATCGTGTGTGTATTATGCTTCTTATGCGAGCCTCTGGATGTGCCTTAAAGGTTAGAACTGATAACTTGATAATGTACCTATACAAGACTAATTAAAAGAATACTAGTTTTGAAATATGTGTGCCTGAAATGGCATTTATTTTGGTCGGAATGTACCGATTGGAAAATGTATGCGACAATAACAATAATTTTCCAGACAAATGAACTTCAGTTTAGCTATAAATACATGTGTGAATATGTGATTTTTAGTATAGAACCTTTTCGAATGACAAATTGTTGAATATAAATTATCAGGGTTTAAGTAGTGGTGTTTATAACGGTTCTAGTTGAGTTATGGCCGAAATAGGATTAATTTAGGTGCAATTATGCCAAACTATGGATAACAAAAAAGGGGTGGTAAAGTCACTATGACTTGTTTAGTTATTGAAGGACTGCATTCCCTTTTCAATAAGTTTGACACAATCAAAATTAACATTGTGAAGGGAAATTTAGTTCATTCGACCGTAAAACAGGTGTCCCGAAATCTATAAACTAAGAACGAAATAATAACTGCTGCGCAGTAAACAATGTGGTAGTTTAAGTAGAAAATTGAAAAAAAATAACTAATACTTTTGATTTTTGAAAAAAATATATAATGTGGGCTTCCTTCTTGCCAGGATTGCTTTTTTTCTGAAAATTTAAAATCAATCGGATTATTTTTTCTTGAGTTATCGTGCGGACAAGAATATGTGACATACGGACAGAAGGACAAAATTTTTCTTTTTTCGGGGTCCGAAGTAAACGTACTTTAAAACAGCTGAACCGTGTATGCGTTTAAAATATAACCCATTTTCGCGTTACAGTAGTCGGGTAAAAACAAAGTTTGAATTAAAACGATTTTTCGTTTTAAAAAAGTCCGATAGTTTCGTTCTTAGTTCCTACCCATTGCAAAGGGAAGCACCCAAAATCCCATTTATATTTTCCACTTAGTAGTTACTTTGACTAATTTAAAACCAAAACTAGTCTTTATTGTATGCATTACAAATGATACGCTATGGTTAAAGGTTTTAATTTATAAAAAAAAATAATAAATTAAAAATGGATAATTTATTTTAAATTACCACGTTTACATATAGCGCCGCTAACTACCGAGATTTAAAACTCCTGTATGTATGTCCCCTTCCTTTTTAAAGCAAACCAAGAAGAAATGAAAGTTATTACAGATTTTGATAAATTTAAAAGTAGTTAAAATTGATGTTTGTTTGTACGTCCGTCCATGTCCTGATGTCTAAAGAACATACAGTTTGGTAGATTAAAACCAAAGGTTAATCTTAAGGTTTTAATGGAGTTTTTCTTTTTTCCTGATGAAATTGAAAAATGCCATTTTCTCGAAAATGGCTAGCGATATTGTTCGTAATTATTGAGTTGAAATATAATTTTAAATAACTCATTTATGACTACAAATTGTGCCTCGTTTGCAACTTTCTGACTCGCTATGCTCACTTTTTCTCATAATAAAACAATATACTATTATGTTAAATCCGGCAATTAAAAACCCCTTTTATAAGACGCGGCACACTTATAGAAGATACCCTCACAGTAGGAGACATCTACTAACGGCAAAAATCCAAAATGTGAAAACTTTTACCCTGGGGTGTAAAATGAGGCTGTAAAATTTAATAAAATCTAGTGTGGCGTAATGCATACTTGAATAGTGTCCAATGAACACGACTAGTTAAATATTAAATTGCTATACCGGGTGTTACATTTTAATCCAAACACTCTAAATAAGTTATAAGTAATTTTTTTCAAAAATTACCGAAAAAGTCCTGGTATATGAGGGTACAGTAAGACAAATTAAGTGTTAAATTAGTGATAACTAATAAATAAAAAATAATAAAAAACAAATCTTGTGATTGGCTATAGGTTTTAGCTTAGAACCTCTTGAAAAATGATTATAAAGAGCAATTTTGAAGAAAAAGCTAAATGCAACCAGTATTCTAAAATGAATAGGTTTATATTTAAAAAATAACAAAAAAAAACGGTGACAAGTTTCTGAAAATTATGTCATATAACAGGGTCATTTGAAAAAAAACACACTGTCTCACCTTATTCTGAATTTTACAAGTTAACAGAGAAAATAAACTTTTAAATTGCATAAATAAAGCCCCGTGAGAAATCAATTTAAATTTTTTATTGTTTTTATATTTACTTACAACCACTTTTTATAACATACTTTTTGCTCCTTTCATGTTTTAAAATATCCCCTTAACTCTATTATTTTACTGTAAAAAGTTTATTGGTTCAGATATATTTCTCGGATTAAAAATTGTCACCCTCTTTTATACCTAGTTTAGAAAACAAGCTGTGAGATATGTACACTCAGAAAATGTCATTGTAATTTTAATACTAAATTTTATTTGTAAATACATATTTGTTATTTATATCGCCACCATTGGCATTTAATACTATACTTGTGATATTAAATACTGCAATGTGTGTATTGTATACAAAATGTTGTCATACTAACATAGAGACCGTGCTGGTACATTTGAATCCCCACGCAACATGTGTTTATTAATACCAGCATGTTATAGTAAAAATTACTGTAACATTTCGTAAATCATATCACACTTATAGTATGGCATACTTTAGGTTGTTTTTAAGTTGCATTACTGATCTAGTTTAAAGTATGTTACAGTATTCAGAAAAATTAACCAAAATTTAGATTAGTAATAATATAAAGGTTGCAACCACACACAATTACACACTGATAAAATAATCGACATTTTTTTACTTTTCTCTGTATTATTATAATAATAATAATATTTATTGCATAGAAAGAAGTTACGTAATATATACAATGGTAATCATTTGCAAATAAATATGCTAAAAACACAGAAATGTAATAAAACATTTGAGCGTGCCTTTAAAATATTTTCTTTCTTTATTATTACTAATCAAGGGGAGCCTCCCTCCACCTGTTTTGAAATCAAAACAGTTGCATATTTCATGGATTCAAAATACATAAGCTGCATATTTCACGAAAGGGTAGTAAACTTTTTTAAGAACGAAAGGGTGGGGACAATTTTGCCTCTTTTAGTGACAGATTTGAGGGATTTCAGGATTACAAACTAACCTAGCAGTGCTAAGTTAGCACTTGGTTCTAAATAATTCTGTCCGTGCAAAGGACGGTATCCTGGCTAGTGGGATTATGAGATTGACAAGACTGTTGTTCAGAGAATGAAGAATAAAGGAATGAACAGAAATGATTAGCATATGATAATGGTCCGAGAGGTAATTTTTCGTTTAAGTAAAATAAAAATCTGGCATGCATGACGTTTGCTTTGATGTCGAAAGAAATGTAGCAAGCCAAAGTATAAAGGCAGATGAGCGTTGCAAATAAATAAATCGATTGAACATCTATGTCCATCCGTGTATTATGTACGGCGTATTGGATCAGGAAAGTTTTTGAATGTCTTTGATGACAGGCAGCGATCGGCAGATGGAACAAAAGCGGTCAACTCCGCGCAGAAAACCCTCGCACAGTGGAACAGAATTCGTTCGTAGCAGACCAACAATGAGAATATGGTATTTTACATATAAGTACCTAACATCCAACCATAAATATTGCCACAAATTTCTATCTCAATAGTACATGTGAATAGGCCTGAATGTATCTAATCCGTAAATTATATTTTTCAAAAAAAATTAACTCTTAAGGACCCTAGAAGTTAACATAAATAAAAGGTAGAATTTTATAAAGAACTTTCACTTTCGGGTTTAGACCGTGTTAATGGATTTTCACTTTCCTTTTCCAACTAACTGATTTAAGATTTGGGCAAGGTGTTTGGCAAGTTTATACGTAGGGGAACCTATTGTGCTGACAATTGGTCTAAGAGGGGCACCGTCCTTGTGAATTTTAGGTAAACCATATAATTTTGGTACGCGGGAGTCTCGGGGGGTTAGATTATAAATTTCAAGAGGTGTAAGGGAGGATTGTTTAAGTAATTGTGTGATTTTTCGTTCAAATTTTCCAGTAGGATCGGTCTCGAGTTTTTCGTATGTGTCATTGTCTATGAGTTCCGTTATTTTGTTAAAATAGTCAAGTTTGGATAGTAAAGAGAAACCTCCAGTAAATTCAAACACTGTTGTTAATTTGTCAAAGACAAACTTAACAGAATGTGAGATCTCTTTGCTGTCCAAAGGACATAACTTTGCCATTACACCTAGGACAGTACCAACAGAAGAAATATTTTCTATAGTGGAGTCTTCCTTGTCTTCATTACCCCCGGTAGATGCAGAGATAGTACGTTATGAAACGGCTAAGATTCTGAAAAAGTCAAAACCACCTAAGTCTAACCTGACAAGGGAGGAATATTTAGCTTTAAAGAATCTTAATCGTAATGACGATATTATTGTTGTGCCTGCTGATAAGGGTAATGCCACTGTGGTGATGGACAAACTTGACTATTTTAACAAAATAACGGAACTCATAGACAATGACACATACGAAAAACTCGAGACCGATCCTACTGGAAAATTTGAACGAAAAATCACACAATTACTTAAACAATCCTCCCTTACACCTCTTGAAATTTATAATCTAACCCCCCGAGACTCCCGCGTACCAAAATTATATGGTTTACCTAAAATTCACAAGGACGGTGCCCCTCTTAGACCAATTGTCAGCACAATAGGTTCCCCTACGTATAAACTTGCCAAACACCTTGCCCAAATCTTAAATCAGTTAGTTGGAAAAGGAAAGTGAAAATCCATTAACACGGTCTAAACCCGAAAGTGAAAGTTCTTTATATCTTAATGGCCGTGAAAGCTTAAAATCTAAAATAGGTAGAATTTTAATCATAATAGTTCTTTTTCTGACGACAGCTTAAATGCTTAAAACATTTAAAGTGAGTTTATGTAAAAGAAAAAAATTGAAGACGTAGTTCAAGAAATGTAGTTTATTACCGTAATTAAAAAAATTGCACTTATCTACACTCATCTTCACTATACTGGAAATTCAATAAAACCTGCAGTGACTCACACCTCTGCTGCTTTCGTATTATAGGTCCGCCTTCGACGAAGTTACGCGAGTCGCACCCGAACTGGTATGATCTTCGCCTTTTACCACACATTCGCAACTGAATCACTGCAGGACTTATTGAATTTCCAGTATACCTTAATAGAAAATTTATTAAATCAGGTTTCAAAATTTTAGTCAACAACATTTTCATCCCCTGCTAAACTACCCCTGCAGGCTGTAGGTTTTACATTATTTTCCGCAAATTTATTGTATAACGTCCACCTACGAATTAAATCTGGACCATAGTGCATTGGCCAGTTGCAGCGCGATGACTTGATGATAAGGTAATAAGCAGAACTTCTTGCTATTTAAATACATGAATTATGTAGATGTGTTCTTATTCGATTGGACATATTGATATTCCTCAGGATGTTATTAATAGTCACAATTTACACACAATACAATACCAAGCTTCTGGAGAAACGATTCAATACAATTTATATTCAAATCCAAAACATTTATTTGTATAATTGTGTATTTCCACATATACATTATCCTCATTATACTCATCGCATTTTATAGATGAAGAATTTAAGGCTTTAACAGATTTATCTTTAACTAACAAACTCTGTTTAATCTGCCTTTATTTTCTTAAAATTAATAACAATTGTATTAATATTATTTTGATTTTGAGAAGAATTTTTTTGTCTTATATTATTTGATTCTTTTCTGGCGCTTGACCTTCGAACGGTAGCGTTCATTCCAGCCAGCGAACCAATTTCAGTCAGTAATTAGTATTCAATTGGTCTACAACACGGACGGTGTGTGTTTACGGCGTGTATTGTACTCTCGCACAAAAATCACAAATCAAAGCTATGAACTTTATATGAATATACATATAGTCAAACTGCTCTCCCAAAATGCTATCGCGCGTTCACTAGGATAAAGGTGTATATACAGCATTCCAGAGAAGAAATACTAGATTTAGTTAGCCAGAAGAGCTTGCAAAGGAATAAGGTAATATATCTTTATCTAGCGCTGGTCCTTAATTACAGTTTAATTTTTTTCGCATTTAACCCTCAGTTTTACAAACTCAGATCCGGCGGAAGGACCAGTAGGGAAAAAGCTGTAGATGTTTGTTTTTAGAGGTGACGCCTATGTTTCCGCGTGAAAGGTCATATGTATCGTGATCAGGAAATTTACAGATATTTATAAAAAGTTTAAGCATGTTTTGGTTGGTGGGTGTACAAGATTCCGTAAAATTGTTTGAATGTTTGACAATTTCATACATCGACGAATTTATTCGAAAAGAAACAGTAGTGGGAAAATGTCGGCATTTTGAAAACAATTCAAACATAAATAAGTTGTCTGCTTCTGCAGAAAATATTTCGTTTTTAGAAGCAAGCCCGAGAATTCGAGAATTCTTGCTTCAGAAACAGTGAACAACAAGAACAACAATCTATACTTGTATATGGAAATAAATTTAAAACATACAACGTATTTACGTATATAAATAAGTAGGTATGTACAGTATACATTGTATACTGTACATTGCATACAGCGAATGCTGCTTTATTTCTTGATCACAATGAAAAAGACCAATGATTTAATTATAATTTAATCGTATTAAGGTGGATCGAAAAAGATTCAACCAAATGAACGAAAATAAAATCTGGTTAACGAAGGTGTTAAGGGGCTGTTTAACAATTATGTTACTGAATTGCCATCATTTCGTCACGTATAATTTGAACATTTTATATGGGCCCTAGACCACCCCTCCCTTAGGTTGATGACATAATTGTTAAACGGTTCCTTGGAGGTCCTTATTTTGTCAGACACATACTGGCTTAAGGTTCCACGAAAATGAAGAAATCTAGATTTCTCGTATTGTCTTGATTTCAAGAAAAATAGTATATTATATACTGGGATGGAATATGTTTCATTTCCTGAAAAAAGTTAGCTGACTAAGGGGCGTTAGCCCCGCTGTCTACTAATTCCCGAATATAAATATTCTTTCGGCATAAATAATATCTAAAAAAGTAGAAAAATAACGTTATGTATTTACTTCGTTAAATTACCGGCGGTGGCAGCACTTATCAGTGATATTTCAGAAATGACAGCTAAACTGGTTGTAAATTTAATATATTTTAAAAATACGAAAATGTGTATCTGATGTTATTTTAAAAAAATAACTACTTAAAACAATTTTTTCCATAACATTTTAATACATTTTTTGCCAAACATTTTTACTAACCATAGCTAAGATATTGGTAAATCACCTTACATGGAGGGGTCTAAAAATCCCTAAAAAATATCTTACGTAATTTGTGCACCAACCTTAAAATACAATGTTGGTCCACCTCTGGTCCACCCCAATTGAAATTTAGTGCAAGAAAAATTAATTCCTCCTGAGACTGGTGAAATTTGTGACAGAAGTATTAAAGGAAATTAGTAAATGAAAAAATACGAACACCAGCTGAATCTACAAGATTCAATAAAACAAATAACCGTTGATGGTGAAAAATAGAGTGTGTATACGTGGTGTAAAAAGAGATAAAAATGTAAAAAAGGAATCAGAGTTAAATGTTTAATGCATTCGCGAAGGTATTCAGGGATTGTTTTTTATTGAAACCGTTCTCTTGTATAGCGGCCAATTTCCTACTTAACATATAAGAAGAAAGGCCGAATGCGCTATCGGTATGTCTGCCTAGATAGATAATTGATTTATGAAAAGAATTGTGTGATTTGTCGAAACAGTAGTCTACTACATTAGTTGTCTTTTCAAATGACAGCGTCAACGTAACACTACATTTGTTCTTTTTTTTATAAATCTTTAGCTAACCTGCAAAACATGACAAGATGTTTAAAACAAAAGAATCATACGGGAGCCAAGTTATGGGTTAAAAATGGAAAAGTAGGGTTTAGACGGATACCTTTTTGTTAAATTGGCACTATTCGATATCATAACCTCAATATTTTGAGCTTTCGGTATGTCTGCCTGAATAAAAAATTAATTTATGAAAAGAATTGTGATTTTTCGATACAATAGTCTACTACATTAGTTGTCTTTTCAAATTACATCGTCAACATAACACTACATTTGTTTTTTCTATGCTTTTCATGGATGGATGTCTGGATGGGGTCTTACGTCCAAACGAACTAGATGAAGCCCCACAAAATAAAAGACTTGTTCCGCCTATGGCTGGAGCAGAATTTTCACGAGTCGCAAGATTTTCAGCGTTGCGGACAAAGCTTGTTACCCCAAGCGCTTTTCACCCCAATCGAAGTGCCGTTTATATTTACAGATTTTCAAGGATTATAAAAAATGTCTAGCTCGTTTATTATTTTAATCGTGAAATATTACCGTATCTTTTATACCTACGATGTTGATTTGCATATATCACTTTTTCTTTGGTTAATATTTGAGCAAATAATATTGAACAAACAAGCGGTGAAGATATATAATTGTTGGCATACACTAATTGCAGTTGCAACTATTTTTTTCTTGGTGAAGTTTGAAGTTATACTTAGTTAAAATTTATTGGGATATTTTTAATTTTTGGACTTTAAATTCTTTTTTTTTATTTTTTTTATTTATTCCTGAAAAATTACAATTTTTTTTTAAGTTTAGCCCTCTATAACTTTTTTGTTTTAGAGGGGATTTTTTAATTTGATACTATTAATTAGGGCCGTAGCTTTGGGATGGGGGGTGGAGGGGGAGCATCCACCCCCACCTATCTTGAAATCAAAAAAGTTGCATATTTCATGGATTAAAAACATACAAGTTGCATGGGTTAGAAACAATATCTTTGCAAGTAGCTCCCCCCCCATTTAAACGAGGAGAATACAACAATTCTGATGAAAAATATACCTTAACCTCTTCCTTATTTTTATTGCTCCTCTATTGAAAGTGATGTCTGCGCGGGTAAATATGGTTAATAAACCCGCTTGTCCGGTTTGTGCAGTGCACAAAGTGCACCATTTATACCCGCGCGGACCCGTTATTTTCAATAGGGTGTATAACCCCATATTTTTACTCGCGCCGGCTCTGCACCTCTTATTACCCGCCTAATAGCCAAACAAAATCTTATCAAAAGTGTTATTGTACTTACCGTTGATTCTGTAGGTAAAACAGGAATATAGGAGCCCCACAATCTTGTTTCTTTGTACAAAGTCACCATACATATTTATACACACTTATTTATTAATTTTCACAAGTTTTTTCACTAAATTCGGTTCATTTTGCTTTGTTTACTCGAAAGACCGATACCAAACAATCACCTGACAACTACTGCATTTGTACCAACCTAAAATTTTAGTTTTATAAGGAGAACATTTTAATTTATACTGAAAAAATAATCATACTATACTCCGGTTGTTTAACATATCTTGCAAATAAGATAAATTTCACTGTTATTCGTCAATATATTTAAATACTCACCTCAAATGTTTATATCTGGGTGCCATTTTTCATTGTTTGGTGTTGGCAGCGGTGTTTTGTTTTGACGTTTTTCGGCGAGTGGTTGTATTTTTAAAAGTTTATCTTTGGAAAAATCGATATTTACGATAATATTATGAAATTTCAAAATAAGTGAGTAACTTTAACGTAAATTATTTAAAGCATTCAAAAAATTATGACTTAAAAACCTTTTATTAGGTATTATTTCGTTATAAAAATGGTTTCAAATAAACATGTGATTATCACATTGTTATAACTATAATTTATATAATATAGATTTTATTATATTCTCGATTGTATTAATTAATGTTTGTCGACAATAAATTTAATCATACTGCTCTCTAGGCAAGAAGGCCGTATCCCGGGATCCCGGCCCAGACAGCACATAATAAACATTAGATATTCATTAGAGAGCCTGAACGTCCAGTCCATGATGGATCTCTAATGGATATCCAGTGGATATACTTTAGGGAGGTTAAAAAATAAATATCCACTGGATATCTATGTGGATATCCAGTGTATATCCTGGACATAGGGAACGTTCAAGTATTACGTAACGCTCAAGGGGTGGGTGTGGTGGTCTCGAAAACGTTACGCCGCGTTAAAAATGGCCTAATTTTGCGTTACGTAATACTTGAACGTTCCCATAGGCGGACATTTGGATATCCATGGGATATCTTCCGGCAATCCAGGATATCCACTGGATATACTGAATATCCAGGAAGTATATCCCCTGGATATCAACTACTTATTATGTGCTATCTGGGGGACTGCATGCAACGTAAAAAACTGTACAAAGTTTCTGGTATTTTACAATATGCCACAAATTAATCTATTCCTTTGTTACAGTTAGCCCTTTATTTGGTGGCAGCTTCAATAATACTGGGGGATACACCTTTTCAGTGCCAGGATTGCCCCCTGCTGCGCATGCATTGGCCAAATCTACGTTCTTATTTGATCATGGTAAGTACTCTTTTTTATTTAATAAATATCTAAAAAAAACTAGTTATATACATATATACAGATTCAGTCATTCATTGACTGACATGAAGTTTAATATTAGGTTTTTAAATAAAAAATAGGGGCTTTATGCAGTCAGCTTTGACACAAACTTATGTTGTGGTTTATTTTTACGGAAAAGGCAGCAGAGTCGGATCCACGTTCATGTCTTGGCTTGGTCATCGTCAAGGCAGAAATTAATTATAATTAATTATTTGTATTTATTACTCAAAAAATATTTTTACTGCTCTTGTGGTGTCTGGATACGTGCCTGCTTCTAAATTATATTTTAGCTGGTAAATATTTTTTTCTAGTTTGGTAATATTAAATTGTTTGGTAAATGTTGAATTTTTTGGTAATAATTTCTAAACATGTACATTTTAGAGTATTTTAGAAAAAAGATTTTTTTATATGCAGTATCTTTTACTTTAGTTTTTCAATAAAAGCTCTTTATTGCATATATGATTGACAGGTGACGTTTAATATAAGTCTTTTAAATAAAAAAAAACAGGGATTGGAATTTTCGATGGTCAGAAAAAAACTTTTTTTAGATGTTGATGAAATTAAATGCCGGGTTTTAATGTTCGTCGACTTGAAAAGTTCACAGCGTCTCCCTGAAAACACAGCTAGTTAGCAAGGACGTTAAGCTGAGAAAAAGGCTATATATCAAAAAATTACGTCGGCTGATAAAACAATATCCTCTAGAGCATTTTTTATTAATACTAAACTTGCAATAACTACTTAACGCTTTATTTTAAATTCATGAAATTTTATAGACAGTTAGCTTATATGCTAAGGAATATTGTTGCCAATTTTGAAGTGTTTACATTTAACTGTTTAAAAGTTATCGCGGTTTTAATGCAATATTTCCTATATTGGTGGACAAATACAAACCAAACCGCGATACCGTCGAGTGGGGTGACTTCGGACAGTGTGGGTGACTTTGGACACTTTTTCGCAAAACTGTCTGAACCTAAGCCCGTGTGCACAAGTTATGGGGTTATATGCACAGGCTGTGGGGTTCAATTGTGCACACAACCCCACAACTTTTGCACACGTGCTTTGGTTCAGGGAGTATTGCGAAATAGTGTCCAAAGTCACCCACACCGTCCGAAGTCACCCCACTTTACGGTATAGCATTTTGGTTTGATTTGTATCTTTTTAAAAGTTCAATGCAAAGTCTAAAAATATCAAAACAGCCAGCTATACTATACCTCTGGGCAACTCTTGTTGACTGTTCACTATATATTTTAATATATAGTGAACAGTCAACAAGAGTTACCCTTTAAAAAGGTAAATTAACCCCGTTTTGCCTTAAATTTAAAGTGAACTTTGATTGAGGAATGTTTTAAAAATATTGTAACCGGGTAAATTCGCGTTAAATTTGCATCCACCACCAAAATTTGCCATGTGTAGATTTCAGTTACGTAGATGGCAGCTTTTGTTGATTTAACTTTAGGTACTGCAGTTTTTTTATGATAATCATCCAAAAGTAGGTTTCGCGACAGCTCGCTTGAAAAAGGGAATTTAATTAAGTAAAATTACACTGCTTGTACTTTAATTATGTTAGTATCAGAGATTTTACGGGGATCTATCGCCCTTACAATTTACACCATGGAAGGTAGCGCTGTGCGGCTCAGTGATCAAACGGCGTTAGTCAAAAGAAAGATCATGGAAAAGCCATCCACAATTTTTCAATCCGGTTGACTCCGGCGAAAAGTGTTTTCGCTCCCTTAACCGGAATCAATTTTACGGATTTTACGGAACAGATACCTAAAAAGACTTTTTAAATTAGTTTAACAAAATGGAATATACAAACATTAAACAGAGCGAAACCGTTAGTTTTCACTCGTTCTAAATTTGCGATTTGTAGCAAAAATAGCAGTAATTTTATTCCTACACTAGCAAATAATTATTTTTATTGAAAAGAGTCTTTTACTTTGCCTAACACTTAATTCCCACTCCGGAAACCTATATGCTAAAGTTTAAAGTCTTTATCTCAAAGCACTCTTAAGTTGTCGTGTTTACAAAGTTACCTGATAAAGCAACGTAAAGCTAGTGTGGCTAACTGATCAGAGTTAGTAAAAGAGATATTTTGAACCTTTGACTCTTTTGCGCCACGTTCTCTTGCTAAAATGCCCGTCGAAAACATTCGGTAAGAAAACTATGGTCCAAATGACAAACACTTAGCGGAAAGAACGACCGACAGACAGGTTAACTGATAAAACAGCGTTAGTCAAGGAAAAAATCGGAAAAGCCATCCACAATTTTTCAATCCGGTTGACTCCGAGGAAAAGTGATTTCGCTTTCTTAACCGGAATAAATTTTACGGATTTTACAGACCGACCGATCAACCCACCGACCCCTTGGCAATTTCTTGTCAAAAGGAAGATCTTGGATCTTTAAATTAAACAGAATGTCGAGTACCGTCAAGTGGGGTGACTTCGGATGGTGTGGGTGACTTCGGACACTTTTCGCAAATCCCTCTGAACCAAAGCCCCCATGTGCACAAGTTGTGGGGTTATGTGCACAAGTTGTGGCGTTCAATTCCACAACTTGTGCACACGTGCTTTAGTTCAGAGGCATTTGCGAAAAAGTGTCCGAAGTCAACCACACCGTCCAAAGTCACCCCACTCTCTGCGTGAATTCTGTGTAAAATGGATTTTTCTCAGTGTAGTTGAAAGAAGACATTTAATTCTAGTCCTTCCATCTGGCTGAAAGAAAATAAAATGTTAATTATGATTTTTATTTATTAACATTTTAATTAAATTCTACGAAAAATGCTACTGGATTTCACACCCATCAACGGACAATTAAAGCAGATAAATACCTTAGAGTTAGACTATTTATAGTCTAAAAGCTGGTGAACATTTCCAACAAGTTATTTTTTCCCGGATTAATTTTATACACGGTGTTTGCAGTCTTATGGCAAATATTAAAGGGGACGATTCTACATCACAAAACATAAAAAACTACAAACGAAGATATGTCCGGAAATAATCCCTAAGGGAACGTTCAATATTACGTTATGCAAAATTTGGCCATTTTTGATCCCCACCCTCTCCATATAACGCGGCGTAACATTTTTAAGACCTCTACACCCCTCCTATTTGTTACGTAACATTTTTTTTACAAATCTTGCCTAGATCATTGTTAAAAACGTGATCCAATAAACATTTTATAAGTTTATAATTTTTTAAGTGTTACGTAACATTTTTACTGACATTAAGACCTAATACGTACATTTTATGTATCTAACTTACGTTACGTATGTCAAAGGCACTTTTTTAAGACTCTCTTTACCCTTGGCTTGACTTATTGTGTGTACCTATGATAGCTTAACGTCAATGTAATGAATGTAATATTGTATACTTGATTGTATATGAAAGTTAAAAATGTGTTTTTAGGGAACCGTTGGCAGAACCTTGTTTGGGCTTCTAGCACCCAATGAAATCGAATGCAGAACCTGGTGATTTTGGAAATAGCTTAGAATATACTTTAAGACACATGAAAAATTCAGCCGGGAGAAAATAACTCGTTGAAAATGTTCACCACCTTTTTGACTACACTCAAGAGTTAGACTTTTTAAAAGCCGACAATAATTCTGATTAGATTAGGGTGAATCCCTTTTACCTGCCTGGTTAAGATTTAAGCCTTCCCCTTTTGTTATCTTTATTTCTCGGCTATTAACTAAAATTGTCTATTTAATAATGAGTTTAAACTTCTAAATTTTTGTAGTTCACAAATAGACCATACATGTATTTATGCATACAATCATAGGAAAATTTTCCAAAACAAATATTACATTTTCTGTTGATGTGAATTGTTTTAAAAGCAAGCATAATAACGATAAAACTGGTCACCAGAATGACCCACAAAAAGCATAATCTCAATTGTGATTCAGGCAAAGACAGGTTTTATTGGGCGTCAAACCACGCGTAATAAGCAAAAGTAATATATTTAAGAGGATATTATGTAATAATGGTAAGGTAAGAACCCCTCCAGAGGCTTAATCTAAAATCCTGTTATATATATAAGAAGAGAAGCACATAAGATATGCAAAGAGCGATGTTTGTTTATGTGATATCTCGGGAGCAGCATGTGTAGCCATATGTCAGCCCTCTTGATCGTTATCGGGATCACTTTGCTGCAAATTGCTGCTATCCTACGTCAGTGTTAACAGGAAAATATCTACCTCTAAGTCCTTGATCAAAAAAAAAAGATGAAAAGCGCGAAAATTGCTTTTTCCAACGACCTAGCCCACTAGCGCTATTCGCTTTAATAACACTATCAAAAACTCCTTCGCATAAAACTCGTTTCAATTATGTTACAATTTCTTTCTTCCCTCCAAACCCCCATCTCAATATTCTTTCTTATGATTTCTTAATAATCAAATAACCGCCTCAAAGTGCTATTAGTTCAAAACATAAATTACAACTATGGGTTGTTCCGCAGAAACATAAAATCTATTTGAAAGCAGTCAAATAAAAAAATATTTTTATGATAGAGCATAAATAAGTTAACTTAAGGTATAGTCGCCGCCAGAGATATAAAAGAATTTTTTAAGGCTGCGAAAATGTATTTTAGGGCTTGTCAAGGTACATTGGCAGCAGTCGACTGCAGTTGTTCAATCAGAACACATCGTACGACTACTACATACTTAATGAAATAAAATTTAATTACGCCTCTATCTCACATTAATCTGTTTTAAAAGTAAACATTCTACTATATCTTTGGAATGTACTATACCTAATTTAATAGCAGTTAAATCTTTTGGCTGGCCTTCATTTCTATATATTTTGGTTTTGGCGTGTATAATTCTTCCTTGGTCATTTTCCTTATGATAGCACCAAAACGTACTGTTAAAACTGGCTTAACTGAATCATGTTGACACACTTGACACTTGAAAAAATTATGCTTCAAACAAGATGACTACAGTAGGATAGTAACTATAGTTAGTTTCAGATATCCGTGACTTAGTTAACTCATCATTTGACTTTTGTGACAAGTTAGATTAAAATGATAAAAACTTTAGGTGTTCTACTGGGTAATTAAGTCGTCGATGGTACGTATTTATAAATTTGTAATTTATTTGTAGAATAACCCATATAGAAATGGAAAAGTGTGTCTGGGGGTGAAGTTTTGATTTGGGCGATGACTTTTTCACAAACAGACACAAAAGTGTACAGACTAATCAAATAGTGAAAATGTATTAACGCATCACGCATTGCTGACTGCTTGACTGGCCATACGACAATCCCAAACATGTCCTCTCGCTTCTGCCCGTCATAAAGTGTCACTATCTCAGTTTTACTCCCCTAAAAGCATTACATTCAACACATCACTGTTAATTAATGTGGGTCAAAAAAATTAGTTTTTATATTGCGTTAATACCCGCACAAGTTGTGCTTATTTTTTTTATATAGGGTTATTCACGGAAGTGGCCTATTAAAAGTTTATGGAGAACCAATAATTTTGAAAATCTAATATTTTGCGCTTTGGTGTCTTTCAATATGGCCAATCGATTAAAAATAGCTGAAGTGGCACTCAATTTTGATTTTTTAAATGGAACACCCCATATATTTTTTAATTTTTAAAATCTGCATTGAATTTGATTTATTTTGATGTGCAACACTTTATGTCTATCTCCAGTAGTTTTTGAGTTATTCAAGCTTTTATCGAAAAATAAGCAAATTCAAGCACCCCTAAAAAAATGAATTTCTTCTTGATTTTTTAAATTGGAGAAAAGTTGTTTTGTGGTTTAAACAAATTAAGTCAGTGATACTTAACCGAATTATCCTAACCCGAAACAGAACCCAAAATTTATACAGGGTGTCTCAGAAAGCAGGTCAAATCTAACAAATTTAAAATAGCAATAACTCAGTTTTTTATACGGCATCCTATATTTTCTTTTATTTAGTTAAATACAGAATAAAATTTGCTTTAAAATAAATAGAGGCGAACAAAAAGTTGACCCAGCTTATTCAACACATCACTGCTAATGGCCTAACAACTCAACTAAATTTACAATTTGCACCCTATACAATTACCTTAACTAATTACCACTTCAATTTCTCTGTTTTCATATACAATCGCGCTTGTTTACACAAACTTGTACATACCCTAATATTTCATACTACGTTTAAAATCCTTTTGCCTAAAAAAATAAATTAGGTTTTTGGAACGGATTTTCAGTACACTAGTTAACTTTTTACTTAACCTGAGTACCTATAGGAACCAGTAAAAGTACCTATACATGTTGACGTACCTGTTAACTTGGTAAGGAAGGATATTGTTTTAAAGGTGAGTTTTGGGCTAAATGAGAACAATATATTTTTGTGTAAAAAAGTGCAAAATGATGAAAAGAAATGATGAAAAACGTTTTACCAAGTTTATTTTTTAATATTAATCAAAATAAACACTTGTTAACAATTTTGTGTTATAGTAAACGTGAAAATTATGCACTATTCTTAAAAAAAATTATATTTTTCGTTTACCAGAACATCAACATAATGATATTAGTTAAATACCTTTTTTTTTAACTACAGCTTTAAATTGCCCGAGAAATTGTCTATGTAACTTGCTTTACAATTATTTTTTTGACAGATCAACTATCGTTAGGTGTAATGTTGCCAAGTCCACCATTAATTAAAGTATGTTCCGGGATGTAAAAAGGGCTGAAGTTTTAGCAGTGTTTATTTTTTATGTATCTATAAGCATGTCAAATCTTATGGCTGCAGGCGAATTAGCCCAAAATACGGTACCCTCCCTTAGGATATTCAAAATTATCGGAGTGACTTGCATAGATCTCTATTCTCTCAGACAGTCTGAAAATCCTAAAAACGGACCTTTGCTTCTAAAATAAATATGCATAAATGTTCGAAAAGAATAAGGAACATTAAAAATTGCGACAAAGATACTGTGGCAAAATGCATGGAATGTGATTGAGTTAAATGCCGCCATAAAAACTAAGAGCGTATGAGTAGCTATGTTTCATTCCATTCCCCTTCGATTTGTTTTCAGTTAAGTCATCTGGAAATTATCAGCATAAAGGACCAGTTACAGTCATATGAATCGGCTCCATTCCTTATACTAATATTAATTGTATCACTCATATCCCATATATACTACATCAAACAATTATTATTTATTAATAAAGAATATTATTCCATTAACTTCAAAGGCTTTCTGAATGCTATTACTTATGGGTTCATTGATTTATGAAATATAACAATGGTTCTTGAAGAATCATACACGAAGAGAATTAATCACAGACAGAGACGCTTTGAGAACATGGCGCACAGTGAGGTAGATTCCTAAAAACATGCCCAAAACCTGCAAAAAAAATTAACTATTAGCAACACCCAAATGGGAGTTTTTTTTAATACTAACTTAATTGGGCACTTCGTGCGAGTTCACTTACTTTTCCCCTTCAAGGTTATTCAAATACTCTTTTTGTAGTGTGGTATAGGTACCTGTGTTGCTAACTTCAACTGTTTATAAAAAACGGATTTGTTTGACGTGTAATAATTAATTTCAATTTTGAGGTTAAAAAGGATTCCTTGAAATAAGGACATGTGTCTTTCGATATATTTAAAGCTATATTCTCTTGTTTCAAGGCTAGTAGCATTTTCTTTGAACCAAAGTCAATGTCCTTGAATGAAGATAACGGGTTTTTGAATGAAGAACCGAGCTCTTCGGTCAAGGACATTGGGTTTGGTTTAAAGGAATGCTAGACTTGAAACAAGAGAATATACCTTTGGAGATATCGAAAGACACGTGTCCCTGGTTTAAGGAATCCTTTTTTTTTCTATGTGGATAATGATAATAGAGGTATGTATAATTACTCCCGTACTGTAATTACATAAGTATATATTCCTCTGTGTGTATAATTATGGAAATTTTTGTATTTAGTCTTATCTTGTTTCTTAAAAGATAGCCTGTTTGAATCGTTTTCCAAATTTATGTTTGTTACCGTATAATTTTATTTGTAAACCTTTTTACATTATAAATTCGTGGTGTAGTTTAGCGGATCATGTGTTGTAGGGTGTAAATAGATAACAAAAAAAGAGTCATGTGTAGTTTAGTATTTCTATCAGATACAATAGGAAATAAAGAAAAAATCCCATATAAGTCACCCTATTTAAATTTTTAGTGAGTTTGTGCGGAAAGCAGAGATAGTTTAAATTTAACTACAAAGCTTCTGGGGGGTTGTACTGAAAAAGTCGGAATGTGGCAATATTTTAAACTGTTATCTTGATGAGAACCATCGGACTTGGCTTGTTTCAATGTGTGTGTGATATATATGTTTGTTAGCCTAGATTGGAGGCGTGAAGGCGGAGCCATGTCAGAAGACGCTCGAATGTGAATAGAGACGTCCGCGTCGAGACGCCTTGCTCTATGGAGAAGACGCCCGTTTTGTGGCGCTTTTCTTCTGTTTTTACTTGCTCGGGCTATTAAAAACATTAACTTTTTTCAGCACTTAAACTGCATTGTTCTGTTAAATATGTTTTGACTTTATTTTCCATGCAGTTTTCTTAAACGAGTGTATTTAAGGCCGCCAGAGACAGCCCGGAACCCGGTGTAGCTACAACTTACAACCCCCTTAAGAAAGATATGTTTGATTTTGCACCTAATATAACTACTGGATTTGACTCTTATTTAAATTATGAAGTTTTGGAGCAGTTAAGATTTTTGGTATCTCCCCCCCAGCTTTTCATTTTTCCCAATCGGAAATATTTGTGAGAGTACCATTTTATGTATGTAATGGTACTGTATACAGTGTCAAAACTTTTTGCAGTCAAAGAGCGCTATCTTTGAAAGTTTAAATATATCAAGTAATCCCTCATTTAAAAGGTTTGTTGATTCTGGTCAATGACCAGTCACCAGTGGTCATCATATGGACATGGATCAAATACCGTCTGCCAATAGAGTTGAAGTTCATTAGACATATCAATTTGAAAGAAATAAATGTCGAATAACTCGAGAACCGCCGATCCAATCTTCAAGAACAAAACACTGCTAAAACCAGAATCAAAAAGCTTTTTAAATAAGGTAACACTGAACTTTTATAGATGGTGCACCTTGACGACAAATGAAATAATTTATTAATACAAAATTATTATTTGAAATAATCATACAGCACAATAAAAGTAACTTTTTATTGCACGCTATATATGTATAGCTATAACATGGTATGCCGTGACAGACATCAAGTCTCAAAAGTCCTTAGCCCGCCAGTAAGCCATTATTACGACAGTGTTATAACTGCAATAAAATTGGAATTTTGATAGACGTGCTCATCCATAGATAACGTAATTTAACACCTGCATCCAACAAGATTTAACTAACAATGTTATTTTTATTAAAGAAAAAAAAAATAAATACTAAATTTAGCCTGAAAAAGTACAGCAGATTTTTTTTAAGATGATAAAAAATAACAATTTTAGCATTTTTTTTCTTTTTAAAAGGACCCCGCACATTTACTAAGGAAAATGTACTTTCTTTATTTCCTATTGTATCTGAAAAAAAAAATCGTCTATTCGTATGCCTGTATCTATGTAAGCACTATATATATATATATATATATATATATATATATATATATATATATATATATATATATATATATATATATATCTCGAAATTGAGATGTATATATATATATATATATATATATACATCTCAATTTCGAGATGTTTTTTTACTTAGAGAAGAAGATCTGGTTTAATTTTTTTTTTATCAATTTGAGGTATTGATCAAAATGGAGTTAAATAAACCACAATTTATTTATTATTTCCTTAATAAGGGCGTGATATATCAGTAACGTAAATTTTTAGGGGGTAGAAGCAAAACTGACAAAAAATGACACAGGGGGATCAAAAATTGTCTAAATTTCATTAACATAATTGCCGAACAGCCCCTAATTTGACTTTAGCCAAATTTAAATTAAATCCCCTAAAAAAAATCAGTCTTTATGTATTGCCTAATGGGAAATCTGGCCCTGATCTATTACTACTTAATAATTCTACTGGACAAAAAAAAATCGGTTTGCACATGGATCCGGCTTTAAGCCGCTTGCCCGTTTTTGCTGCCCAGAAAATATCATAACGCTGCCCTTGATTGTAAATGAAAAAGGCATAAATTAATATACTTACGAGTGTTAATATTTGGACACAATACGATAACTAATTCTTCACGGTTCATGTTTACTTATTTCCCCTAAAAAGTATAAATTTAGGCTTTATGTTTATGATCAGATGTTTCTCCTTATGATGGATAATTACGATAAATTTCAATAAGAGAAATTGTGAACTCGTGCTAGAAAAGAACCTTGTTGGTTTCAGTTTAAGCAAACTGTCGAAAAGATCGAAATTTACTATTTGCACTACTCGAAATTTTCTGGACTTTTTAGTTTCCCCCAGTAACGTTTGTTTTTTAATATTACTAGGGTTTCGCGAGAATCGAGAAATAGATATTTTTGTGTCTTGTCTTGTTTTCGAGAAAAAATCAAGACAAGACGAAAGAGTAAAGAGTCCTCTTGATTAGGAGTCAAGACTTTTCGACTATTACCTTAATGTTTTGCCTTTGATACACAAACCACTTAAAAGTTTTAAGTAAGTTATGGAAATATGGAATCATTGTCAATAATAAAAACTATCTGGCTTACGCGTGATGCCGAACCAGCAAAATTTTGAGGGTCATGAAAATCAAGACTCTCACGAGACGAGACAAGAAGTTAATCCACGAGAAATGGTTAAGATAAGATCAACCTATTTTTGTCTCAAAAATCAAGTTAATACAAAAGTTATAGACTCGTACGCCTCGGTATAGTGAACATTTTCTCCCAAGCAAGTCACGTGACCATATATCCTTCCCACTTTTTCGTTCATAATCATAGAGTAGGAGAGAGCGCACAATAGTAACGTGACTTGCCTGCGAGAAAATTTTCACTATATTAAAGCTCTGCGAGACTCGGTGTTAAATACCATATCCAAGACATAGACGTTTTTTTTTGGCGATCACAAACTGTTTTTTTTTGTTGTATAAAACAAATATTTTACATAGAAAATAATAAAAAAAGTGGAACATATATGACCCACTGGGTATAGTGTAACGTAATTGTTATTTTAAAATGAAATTTTTATTAGGACAAATATACAAAAGTAGTAGCTAAAAAAAACCTTAAATTATTTTTACAACGTAAAATGGTACATGCAGTGCACAAGTGATAACTTAAAACAGGACGGGACATATATGTCCCACTGGGTCTCAAAGGGTTGAGACACAAGAAAAAGGAGTCATGTTTTTGGTCTTAAAAAAATATATAAAATCTTGACTAAGACCAAAAACAAGACTTTTAGGATCATTGTCAAGTCTGGTGGAGCCCTATTTGCCATGTAAACCACTATCTATAATTTTAAACTGAATTAGGAACAGTACAGTTCGTATACAGACCGTGTCTACCACAATGCCCTTTTCTGCCGTTAGTATAAAATTAAACAGTATTATAACAATAGATAACAAGCGATTACGTTCAAGTTGCATGAAATAGGGGGAAATTATATACACTACCTAGCGCTCAGTTTGACTTTTCTACCCTATTTATGTCATTCATTTTCTATGTCAATGCAACTCATAGGGTGCTGCTTTTAATTATTTTTAATAATAAGTATATATGTATTGTACAAAGCAGCGCATGTCAAAAAGTAATTCATATTTCGTCCCCTCGACGTCAAATTTTCTTGCAAAAACTTTTTTGGATTTATTTCCAACTTTTATTGCTTTTTCCTGTTGTAACAGATAAGCCTAGAAAAGCCTTTTATTAGTAAAAGAATTTTATTGCATTTTTACCTATGACTTTTTTGCGAAACTACTAAGCAAAAGAGATTTTTCCGTCCCTTCGATCATATTCATAAAAGTAATCCCCGCTGAACATTTGGATCAAAGCGTTCTTGAGTTACTTTACTGTTTTTTCCTCATTATCAGATTCACTTTCAGCAACCTGAAATCCCCAATATACTAATTTTCACGAAAACTACCCCCCGCCCCTTTTGGGGTGAAGTTAATTTTTTTTATAATTAGATTCACTCACTCACTCACTCAGCAACCTCAAAAACTCGAATATAAAAATTTTCACGAAAACTCAGAGGATGGATTTAGAACTTTTTTTACTATCAGATTCACTTTCAGCAACCTTAAAAACCCCAATATACCAGTTTTCACGAAAACTACCATTCGTCAACCCCAAAAACCCCTATATACCAATTTTGACTAAAATATTGAAAATATTTAAAAATATTTACCCCCTCACCCCTCGGTGGTGGAGTTAGAAAAATGTTATTATCAGATTCAATTTCAGCAACCTCAAAAACCCCTATATAGCAATTTTCAAAAAAGTCCAAACAAAATGATCAAAATTTGGGTTACGTAATAATTGAACGTTCCCAAATTTTGAAAATTTTCAAAATGGGAAAGCAAAATTAAATAAAATTCCAGTTCCGAGTTAGAGCTTCTAATCTAGAGTGTGTCGATGAGACCGAAATAAAGTCATAAAGTAAAAATAAACGAAAGTTAGCTCATTCAGAATCTGATTAAATTAAACAGGGAACTTTGCCTTCTTGTCACTTTAGCGTTAAAAATCTTGTAAAAGATCTTTCGCCAATGGAAATTATATCCAAGGTATACCCCTTAATTACTTACAGAGATCTAACCTGCTTAAATTGCTTTTGCCCCTTATATTGTCATTAATTTGGACTTCTTCAACTTTTAATAAGTATTTAAAACAATTAGCTCTTAATGAGATTTTTGTTTTTTTTTTAATATTCTTTCGGGGAAATGTTTGATTTGATTAAAAATTAACGTTTTATTATTTAAATGAGCTTTTACTCCCGAGGTTAAAAAGTCCAAAAGTGAGAATTAGGTATTCCTTGCTTTTAAGTTTTAGGTGTAGTCCGAGGAAAAAATGATTGCATTCTAAATTAAGTACATAGTCTTTTTTAAATAAAGGAGCTACAACTACAACTAGAATTATGAAACAAAAGACGTCTACCCTATCTCTTTTTCATTTGTGCTACACTTTCCAGGCAACCAAATAAATACTGTATTTGTTTTTCATACAACAAATACAGTATTTATTTGGTTGGCCGGAAAGTGTAGCACTGAGTGGCACGAACGAACATAGCTAATGTGAATCTGTAGAATAAGATAATTCTACTAAAATTTAGATGGCGCCAGTAATTTCTTTAATAAAAATAATATAGATACACTTTTCGCCCGGCCAAGTAAATATTGTATTTGTTCAACAAAGAACAAATACAGAATTTGTTTGGTTGGGTGGAAGTGGGAGTGTATGTATGTCTTCTATCCTTTTTGGGTAGAACTTTTGTCCCTGTCTAATCTAACGGGAGAAATCGCCATTGGGTTAATATTACTGTACACTGTAAAAAATATTTCCTGCAATTTAATTTTATAAGAAAATTTTAAAATTTTGCCGAATTTCATACCGTAACTTTAAAATATTATTGTAACTTGATTTTAGGATACAAAAGTATTAAAGCTTTTTCAAGAAATCAGGGAAAAATTATAAAATAGCTAAATTAAGGGTTCAGCCACCCTACAAAAAATCACGACGCCCATGATGGCTGATAAAATAATAAATAAACATAATAATTTTACTTTTGGTCAAATAAATGCGGGCTAATAGCCCGGGGCTATAAACCGAAATGTTAAAACCATTGACATTTATTTAGTTTATAAATATAAGTTTACGTTGGGGAAGTTGTGGAAACCGCCTCGGAAAATATACTTTGCAAACCTCAACTGTCAACAGCACAAACCTAATACTTGCGAACATAAATTCTGAAAACATAACAGAAGATGAGTAAAACGTATAAAAGCAAGAAAAGGCAATACAAGAGACTGTTTGCTGAACGGGGTTCGATAGGGTGGATAAAAAGTGCCAAATTTTCCTAATTGTGTGGAATACTTAATGCTAAATCTCCGTTAAGGTTGAGCATTTTGTTTCTTTATCTACTAGTATACTAGTAGATAGTAGTATAGCACCATGATATCATTTCATTAAGAAAAGTGGCTTCGCAACAAAAACAAGAGATTGCGATTGCCCCCCCCCCCCCATCGAGATATATTAACATGGAAATACCTTCAAAATTATATTTTTGGTGAAAGCGCAATTTTTTTCCTTATGGATGCCCCCCCTTAAAATAAAATAAATCCGCCCCTGACTTCTGGTTCACCCAGGGCCTTACAAACATTTTATGCGAAGCTGCGACAGGGCCTTAACCAGAAAAATCTAAGGGCGCTCAGCCCCCAGGGTGGTACGAAATAAGCGCCTTCGCCATCTTTTAAAATTTTCTTTATTTTAATGTTTTTTAAATTTTAACCATAACAGTTTTTAAGTCCAATTCCTTAATTTAATTTTTTTTCTAAATGTTTTTAATTAGGTTTTTTATTTTTTTAGTGCCGCAAGCAAAACTTTTAAAAAACATATCTAAGAATTTGCATCTACAAATTATTATTGGTAATAATGTTCAGCACCGCAGGCGCATTTTACAAATACCCCACAGCAGTTAAAAAAATATATATTATATACTTTAACCCCTCCCCCCGCTAGTTACAGCCCTGAGCTGCGAGAGTAGGTATTGAGCTAGCCTCCACCACTTTTCATTTAGGCCTGTTAAAACAGCCCTTTAAAAACAGCTCTGTTAAAACAGCCCTATTAAAACAGCTCTATTAATTACGTTAACAGCTCTGTTAAAACAGCTCTGTTATGGGGGCTATTAAAAAGGGGGCTATTAAAGTAGGGGGCGTGGTCTAAATGAAAAGTGGAGGGGGTTGGCTCAGCCACCTCAATACCTACTTGCGATGACTCCTCGCCGAGGAGTATAATGACAAACAAGTTGCAACTTTTGGTCCACCCTAGTTTCGCTGAATAGTATTTAGCTCTGACCCTATAAATATATTACAGTTATAACATTTGTAAAACGATCCTTTATTTGGAAGACGATATTGGCCGAAGGGCAGTATTTATCATCACAGTGGAATGTGAATTTCAACAGATTATTACCGTATGTTATGAGAGTTATATACGCATGATTGGACAACTATTTCATATCCTTAACCACCAGTATCAAAACTGAATCAGTTTAACTGATGGCTAGATTTATAATCAGGGCCGGACTGAGCCACCTAAGGCCCGGGTATTTTTAATTTGATTAATAGTTTTTACTATAACATTCTTGTACTGTCGACGCCGGGGCCCCTTGCCCGGGCCCCGAGGCAGCCTCCTTCTTCCCCCCTGTATCCGGTCCTGTTTAAAATTTAAGTGATATTGATGCTCACACTTAAAAATTTCACTAAATTTAAAGTCTTCTTTAATTAAAAAAAAATGGCACAATTGTGTTTCCTCTCTCCCCTAATCAAGTAAGCTAGAATTAAAACATGTGAATGATTTAAGGTAAAACTTAACTTCAATCGAATTTGAATTTGTTTTGCTATACAAACCGACAGACAGACTTTTAACAAATAAAATGTAAAACTGTCAATTTGGCAGAAGAAGCTTTTCAGCTGCGGCGGCATCTTTGACAGTATCAAATTGACAGTTAAAAGTTTTAGTCTGAGTTGTGGCCAATGATTCCAGTGTCGTCAGCAAATTGCAGAATATACGATCGAATGGTTTGAGCCTCGGTTATGTCAATGCAGTATATGTTGAATAATAGAGGTGCCAGAGGTGATCCTTGAGGGACCCCTTGTTCGAGTGTCATTTCTTCTGAGGTGCAGCCGATTACTTTGATTCTGATTTTTCGATTTTTAAATAATTTGTTTATGAGACGGATTATTTTGTCTGGAAAGTCCAAAAGTTTTAACTTGTAGAGCAGGCCCTTGTGCCATACAAAGTCGAAAGCTTTTTGCACATCCAGCAGAAGCGCTGCAGATTTTTCCCTTTAAGCTTAATTCTTTTGACTTTATAGTGTTGACATATGTGAAATGAACTTTTTAAAGTATGTTTTTACCCCTTGGCCAGCTGAGTAATTGTGTAAAACTGTGAAAATAGACTAATCTAAATGTAATAAACCATCAAGTAATGTATTTGACTCGGTAAGTTAAAAATATTTTCGTATACCCCATTTCACCACCTCTTTGGAGATTCTAGCACTCAAAGGAATCCGATCTAGGACCTGGCGATTGACAAATAGCTTAAATTGAATGTACTTTAACACATATATAAAATACAGCTGGGAGAAAATAATTAAATAAAAATGGTCACCAGCTCTCCGACTATTTTGGTATTTTTAAATGGCGCAGTCAGAAGAAAAGCGTGATGTCCACCTCCATGCCCACCTCCATTTTTACCAAAAAAATGACCCAGCATAGAACTCAAGATGAGAAATTTTAATGCTTAAAAAGGAAAAAATTATATTTTTGATTTATTTTTCTATGACCTACTTTATCAACTATTGGTGATCTCAGTTTTAGATAGGGGAAATTAATAATTTAGTTAGAGGCTCTCAATAAAAGTATGTGACACTAGTATTTTTGAAAGTGAATATTTGCACTTAACACACAGATCGGTACTTATAATTTATACCCCAAATTTATTTTTAGTTAAATGTTTCGTAGGTGTTTTTTTTAAGTTGCGCAGTCGGTTGAAAGGCGTGTTGCCAGGCCCACTGTGTGGCCAATAGTGGCCACGCCCCCGCAATAGCACTCGCACCTGAGCCCGTACTTTCTGTCTTGTTGTATTTGTATCCGTGGTTTTATTTAACATATTCCAATGATATGTCGAAAACATAAACATTTGTTGCATTTTCAATCCCATCAAATTATATCAGGTGTCGTTTATAAATTTGCAGGGACTCGGATGCGGCAGGGCGAGGGTGTGAAAATAAAAGGGAGAAATCCAGACCATGTTTTTATCAATTTAATTTAGTTTTTGGTTTCTTGGGTTTTAAGGAACATTACTAATAATTTGCCTTTAATATATTGCTAAAATTTTATTAAAATAAAATAAAAACACTAATAAATATTTGCTATGACTTAAATTAACACTTAAAGTTAGAATTACTTTAATTCCGACTTAAAGTTAGAATTTACCTTAATACCGACTTAAAGCTGCAGTTTTACTTTATTCCTACTTAAAGTTATAATTTTAATTATATTACGACAGTCAGAATATACCTAACTTAAATTCCCACTGTCGACATTTTACCCATTTTGACTCAATGTCAGAACTTTACTTAAATTTCGATTTAAGTCAGAATTTACTTACTAAATTACTACTTTAAGTTAGAATTTACTTAAATTATTATTGATAAATTTTTTGTTCTTGGTTATTAAATTATAGTTAATTATTTTTAATACTGCGTTTTTGTTATTCGAGGCAAAAAATACTACCTATCACTTAAATTATAATTTAATTAAATTCTAACTTTATGTTTTGAGTAAATTCTAATTAGTAGTAGTATACCTACTACTAAAAGTTAGAATTCTACTTATATTCTGACAAAGTCAGAATTTTACTTAAATTCAGACTTAAAATAAGACTCCACGTTAAAATTTTAAATATATGCCGACAGTCAGAATATAAATTAATTTCTGACCGACATAATTTTACTTAAATTTTGACGTTTGTCTGGATTGTACTTAAATTTCGACCGAGATTTCGACTTAAAGTTAGAATTTACTTAAATTACTACTTAGATTTACCATATGGGGTCATACGGGGATGTTTGGAGGTTCTTGGAGGGTAATTTAAATAGATTGTATTGTCACCTAGAATAAGGTTGGAAACCAAATTTCAGCCCTGCATACACGGCACATACATACCTATAGCTGGGTAGCTGTATAGGTTAAAAATTCATCGGTAGATTCCAGGAAAAACAAACAAACTGTTTGTCAGAAACATAAATACGGACAGACAGAGTCCAACTCGACTTCCCAGGTCCAACTTGGACTTTCCAGGTGAATTTAATATAAGGTGTGCAATAAAAAGTAACAGATTGATAGGTAAAGGTTCGAAATAGTTAAGCAAAGTAGGAATATCGAATTCGAATAATCCGCAGACGTTATATAAAGGTCATTTGTTAGTAATAATAGGGTAAAGATTAGAAGGGGATGAAATGAGAGCAGAATATCTAATGTTGAATACATTATTTAGCCGGCGAGAATGCGAGAAAAATATGCTATTTGTGGATATAATTCAGAGAAAAAGAAATCAGCCTTTGCCACAGGTGTAAGTCGTACATCTACATTTTAGATTACCACTTTTTGGTTTTCAAAGTCTAATTCAAAAGGGTGTTGAAAAACCTACTTAAAGTATTTTCCTTGTTTCCATCTTTTTATGTAATCCACCTATTTGTGACGTTCTACGCGAAAATGGAAAAAAGGGAACAAACGGTGAAAATTACATATTATCAAGCGTTTAGAGAGCACAAACCACGCATTAAAACAATGAAAATACGCACTCACTACCCTGAACAAGGGTCCGTGATAGTTATAAAAATCGCATTAAAACGCGGGTAGGTAGGTAGGGGGGGGGGGCAGGTCAAAAATTCCCAACTAAATATTAGTGAATTACCCAACTTTTTACCCTGACGGAAAATTTAATGACTAAAAAAAAAGGAATTGTCAAGGATCCTAGAATATTGTTGGATAGGTGTACGAGCATTGTCCAATAAATAAACCCTGTGGAAAGCGGGTGAACGATTTGCAGGTGAAATAATGAAGGAAAAGCGAATAAAGCACTTACATTTGTGTGTGTGTGTTCTTCTATCTAGCTAGATTCCTCTGGATCCACCGTGCCTGTTGCTGCATGGATGAGGGAAGGAGAATGGAAAAAAGCACTAATCGCGGTATATTACATTAAAAGCGGTCTAACTAGTATAATGCCGGTAACGTACACGTTGAACCGGTGAACTATGTCATTGCTCGTGACTGTACTGTTAGTTCTGTAGCGTTCCACCTAGTATAGGTGGAAACACCTTAAAGAAGGCGAAACTTGTACTTAAGGTATGAGTACATAACAAAGCCCTCGTATTTAAATTAATTATTTGCTCTTTTGCAAACTAGATTACTTTAAGGTCCCTTTTCAAAGGGCGTTTTGTCGTGGAACGTCACATTTGCTATTGTAATTCATACAACAATTCATTTTATGCCTCGTACCTTAGGGACTTTTATTTAGCCAAGTGCTTATTCTGGGGATAATTTCCCACTTAAAAAGACGGGGTATTTGTATAAGCGTGTTTCTTGTACATTTCAAGTCCTATCCATCAAATCAGGTGAGGATTTATTTAGGGGTCACAGGCCTACTTTGTAATAATATTACGTTGTTAATACGTGTAAAACCTCGTGTAAAACATTAAACCAGTTTCGACATGGGGGTAATTCTTTTATATTTTATTTATATAGTCCACTTTCTTGTTACCGATCATGTTGCGTGGGGATCCAAATGTACCAGCACGGTATCTATGTTATTATGACAACATTTTGTATACAATACACACATTGCAGTATTTAATATCACAAGTAAAGTATTAAATACCAACGGTGGCGATATAAATAAAAAATATGTATTAACAAATAATATTCAGTATTAAAAATACAACGAAATTTTCTATACTATGGGAGGATTGGTGTAGTGGACTACCGCGTCGTACTTGACGAGTTTACTATCAAAAATAACGTGAGTTCGATTCTCACCGGCGCCGATTTGCCTTTTTCAGTTAATTAATAATTGAAATTTGGCGAAGGCGTAAGTGAAGCAGACACTTCCTATAAATTGGTTCGAAAGTCAATTAAAGCCGGTGGTTCCCTCTACAACTAGCCCACACAAGTCCTGGACTTAGGGGATGCTTAATTAAGTAGAATAGTATGAGGTTAAACAAAATGTAATGTAATGTATTTTGATAAAACCTCGTATATGACGGTATTTAAGCGGAACAAAGGTCTTGCCGAACAACGTAGCTTAAATATTTAAAAAATACCATACTGCTAGTCATATTGTTGAGAATTTAGTGCCTCATAATATGTTTCCCGATATTAAAATTTGATTTGATTGATGAAACTTACATAACAGGCTTTTAGAAAAGTGGGGAAAGCATTGCTCGAACTTTTTATTGTACTGCCCCTGTGCCACATTGTTGCTTGTTTCATGACATTTTTTGCTCATAATCTTCAATTTATTACCTAGTTTGTTACTCTTTTGTTGCCTGACTTTTACTTTCGAACCCCACTTTAATGAAATTATGCTTTGTTTAATGAGCCCATTTCTAAGTTGCATGCTAGCAAATCCGCATCTAAAAAATTGGAAAATGCCCCCGATCTTGAAAGACTCTCCTTAAAAACAATTAAACAATTTTTTTCCCTACTAGCTTTAGAACATACCATTATTTATCATGTTTTCAGACGGTGAAATCAATTTTCTTCACCTGTAGCAATAATAATTTTTTCTCTCCTAGTAGGAGTAAATTTTATAAACAATTCATAGCCTCGCACTCTTAAATTACAATTACAAACTTGAATTCATCGTTAAATCGTTCGTTGCCAGCTAAAAAACGATTTAAAATTTTAATAAGATTTAAGGACGCAAAAAAAAATGGGGACAACAAATTTCGTCATTCAAATTACGCCCTGGGCTGTAGTAATTGTGACTCACAATTACTACAGCCACATCACAATTTGTAAGGTCTGCATTTGAATGAACGAATTTAAGGAAATTTTCATAACGCACTTGGCTTGTGTTATGCGAATTTTGTACCTACTAATATTAAAAAAATGTTACTAATCAATAATAAAAGGGTTTAATAAAATTAAAATTAGGAGTTTAATCGCATGTGAAGGGATATTCGGTACCGAATTTCAGCGAGAGTATAAAAATTAATTTAAAATTTAGTGGTTATATAATGCTTTAATGTGGGTAGACACAGGCTCGGATGCTCCACGATCAAATAAAGTAACCAAATAATTTTAAAAGTAATCGCTTATTTTGGAGCTTTTGGTGCTCTTAACATATCTGCACCAAACGAGGGTTTAAAATCAAAACCCCAGTACTAGTTGAGTAGGGTGGGGACACTTTGTACCCAGTTTTGAGATACAATAGTTTAGAATTAAGCTCCCGAAATTATTTGTGTGTTATTTTACTTGTCAGGCCCAGATTTTACATTAAGCAATACTAGGCGATAGACAAATTTTGTGGGGAAGAGAGATTTAAAAAGTATAAAAAAATCCTGGATGGTTCTATGAGACCCAGTGAGTCCTGCGCCAGTTAATAAGGATTATGGGGATAGGGGCGCACAGTCGGTTAAAGGACGCAGTTCAGGGGAGCTGATGAGCTTTTATATTAAATGAACCTTATGAAACTTGTTTTCTAATACTATATTTTTACATACTATGTTTTTCGGCTGCACAACAGGGCTTTTCTATTACTTTAATTAGTTGAGCACGTGTGGCTCGCATCGGAATTTAATATGCCTTGCAGTTGCGGTGTTGTAAAATCGTCGGCTCATGTATGATGTAATCATATAATTTTAATAGCGAATTAGCGTAATATAAGGCCTTTAAATTCAATTAATCAAAATACAACCACGAATTATTTATACGGTATGATGAAAAACACAAAAATACGAAGGTTTGTCGAAAATTAGCTTTGAAAATCAGTTTTAAGTGTACTACGGCCTCTTAAAGAATAACACTGTAACGTTATTTTTCTATACCATTAACATAGGCTTAAAACTTCAAAATGACCCCTACCCCCCAGGAGCGTTACGTAACACTTAAACGCTCCCTAAGATCCAAACGGAAAATTGGAGTTAAACAGAACATTTTACGTTCTGAGCATCAAAAACAGGAACTAAAAAATGCACCAATAAAAATTTCAATACTGCGGGTTGATTCTACATTAAAAACTTTTCGAACACATTTCTGTATAGAACTTACCTATTATTAATTTTGTTCCCTACCTTTTACGAAACCCTCGTAGTAAATATTCACCTTAATAAAAAGTATAATTTGATTATTATTGATCACTGTACGATTAGCACTAAAAATCAGATACAATACATTTTACAGCTTTCAGTCCCCTTTCAACAAAATTTCATCTGAGGACATCCCAACAAAGCAATACTATAAATTACCGATATAAAACAATATGAAAGCGTCAGGAATGCGTTAGTCTTTACATTCCTTTCTCGTTTTGCTCGTTGCTATTACGCTTTGCCACCCACTGCCGTCCCCAAATGCCACTATACCCTACAACGCTGCACAGTGTTTTACACACTAAAAAAAGAGGTCTGTTTAAGTCAAAAGATTTGATTTGTTTGCCATTTGTTTGCTCTTTGGAAAATTAAATTTATTTTGGTAAAAATCCTCGCACTTGGCCGAGAAAAACCATCAGTTCTTGGTTTGATTGCTACATTCTTTTGCCAGTTGTTTTTTTCGACAAGGAGCATGAAGTTTAAAACCACCTACTCAGCATCAATATTTTTGTAACTTAGGTTGGTACTAGGACTACTAACTATACTCGTGTCGATCTGAAAATGCGACTCTGACGTCACAGCGTGTAAATTAAGAAGCACTCTGTAGTGTAACTGAAACTTATTTATTAAGACTTTATACATTATTATTATATAGAAAATGTATATAAACAAAAATCATTTATTAAATTTTAAGAAAAAAGTTTCTATTACCCTACAGAGTGGTATTTAGTTTACGCGCTGTGACGTCAGATTCGCATTCTCTGATTGACACGAGTATAAAATATTAGCTTGATTCAAAATTGATTTGATTTGATTTAATTTAAGTTGATATAGCATAGTTCATTTAAGTAACTTTATTTGGTTCAAGGAATCTGTTTTTTCAGTGCACAAGCATTATTTAGCACATTAACAAATCTTTTCATATTAACTGATAAATTCCAAAGTACCTCGCTCTCATGTAAAAATGGATTTAGTCTGATTTGGCTAAATTTTGGATATATTATAGTTCTCGGCATTCTGAGCAAAAGTGTTGACGGGCACAACTCCCAAAAATCAATAGTTTGGGTGCTAGAACACTTTGAAAATCTCGAGCACCACGGTGTTTTTTTTGTGGGACTTTGTTATTTTTTAATTTTTCAAAATGATTTTTGTAATTATTTAATACAGCATATACATATGGAAGATAATGTTATTGGGTCTTTCTTCGTGAAATCGACTTTTGTAAAACACTGTGCGCTGTTTGTACCAGTTCACTTCCAACCTTCTGTCAACTCTAAACAGAACAATTATTGAAATCTGATGCCACTGACCGCAACATCATAAACACGTTCATTTGCACACATATTTTCACCAACAATATAATTTTTACTAATTTTTACGGTAAACTAATTAAATATTATCACGAAAACTACCACTGTGCAATCAAAAAATCTACTTTTACAGAATGTACTAAGAAACTAAAATATTTTAATTATCTTTCCATTTTTCTGATAATAATAAAGAGCCCTCTTCGGATATGATATCATATGCAAAAATATACTAAAACGAAGTAATATTTGACAATATATGTATGGATCAAAGCATATATGATAAATGTGTATAACTTGTTGCTTTTTTTGATAATTCATTATTTGTTAAACAATTCAGTCAATTTGTTAAATAATGTAAAGAGATAATAAAAAAATAATTTATAACTTTTATTTATCATTCATTGATACGACCATTATAAACCACACGTTTCTATAGAAGAAACATCTATGCACTTACTGGGTATTATTCTTTTTATTTTATAACCTATGAGCAAATCATGTTTTAAATGAGAAAAATTTCCGTTTTTGTAGATTTAGTATATTTTGTATGTGGTTAAGTCGAATTATTTACACATTTATCGGAGAGTCTGCAATAATTTGGATCCCAAGTAGATTTAATTTCTGGTTTCCATTGCTTCCAGTGGAGACTTATATCGATAAGTATTCCTAGATAATCATCATCGTCATTGGTTCGAAAGTCAATTAAAGCCGGTGGTTCCCTCTACTACTAGCCCACACAAGTCCTGGACTTAGGGGATGCTTAATTAAGTAGAATAGTACGAGGTTAAAAACAAACAAACATAAAATTATCAGTCCCAAAGTGGCAGCTCTCGCATGGCACATAGCAGGTTCTTTCATTTCCCTATAATTTCTACACATGATGTAGGTATTTCGACTTTGTCGAAATTGAGATGTTATTTTTGAACCCCTTCCCCTTCTATGTGTGCAAACAGAAGAATCTGGAGAGTTTTTTTTTAATAGTTAATTCTAAATCAGATTAATTTGTTAGTACTTCCTTTTCCCAGGAAAGAGTCATATCGATAAGTAAACCTAGAAGCTAAAGGGAAGAGAATGTCCAATATGAATTGAATTCTTGTCACACAAACCAATGAAGACTCTGTTTGGAGTTTTTTTTTTTAATTTTAGTATATATCAGATTAATTTGTTAATTATTTTTGCCAAGAAAGTTTCATGTCGATAAGTATCCCTATAGGGATCTATAGATACTAATCTAAATAAATTTGGAGAGAGAATATACAATAAAAAAAATGGATTCTTTTTCAAAATTAATATAAAGCAGGTTATTTTAAAGTTGTCGCGTCGGTGGCGACTTGCTGACACGATCCATAAATCATTTCAGTGAGCCTGTTTGTCAGATCGCTCAAATTCTGATAAATGGGGGGCGGAATTTAGTCCACCCGCTCACTACACTAATTTCCATAACTATCTTTCTATTTACAACCTAAACCAAAAACAAAGCCAAATATTATTTTCATGATATTTCACATAAAAATATAATTTATTTAGAATTAAAAATAATTTAAAATACAAAATAATTTTAAACTATTTTTCGTAATAATTGCGTATAAATATTATCAATAGTATGTTTTCCCGTATAAAAAATATTATAATATCGTCGGCTTACAAGTAAAGAGCACTAAGTCCAAAAACATGGTTTTGAGATATTGACAAATTTAACTTTCGCTGTTGTTGTTTAATTTTTGTAATAATTGTTACAAAAATTCACGTTTCGCCAAACAAACACTAAGTCGCTTAGTGCAAAAACATTTGAAATAATCTACAAGTAAAACGCACTAAGTGCACTAAGTGACTTAGTGCCTATTGCAAGATAAAATTTTATTCAAAATCAAACTGGTGCGTTTTGTATAGAGGGTAACTCTCTTGGCAGTCCACCTAGAAGTTAGTCCGGTTTACCTATACATAGATCATCAAAAATTAATTACAGTACCATAAAAATCCCATTTTTGCAAAAAAGTGACTTGGTGCCTTTTTCTTGTAAGCCGACGATATATTCAAAAAATTTGGAAAAGCCTTGTATTCATTTAAAAAAAATAAAAAAAAATGCCTATTTTTGTAGTTAAAGGTATCGAACTAAAAATAAAAAAAAAGAACGTTTTAGCCTATTACATCAGGCATAAACCAAAATTTTTCATATATCTTTGACCTTCTGAGTTTAAAAAAGGGCATTTTGAGTGTAAAAAGGTTTTTTGTGTGCCAAAAAATGGTATTTTGAGTGTCAAAAAGGGACGTTTTAATAAAAATGGATATTCAGTAAAAAATCGTTAAAAAATGCCCTGTTAAATCTATAAAAAATTGTTTATATATCAAATAGGGCACTTGGTGTTATGTATACATAATAGACTTTTATGATATATAAAAACGCGAGTGTATCTGAAAATTAAAGAATAAAATTTTATATGATACAAGCATTTTTCAACAATGGGTTTTTGGTATAAAAGCAGCCCTTATGGCATAATTGCTACACACCCCATAGACTACTCACAATTATTTAAGTGAAACTGTCAAAATAGACTTACAGAGAAAATTAACCCATTACTATTTTTCTTCCGTAAAATTTATGTATATTTTAGTTTAGGGATATGAGCAAAAAAATACCCTGTTGGGGACACTGGCTCATCCAGAGGTCTGTCAAGTTATTCAGGTAATACAGGCGTATAGAAGCAAAACCTATGTATTTTCTGCGGTGTATTTGGTGTGGTTTTTAAGATATTAACAATTAAAGGTCAGAAAATGTCTATTTTTGCACATTTTTGTATACCAGTAGAAAATTTGAGTTTTTATCAAATCCAAACAATTAAAGTAACCATCTTGTACGGAATTAAAAAACCTTCAAAATGGCTTTTTTAAATGTCGATGGGATCATTTGTTGCTTAGAAAACTGTAAAAAACGATCTGACCTTTAGTTGTTAATATCTTAAAAACCCCACCAAAATTTGACAGACCTCTGGATGAGCCAGTGTCATGGCAAAAGTTTCATATCCCTGGACTATTTGCAAGAGTATGTTTTCTTTAAGAGCGGAGAGTATAAATAAAAAACAGCGCTCAGTTCAATTCATGAGTTATAAAAAAGCGTTATTTCCAAGTCGTCACCCAATATGCTTATAGCCATACCCTTGTCACTCAGTAAGACTGGGTGTCTTTTATTATATTCTAAATGTATTCAAAGCCGGGGAAAATTTGAATGTCAAACACGGATCAGTCGGTCAGATCGGTGACGTAGTGACGGACTTATCCTTACTTGCATCCAGAAGCTCCTTTCTTATATTGTCAATCACACTTACCTACATTATTGTACTCTTCGTTTCTGGGCATTTTCTTTAACGGAAAAGACTAAAAGTATCTCTTTTTCTTCTTGTAATATGACCTTTTGGACACTAGGTGAACCAAAAGGACTTTTAGTCTTGATCTATGCGTTCTTTTTGACCAGATACAAGTATTATAATCGTTTCAAAAAACATGTGGATAAACCTTATCTAGATTCATCCACTAAAGTACTTCACAAACATCAAATTTCAATTGTAAAATCAATTTCAATAATTAGAACCGTTTCAGAAGTATTAATATTCTTATTAAAAACACATTTTAACATAAACTAGTCGTAGCTGAATCTAAACGTTGTTACAGATTTACCATTTTCGCCTTAGACCTCATGTTGACTTTTTCACGGATGAAACGCGACTCCACTAAAAGTAATAAGCTTGTTTGGGGTTTTTCGAGAGTTGAGAAACGATACTTATCGTCTCGATTGTCTCGATTTTCGAAACAAACGGGTTGATCTTGTCTCTTGAGAGTCTTGACTGATCGTCCCGCGAGAGTCTTGATTGATTAAAACTCTCGGCGTTCTACAGGGTTGGTCGATACAGTACCGCAGTAGGTCAAACAAGTTTAAATAACAATATTTAACTTATGTGTAGAGAACTTACTTTAAATATGTGACAGATGGACGTACGGACAACTTAAGTAATCCTAGGGTTCCATGAGTTTAAGGTACGCAACCCTTTTTAAAAAAGTTCTTTCAAAATAAATCAAATTTTTGGAACATTACTATTTACTGCAAAGAGTTTACACTGTGGAGTACGAAGCATTACAAATCTTCACAGCTTGTTTTTTTAGAATATTTTAATATTTCGGTCACTACTGGCCAGTACTTGTTAAATCCTATTAAATATCAATACAAGGCAAATCAACCATATAAAATTTTAATTTAAACCGACCCTCTTTGATATTGCCTTTTGCTTTTTCATATCGTACAGCTGCATAAGCCAGATATTATGCTTAAAGTAAAAAAAGATAATGCTTGCTTTTGTAGAGATAGTTCATAACATGGAAATCCAGTAAACGCGGGTTATAATTGCACTCCGGGACTTTTCCTTTAAATATGGTAAAACATTCACCAAAAAAATCCATTAATTTTTCAGTGTGTAAATAAACTGTACACAGAAAAAAAGGATTCCTTGAACCATGGACATGCGTCTTTCGATATGTTCAAAGCCATATTCTCATGTTTCAAGGCTAGTACAAAGTTGTCCTTGAAAATTTAAAAAAACTGTTAAATCTCGGTCCGAGATTCTCGGATTTAAGAACATTTTTGAAAAGTAATCAAAAAATAGTGTGCGGGAAGTTACTTTTATTTTTAAATAACTCCTAATTTCGGGATTTTCGGTATTTTTCGGGATTTCGGAAAGATCTCAAAAATAGTGCTGGATCCGGAATTTCGGAACTGAAAACCCTAACTTAGGAGTTAAGGATAATGTTTTATTTTAAACGGGGCACCCAGGAGTTAAGGATAATGTTTTATTTTAAACGGGGCACCCAGTATGTTGCATTAAAGGGAAATGATGCAAAATGGGGGAAATGGGAAACATATCAAGTGTAGAGCAATGTTAGTGCCGATCATCAAACCATCCTGGCAGAAAAATGAAAAGCTAAATCCTGTTATAATAGCAATTTCCACAGACGGCTTCTCCGTTGCAACGGCGGCAGAACAAATTTGAAAGTCCAAAGGAAAAACGCACTAAGTCCACTTTTTTTCGAAAATTACTAAAAACAAGTCAAGATCAAACCGGCTTAAAAGTTTGTATAACCCCAAGCCTGTTAAGTAGGTACTCAAATAACATGTTTTGCTTGATTGAAGTTGAATACGTATCTTAGACCAAGAGTTACAGCTAGCCCCGTACCCCCCTAAGGCCCGTCCTAGCCTACACATATCATTATTGCGACTAACTCCTCAAAAGGCATACAACCGTATGTTAAACATGTTCTTATAGTTTAATATGTACGCATAAAATTTAGTCTAAAAAAAATATGAATTCTAAAGTGCTCAAATGTGCCGATTTCTTTCTGCGGGCAGGATTAAATTCCATTTCCTGAACATTTTTCTAAAGTGGAGTTAGTGCGTTTTTCCTTTCATTTCTAACCGAGGAAGTTACCTTTGCTCCGCATTCAAGCATTAATGTTTCGTTTCTATCCTGCTTCGGGGCTCCAAACCACATCTCGAACCTCTCGACTCTTCTCCGTATAGCTTAATAGCCCAGTCAATAAGGCAGAAAAAATTATATAAAAATGTACTTTTTTAAAACGCGATTTTATGCACTAAAAACTAGAAAGTAGGTAAAAGCAAGCCGTGAGGATAGTAAATCATCTGTGGTATAATTTTAGCCAAAAAGCCAAACCAAGCAATAATAAGTGGATAATAAGTAAATTTTTAATAAATGTTTTTTCATTACCCCCTTATAACCATAATATAATATTTTCTTTGGGGGATTTTCATTCAGTTTGAGTTTGGAAGTTATTGTCTCTCCCCTCGATTAGGGGGTATTTTGATACAAAAAGGGTATAGCTGGTAACATGGTTAAAATGACGATGACAGCACAATTCCTTATATTTTTTTATTTTATTTGAAGTTGAACACCATATAACTCTTTTATTTTTGGAAGGATTTTTTCAAACTTGGAGTTGGAGTTGATCGAAGATTTTCTTCCACTATATATATATATATTTTTTTATGTTTAGCCCCCCATAACTTTCTTATTTTTGGGGGAATTCTTTTCAGTTTTAATTAGATTCGTGTCCTTACCAAGATTTATTTTTCCTAAAACAATTTGTTTGATTTTGGACAATTTTTTTCTTTTTTCGGAGACCAAAGTAAACGTATAATACTCCCCTGCTGTGAAGTTGCTATATAATAATGGGAGGCATAGCGTAGTGGCTAGCGCGTATGTATAGCAAGTCTACTATCGTGAGTTCGATTCTCACTGGCGCCGACTTGCCTTTTTCAGTTAATTAATAATTGAAATTTGGCGAAGGCGCTAAGTGAAACGGACACTCCCTAGAAACTGGTTCGAAAGTCAGTATAAGCCGGTGGTTCCCTCTACTACTAGCCCACACAAGTCCTGGACTTAGGGGATGCTTGATTAAGTAGTACGAGGTTAAACAAAAAAAAATAATGGTGCGTTCTTAAGCTAGTATTGGATAAACTTGCTTATTGACTGGACCAACTCTGTTCTCCACAATACTTAACCCCTGGATCCAAATTACCCTTCCGCTAAACTGTCATACGTAATTTAGTTAAATAATCGTCTCAATTGCTTTATCTCTTTATCTTTCATCTTTTAATAAATCTTTCTTGTGCGAAACTTATCAATGACACTCAACAAGCTAATTATATGCGATATGTTTTGCTTAAGCCAAAAAGGACCTTGTAGATCCTGGTGTATAGTAGCGTTTCACGAAACTCGAGTAATCAAAATTTTTTGCCTTGGCCTTGCAAAGCCTGGTCTTAAATTCGAGGAAAATTAATTTGCAACTTTTTTAGCACTAAAAGACGTTTAAATTTGTATTTTGTTTTAAACAAAATATTTATTTTTGTAATAAGAGCGCAGATTACGCAAAATCACATTTTGCGCTTGTAAAAAAGTCCAAACAACATTTTTTCTATGATGTAAAATAAATAAATAAATTTTAGACAGGTCGCAGCACTTGAGTATAATTTTCTGCAAATCTGTTGGTGTAAAAGTTAAAGCCTAATCACAGTAACTGTCCATAATTTCTTCGTAACAACAAATATATAGCACACAAATATTTAGCACACGAAATTGAGAATTGATTCATAAATAATAATTTCATATTTAAAAAATGGCGGACCAACATCTCGTGACAGCCGTTTTACGATTGACGTGCGGGTTGCCTACACTGTGACCATCCGGGTCCCCTCAGAAAAAATCCGGGCCCCCTTAGAAATTTCGGGCCTCCTTAGAAACTCCGGGCCCGGGGAAAATCACCCCCTCATAGGCAAAACAGAGCAGATTGTTAATAATTGAGAAAATTTCTCGGAGAAATTGAAAGGTCGGGATGAAATGCGAGGAAGAACAAGTGTAATGTATAGCATCCGCTGCCTAGACTGAAATGAATTAAGTTTGGCGATTAGGCACCCTCATATAAAGACCACTAGTTAGATAAGTATACTTCCCTTAACTTTAGGTACATATCTTTCGTGTTTAATAAAGACAATTCTGCCGAAACTTCTCGATAGACAAACTTTTTATTTAGATAAAACAATAGATCATTAAAGCACACATTATTCAATAAGTGGTTAAGGACCTTAATTTAAGGTTGCTTTTACTACTTTGGATGAAATTTTCGACACAAGTGAGACACAAGAAAGGTAATTCATCCCAATGTGTAAAATCTATCAAAGTGAGAATCTTTTTTTCGTTTTAATATCGCATATCCACAAGCTCGCATAACAACATAGTACATAAGAATGCGGTACCGTGATTGGCTTACAAGATACATGGCGGCACTTCAAGCCAATCACGGCATCGCATTCTTATGTAGTACGTTGTTATGCGAGCCTGTGGATATGCCCTTACCAATACCTATTGTTTCATTTTGAAGAATGGTTAAATTCGAGGTTAAATTTAAATACAAAGTTTGTATGACAAACAATGTTTGTGTATAGACAAATATAAATAAAAATTCTCATTTCAACTTTTATTAATACTTATTCGAGAAAGGGCCATTTAACATTAACATTGTAGTTTATGATTCCGAATAGAAATACATAAATGTTTAGCTTATGCCTCTTTAGGATATATTATTCATTGTAAAATGTTATGTTATATCTGACACCGTTTTTATCTTTTTATATTCACTCTGTATTTTATGGCCAAAATCTTTTTACTCGACTACAGCAACGTGAAAGGGGGGTTATGTTTTTCTTGTATGTATCCATGCATGTTTGTTTTTTTGTTTGGTCCCATCTAGAGCCTAAACTACGGGGCCGATTTTAACGATCGAGGAGTCAAAAGATTCGTCTTGATTACCTGAGTGAAATAGGCTATATAAAATTCCATGTTTCGATAATATTGATACTTATCATCAGAAATTTAATGGAAAATCGAAAAAATCTATAGATTTTTATTATGAATTCGATATTATAGTATCCGTAATATGAGGGGTCCATAAGGACTTGATCCACTTATGCTCTGAACCCCTCATATATTTATAAATATATATTTTAAAATGGGTTTTGATTCACCAACGTTTTGGCTTTTTTTATTTTCTTCATCGGGAATTATATGGACCACACTGATAAAACAGTTTATTTGTGTCAACTAAATATTTGGTTGGCCAGTTAAATTATTTGGTTGTGACAAATAAATTTTATTTATGCCAAATAAACTATTTTGAAATTTAAATATTTGTTTACATGAACTAAATATTTATTTGACTTAAATAAAATTTATTGCTCATAACCAAATAATTTAATTGGCCATATCCAAATAAATCCTTTTTATCAGTGCACGTGCATTTGTTCGTAGTCAGGTTTTTGGCACCTCGGCTTCTTTCATTTGTTTTACACAACATTTTACCACATGTGAAACATTTGCCACCGATTTTGCCAATCGTTCAGTCTTTATTTATTGGCCATGTATATTATAACTCTTATATCCATTTTAACACACGTCAATAAACCAAAGATGAACTTGCCCATAGCTTTTAAGCTTACAGGCCATAAAAACAGGTTAACGATTTATGATTTTTTTTGTACAAAACTAAATATTCAACATTTAAAACTACTTATAAATAGGCTTTTTGACAAATAAGAAGTGGTTTTTAATATATTTAAAAACTGGTTTGAGGCAGCTATTCATCCCACCCTTTCCCTTGCCCTTGCAAGCGGACTTTGCGCACTATATATTTGTATCAATCACCCAAATTGTAGATATGACTGTTTCCCCACTGTCAAAATTTAAACGCGCAGAGTACCAGTACCAGAAGAATTGCGCCGAATAATAGATTCCTATAGTACACGGATACTTCAGTAGTGTCATCTCGTAAAACTTTTGTTAAGTTTTAAATATGGCCGCCGTTGAACTCGCATATTCATCAAGGGCGTTTCTTTTTTTTTCTTTTAAAATTCTTAAAAAATTACATATAGACAGTTTTATATACTATTAAAAATTCCGTAGAGTAGAATATTTTCTCAAGACAAAAAAATCAATTTATTCATTATTAACATACGGCTTATTCCAAGGGAAAATACTTTTTCATTGTAATTTATACAGAAAAGGCTGAATATATTGAGGTATTTGTTCAGTAAGGTGAAGCTTTAACGCGGTTTCTTTTATAAGCCTGTTAAACGGAGTGCGAAATATTTCACTCTTCTAAAAGATGTTCATATACTAAGCTGGTTCTTATTTTCGAACTTTTTATTTTGAGATTATTTCTGAAATAATGTCCAGAAACTTTGTTCAGAGAAGGACATGTCTATCTCTTTTCGGCTTTCATGATAATCGAAAATTCGAGATATCTCGTCTCGATTTCGAGAAAAATTCAAGACAAGACCAGAGTCGCCGAAAGACTGTTGATTAAGAATCGTGATTTCTGGACTCTTGTTTAAATTTTTTTAGTTTTCATACAACTTACTCTTTATAAATTTTTAGTAAGTTCATTGTAAAAAGTAAACTGAATATTCAGTTACAAATGGATAGGAAATCGGAAGTTATTATCCTATACAATTGTACTTTAATTTTTGTGAAAAACACGCAACATTTAATGTCTGTCCTTAAATATTACATTACATGTTTGTTTAACCTCGTACTATTCTACTTAATTAAGCATCCCCTAAGTCCAGGACTTGTGTGGGCTAGTAGTAGAGGGAACCACCGGCTTATACTGACTTTTGAACTAGTTATTAAAGTACGCGACTTTAGAACTATAGTGTTTTAACAAAAATTAAAGTACATTTGTATAGGATCATAACTTTCTATCCATTTGTAACTAAATATTCAGTTACAAATGGATAGGTGGTAAATATTTTCAATTTTGATTTTTTTCGTATGGTTTCCCTTATCTGATTTAATCTACGATCTTTGATAAGAATTACCCGACTAGCAAAGGAAAATTGCTTTCCGGTATAACTTTTATTCTATCAAACGCAGTGAAGCAGGAGATCCGAGTTTACGCTCCTGCGACCTGTTCGCTCTTATCAAACAAGAATCCTCTAAATTAAAACGACGATGCTTTTTTTAATCCTTAAGAAATAAAACGGGAATACACTGCGAAGACAAAAAGGCTTTCCCATTTAGGGTTTCACGAGAAATGAGAAACGGACCTTCTCGTCTTGTTTTTCAAGAGTCTCGATTAAAAATAATAATAATAATAATAAACTTTTTCATTTAAAATGTCTCCCTTTCCTTTTTTGTTCTACACTAAAAAAAAAGGACCCTTTGCGGTAATGGCATATGAAATTAGGCCAAATGCTTCCCACTCTTGAATACGTCCAAAAGCGCCTTCTCTTAACATGAAAATATAATTCACTTGCCAAGATCTTTTTGATTCTTTAACTTAAAATTATTTGATCTTGTGTGAAATGCAAGTGGTCTTGTCTTAAAAGAAAACTTCTTGGGCCAAAGTATTTTAAATTAATGAATTTTTAACAATCTTAAAACAAGTTAAATGGTTTTTGCCTCAAATGCGCCAGGTCCAAGAGAATTTTAAAAATATTTCAAAAGCGACACTTTTCTTGGGACAAGATAAATACTTTTATTTGAAGATACAGATGTTTTAAGCTAAAAGAATAACTGCCAAGAGTGTTGACTACTTTGAGCCAAGAACGTCATTTTTTTCAGTGTAATGTTATTTTAAATCCTAAAAATATAAAGGAACAGAGTATGGGATATTTTGTGATAAACATATTTTAGGGAATATATCGCTAAAGTTCACGGTTTAAATGTACGGACTGTCCAAATTTGCGAATTATCAAATTGAAAACTGTGCAGAAACGAACATTTCGGCCTCCCGGGAGCTCCCGCTTCATTTGCTTGCAGTATGAAAATATGAAAAATATGTGCTCTGAATATCAAATAAATGTAAAATAAAAATAATTTAACCATAAAGGGTGAAGTAAAGTATTAATAAAATACTAATAGAACAAATTTAGAAATATAATTTGATATTCCCTGTTATTGGGGTGTAAAGATATTAAAGTAATGTTAGTACAGCGGTTTAAAATCTAAAATTAATTGCCCTAATGAACCCTTTCCGTTAATTTTGAGTAGCCATAAATCTTAAACCTTCGTTTGTGGTCGTCTATCGAAATCTAGTCATCCTATAATCATACATACTACTTCCAGCTGTTACAGTGTATTTCCAACCCCACTTCGTAAGAATTTACCAACCAAATCACGGCGATCTGAATTTAGGTTCAACACTTATAGGCATAAATATTGATATTAGAAAAAAAAAATTGTAAATTTCGTTGATTAAATATATTATATGTTTATTATTCCATTAATCTATTTTCCCATCATCGTACAGTGATATTGGTAGTCTGACAGTTTCGGGCTGCTGGCCCTCTTTAGTACCAAGAGTCAACTCTGCACGCTGATTAAGAAAACGTTTTTAGACTTTATTCGCAATAGGAATATAGTCATTAGATTGATGTAGACTTGGGCGCCATCTATTGCTAGATGTAGACAACTACTCATACCTCTCCTAGTCTGGAGTCTTTGAATGGTAGAAATGGTACGATGATTGGAAAATAGTTTATTGGAATAATAAATTAATATTTTTATAATAAAACAGTTCTAATTTTAGCAGTAGTGGAAGTTGTTTTTTTTTAATCATCAACTTTTTTGTCGAGGGGGTAAAATTTGTAATTTTAGACTAAAAAAAGCTTAGATTTTAGCAAAATATTAAAATTAAAGAAAAATTTGATTCATTATTAGGACAACTTAAATCTGCATATTTCATCATAATTAAATTATCAACCCCAAGACTGGTTTGAAGCAGCTTTCCACCCAACAGCCAATTATTTAATTTCCTTAAATTTTGTAAACCCTACATCCTTTGCTATTTGTGAGCAGTATTCCATTTTAGGCTTGTCCACCTTTCTCCTAACTTCCAATTTGCACTTGAAAATATCTTTAAATAAGCTCTTATGCCTTAGTATGTGACCCACTATTTGATACCTCTCCCAAATAGCCCTATTCCCTTAAGATGCATATTTGGTGATTATAAATTTTACTCCCAAATCCAAAATCTTATACAGAAATGAAGAACACATTGTATTAATTTTAGTAAAATCAATATGAGGCTTGATTTTAACGTGATTGAAAAATTCGATTTGGGAAAATCTTGAAAACGAGTAAAAATTGGAAGAAAAATTAAGCGATATTTGAAAAAATATTAAAAAAAATATAATTGACTTCTTAAAAAGGGAACTATTTAGATCTTATACAGAAAAAAAGTGCAAGAACTTTGTTGAACTTAATTCAATCCCACCGCTCATGGTCTCTAATAGCCTAGAAATGTAAATGGACCCCTACTAAACAAAAACTTGATAAATTGATATTTTCTCAATATTGCACTACACCATAAAAATATCATTTATTACATAGTATTTTTTTTCTAAACACGTAAATAATATTAGTGAAACACACACGAAACAAAGGACTCCGCACACTTTTTTTTGGAAACTGGCCCTGTTATAATTGGCTAAAATTTTAGCATTTTATAGTCATTGACGTTCTGCGCAAAATTTTTCTTGGGCAACTCGATTAGACAGTACATAAAATGTTTAGACACATAATGAGATGAAAATAAAAAAATAACAATTTTCCTTAGTTTTTTTTATTTTCATAACTTGAATGAATCTGGCGTTGTTTTGTCGATAAAACTTTTAATTGGTAGGTGTATGAAGTGTACAAAAATGTGTCGAAAAGCTCCGATTCTTGATTTTTTAGCCTTCAAACAATAGAATATGGCTTTAAACATATCGAAAGACACGTGTCCTTGGTTTAAGGAATCCTTTTTTTCCATGTAGTCCCTTCTCTTAACCAGTCCTCTTCACGACACGCTTTTCCCCCGATTCTCTCCAATACGCTCTCGTTTGTAACTCTCTGGCCATTTTATCTTTAAAATGCTCCTATAGCATCACATTTTAAAGGACTCTATTTTTTCTATCTGCGGTTTGGAAACCTGCCTTCCGGCTCGTCGCAAAACCTTTATTTTTGCCCCGGCGTCATAAATAACCATTTTGGTAGGAATTGATTTTAGCGGTAAAAAAGGGAAATTGGATGGATGGTAAAAAGGTTAGGTCAGTAAATGTAAATTTATAATCAATGTGACACGTTGTAGGGAAGTTGAAATAGGTAAATGGAAGGTTTATAGGCGAGAGATGTCAATCCTGCTAATGATACCACAGGACCGCAGCAAATTAGCCAGACTTGCGCCCCACATACACACGGAATCGGTCCATTGAAAAACGCAGTGATTTCAGAAAAATAACACTTTCTCCTATTGTTCGTTTTTTCACAAAAAATAATAAAAAAAATCTTCCTAAAAAATAATTTAAAGAATATTTGAACTTTTTACAAACAAAATTTGTCAAAAGAATGCTTTTTATGACGTTTTATGTCAGTCGGTCTTCAATTACCCGACTACAAAAACGCCAGAGGAAGCTTATCTTTCTAACACGTTTGTATGTATGTGTGTGTTTGTGTTTTTGTTTGTGTGTTTGTTTCTTTTCATGTAGAGCCAAAACATTGGGCGCAAGTTTGTTTCAACAATATTGATAATCAGAGAAATACACAATTTTTTAATAGGGATTCGGATTAAATTTAAAAATAACTTTTGATTCGCCAACGTTTTGGCTTTTTTATTTCCTTTATCAGGCATATATTTGGAGCGGGTGCATTATTTCGTAGTCTGTTTTTTCAGTGTATTTCTTTAGTGGTTGTCACCAAGTGGAAATAATTTTGGATTAAGAAGGTCAATAAAACTGTGCTTACTATGTTTTTTAGTAGATCGGCCTTAGAGTGTAGCAGTCATATTACTACAGTTTCACTACTGCCTGTCAGTCGTCAGGCTTTCCGACCATATGGCGTTCAAAACTCACTTTTACGTTTATTATATTCCTAATTACTTACACGCGGTTCCATACGCCAGTGGTTATTCTAATTTCCTAATTTCTAAACGTTTTATTATGTGTATATCATTTAAAATATATTTTTTATGAGTTTTAGTAATAAATTCATTAATTTGTTAAAAAAATGTATATATAGTCGCAGCTAGGATTGAATTTAAAGGGAAAAATATTTACCCTTAAAAGTAACTTAAAAAAATTTAAAAAAAAGTCCAAAACAATTAAACGAATTAAAAAAAGTAAAAATTAAAAAAAAAATCAAAAAGATTATGACTTTTTGCAAAAAAAAATCATACAAAATAACAGTTTTATACCAATCAATTCTTATATTTTTAAATTTTATAATATTACGAAATTTCAATTACATGTAATATTCAAAAAAATTGTAAAATAAAATATAAAATTGTAAAATTATATGTAAAATCTCGCACATTTTATATGTACAGTGTGTATGTGTACATTGTACACCGATAAAAATTATCTATGGATTGTATTTTTACATTCCAGATGTAAAAAAATTACTTTATATGTATATACGGATATTTGCAGAATAAAATGTAAAATAATCCGATTCATATTTTCGGTAACCATTGTTGGTTATTTTGTTTAAAGATAATTGTGACAAAATAATCATCAATGACTACCGGAAATTTGCATTTCGTTTTACTATTTACAAGATGGATACCGAATATTTACAAATTTAATGTAATTTTAAGGTCGAATCGCGTTTTTTTTTACATTTTATTCTATAAATATCCGGTATACATAACGTAAACTTTTGTTACATCTAAAATATATAGATTATTTAATATTTAATAAAAAGTCACTGGCAACTTACATATTTATTTTTTACAGTGTATTTCTATCATTAAATCAAAGTGAAATCTGAAACTGAAAATTAATAAACGAATTAGGTATAATCGATGGACTTTTTTTATTTGAACCTTCTTATCTTCGATTTAAGTAAAATAAAATCTTTGCTTCATCGAAATAATCAAGTGGAAAATATAAACGTAATTTTTTTAATTATAAATTTAATTAAGCAAATTACATTCTGTTATTGAAAATAAAAAAAGTGAAGTTGAATAATTCTCATTTAATACACTGGTAAAAATACTTTTTCGTTTGTTCGATTAGTACAAATAGTAATTGTAAAAATATATTTGAATTTATAACTTGCAGTTAAGGGACTCATGGTTAGTAATTTACTAAAATGATTATTTTTAATTGTCCATAAAAAGTTTTTTCTAAAAATCAATATATCAAAAAGGTTTTACAGTTTCTAAATTTTACCGACTGAATTCATTTTTTTTTCTGGAAATTGCCATGCATAAAAGCGAAATAAGCAAAAACGCAAGGGGGTAATACACCCTCGAAATACATTCAAATTACATTCGAAATACATTCGAAGTATGTTTGGAGTACATTCAAAATACATTCGAATTACATTCGAAGTACATTTGGAGTACATTCGAAGAACATTCAAAGCACATTTAAAGTACATCAAAAAAAATCGTATATCTTCAAGAGTTTTCACTTAATTTATGTTTATGTCGAGTTTTATGTTAGTTTTGACCAAGAGAAAAGTTGAAATTCATTTAACAAAAAAAAAATATCCCATCATATTGCAATTTTATAGTTGTTCTTTTTATAGAGAGAATGATTAATTCAGACCTTAATCGAAAAGGAACCAAGTGACATTTTTAACGAAATTTTGTTAGGCATGGGAATAGGTACTTTAGGCTTAGTACAACCTATTCCCATGTCAGAAAATTTCGTTAAAAATGTTGCTTGGTTCCTTTTCGATTAACGGTATTCATATATAAATAGGTATATGAGTTATATATGTATGCTATATGTGTATATTATCACAAAACACTAGTAGGTATAATGTAAGCAGTGTTTCTTTAAATTCTTGGCAAAGCAAGTCAGTGTAATTTATTTTGGCAAGGTGTGTCTTTGTCATAAACCAATAGCATGCAGTATATTGTTATTAAAATCGTGATTTATATAGCGTTTGTAATGTTTAAATTTTATTTACCGTAATAACTTTTACAATTCATCAAAATATTCATGATTTATATCGAGATTTTATGGTTTTCTACTGTAATTGTTCAATTAACAATGCTGTTAATTAATTATGATTATTGTTTTTTGCTCGTACTTACATTAACAACAATTTCTTGTCTTGAAATAAATAAGTGATAATTTGATTTCAGCAGTCATAATTCTTTTAATTTTTTTTAATTATTTTAAAGCAATTTAAATGATTTTAAGTACACACTTTTAAAGGGTGATTTAGTACGAAAGCGTAGATATTTTATTAGTTAATTCCGACTTAAAGTCAGAATTCTGACAAGGTCGGAATTTGAGCAATCTTTTTATTTAAAATCGAAATTTGAGCAAAATTCTGATTTAAAGTTATAATTTAAATACAGTTTTATCTTAAAGTCAAAATTTAAGTAACATTCTAACTTTGTCGGAATTTAATTAAAATTTTAACTTTAGTCGGAGTTTAAGTAAATTTTTATTTAAAGTCGAAATTTGACCAAAATTTAAAGGGAATTTAATTAAAATTCTGACAGTCAGAATTCAAGTAAAATTCTGACAAATAAGGAATTTAAGTTAAATTTTTACTTTAAGACGGAGTTTAAGTGAAATTCTAACTTTAAGTCGGAGCTTAAGTCAAATTCTAAATTAAGTAATAATAGTATATTACGCACCGAGTACGCGAGCCTAGAGAGTGCACTCGATGTGCACTGAAATGGTTTGGGTCGAGGTGCGTATACTATTTTTCCTACGACCTAACACCTAAACATCAAAAAAATTATCTTTAAATTAGTTTGTCATAGGCAACGGATGGAAAATACGCACTAACTACTAACTAGGTCGTAGAAAAAATGCTTTTAAAGTACATGGTTTCAATTCCTAGGTTTAAAAACAGTACCGTCAACTGGGGTGACTTCGGACGATGTGGGTGACTTCGGACACTTTTTGCAAAACTCTCTGACCCAAAGCACATGTGCACAAATTGTGGGGTTCAGTTCCACAACTTGTGCACATAACTCCACAACTTTTGCACACGTGCTTTGGGTCAGAGATTTTTGCGAAAAAGTGTCCGAAGTCACCCACACCGTTCGAAGTCACCCCAGTTGACGGTACTATAGATTTTTTATACTGTATTTTATAATTTTTTAGAAAAAAATCACCGAAGTGTAAATAAAATGTAAAACAGTTAAAACATTGTCACAGAATGAAATAAAAGTAAGTTTTAATAAAATGTTGGTAAAAGTTCGAAGGGTAGAAAATATAATATAATTCGTAATTTGGATGCATGTTCGAAAAAGAAAAATACGCATATATTAAAGAATATATGTAAAAAAGAAACAAGTTTATATGTTGGGGATTTGTGAGTGGCGATTTCCAGCTATTCCAGTCGGTGTTTTACATCAAACGTGTGTTCACACCTCCAAAGCATAGTAAATCCGTTGGCGGATTTGTAAACGAGTTTAGAACTAAACGTTTATATGTATGACTGACCATTTATCATTCCACACTCCCGCATCTCACCCTAGCTTCCCCTTTATCGCCACCCCAAACCTCAAAACCGTCTACACTTTGCACCCGACTGCCACAAACTTCAACCTTACACATTTTTCTCATTATTCGCACTTTCTACACGCTTTGACATCAAATCGCCTCACGCCCAAACGCCTGCTATGCTTGTTGCACCTAAGATTCACATATCTCCATCACTGAGAACACTAATAATAACTCTTCAATCTTTATTATTAGACAGTTTTTTTACACTCGTCAAAAGTTATTGCATATTTATTTCTTGGTCTATTTTTCTTATTGTAGAACCATTGGATTGAGCTTTGCTTGTGTTGTTGCACTATGGGATAGGAATCGAAAAAAAATGGCCAAAAGTCAACACGCGGAAAGTAATTCAAATATATACCGTTTAAAAAACGTGTTAAAATATATGTTTCACAAATGTTATAGCGTTTAAAAAAGTTATACCTTATTAAAGAAAAAATATTCATTGCTGAAATAAAATCACTATTTTTTAATAAATGATATACTTGTTATTATGCAATATATACTAATCTTGATATGCATATTTGTTTATCATTGTTGTAAGTATATTTACATGATCATATCTTATAAAATAGGTAAATAACTTTTTTACATGGGGCTAATTTTGGTGTTTTTAAACATATCAACAAACTTTTAACAAAAAAGTACACAAAGATACGCGACCTATTCAGTTTTTTACTCAATACTAACATTTAATGAAACTAGTCTGCTTATACCTGCTAGTTTTGGTTAACTAAGAAGCTCAAAATATTAACGAAAAAAATAAAGAAGTCACTGTTTGGATGCTAAACTTCAGCATTTCCATATAGTAGGGCGCTATTATAGTATTATAATAATACTATAAGTCTCGTACACGTCTGTGATAACAAATACATCAAATAAAAAGAATAATATATCACTTTCTACTTAGTCTAATGAGTAAATCAGGTAAAATAGGTCGTACACTTGTAGGGACGAGAGATTTAGAGTTTTAAGAGAAAAGCAAAGCGATATATTTGGTTCGGAATGAGAGTTAGTGCGATATGGCGATCAGTCAAACACGGACATCATTCATGGGATTAGCTCTGTTAACCTTGTTAATTGCTTGACTAGACCCGGGACCCGTGTGTACCCTAAACGTAAATCAGCACAGGCTAGAAGGGGATAAAACGGGCTTAAGTCATCACATCGCCTGAAATTTACACCGGCATTCTAAATATGCTGGTGTCTTAACGATTTAAATTACGCCTACATTACCATGTCATTATTCAGCTAGCGTTCTTATTTTTCTACCAAACTATCACTTTATGACATTTAACCCTTTGAGCTCCAGTGAGACATATATGTATGTGCCATCCTGTTTTAAGTTATCACTTGTGCACTGCATGTCCAATTTTAAGTTGTAAAATGCAGTTTTTAGGGTGCCTTTATTAAATACTTTCTACAGATATGCTTGTAAAATTAAGTCGTACACTCAGAGAAATTATTACTTAAAACTAGTACGTAATATTCAGATCAAGTGGCTCAAAAGTGTTTTAAGTACTTAGTTTGAATAATGACGTTTCTTGTATTGAGTTTTAAAGAAACTTTAATGAAAGATATTAAGTACCTACATATTTATACTGAGTTTAGTATATTACGCACCGAGTACGCAAACCTAGTTTTCAGTGCACGAGAGTGCTCTTTTTACGGGGTGGAGCCGAGTAAAAAAGCACTCGAAGTGCACTGAAAATGATTTGCGTCGAGGTGCGTATACTATTTTTTCTTTTAAGCTAATATAATAACTGTCAAGAGTGTTGACTACTTTGAGCCAAGAACGTCATTTTTTTCAGTGTATGAATAATTTCTGCAGGATTATAAATCTAATATATTAGGTGGGACGAGGTATTAATTGGGTTACTTTTGAATTTTAATCGATTGTCGGTAATTCTCTATAATCCGCTATAGTGTTCAAAACTAAGACCCCAAAGCCTAAGAGTAGAAACGAATAAGTTTCTAGTTGGCAATTATAACCAAACTTAAACATGCCTTATGCATAAATCGTTCATATTAAGTTTCAGTTTCACATAATACTACCACATTTTCGAAATAGCAAAGGCTTAAGATGCGGTAAATTAAGACTTAGTTTAAAAAGACATTTGAATTGACTTTTATGCTTGCTCTAATACACATTTGTTCTTGCTTTAATGCATTAAGGGACTGTCTACAATTAACAGAGGCAGTGAAAACACATTTTATTTTTACCAAATTGTCTAAAGAAATAAATGTTAAAGCGAAAAACTCACTTGTTTGGCACGCCCCTGATTTAATGTATAAATTCAAAATTAATTCTTTTAGAAAGTATGCTCATTTATCTAACGATTCCAGAGTTTTTAAGTAAAAAACATTTTTGAAGCTAGTTTGAGAGAAACATGTTTTTATATTTTTTAATGTGAAATTGGCACCTGATTTTGTTTGACATTTTTTTAACCACTGTATATAAATTCATTATTTACTTATCCTAAATGGTTTCTACTTGATTCAAGAAAGCGTTTCTGTGTGTGTTAGTTCGTTAAACCTCTTCAATGACCTAAGGATCCATTCTCCCCCCTATAAAAAATGTCATATTGAAACGTATTCAAACACATAGAGACGATTCCAAATACGTCCAAACTAATTTTTAATACGTATTTGGAATTGTCTGAATGTGTTTTAATACGCTTCAATACGACTTTTTTATATACTATAGGCTAGTTTCATATGAACTTTTTTTATAAGCAACCAGCACCTTTTGAAACACCCTGTACATAAATGTGTGCTTTACTTGGCCTAAATAATATCCACTTGATTTAATTGGATATTTTTCTGTGTGTTAGTTTGTTTACCTCAAATATGTACCAAAAGTGTGACAAAAAGAAAAAATGAATATAAATAATAAGGAAAAAATAAAGGATGTTTAGAAGTGCAGGGGTGCAGGTTCGCAGTTTCTATCTGATGAGGTATTGATGATTCTAACGTGTCTGGAGCAGCTGAACCAATTACATTTTACAAATCCTTTAGAAAACCGCATTCCCTGTGGTCTCTGAATGGTTTATCCGATGGATTACTACTCCGTATAGTCGCTATGATTTTCTACCGCTTCTAACCGCATTAACCCAGCGTTGACAGCATAGATAATAGCCCATACTTATCGCTATGTAGATGGCTGTTTAAATCGAGGCTTTACTGAAAAAACAACTCTGTTTCTGTCCCTTTAGCCACACAAATTTATTCAAGCCAGGTTTTTGGGGTAGAGGTCTTTACAGCGCAGTCCATTACCGCGATACCGTTACCGTGCATGGACTTTACCGCGAAAGCCATTACCGCGAAGAAAATTACCGCGAGGGGGTCAATATCGCGCATGGACTTTACCGTGAAAACCGTTACCATTACCGAGCATAATTATTTTAATTTTTTTTGCAGAAAAAAAGATTAAATAAAAAAAATTAAATATTTTGCAGAAAACAAACAGTTCTGCTGGGTCCGTGTTGTGGGTATGACTAGTTTCCCTTAAAACATTTTCGTCCGAAGTATGCAAACGCCCCTTGCAACAAAGCACGTCGTAATTTGCGCACAAGTCCAAACCAAAATTTTTTATTTCTAACAGTTTTCTCTTTCCTGTATATGAAATGTTTATTTACAGCGAGGTCTTTGACTCCAGCACTTCTCATTATTTCAATCTACATGACGATTCATACTAAACTGATTATTAATCAGCGATTTATACAAATCAATCGATATAAATTTAAAAAAAAACACACATAAAAAACTCAAACACATGGCCCACACCTAGAGTATGCGATATGACCGCCCTGTGTATGTGTAACCCAACTACTAAAATTTTGGCTATGCCATTACAGGGCAGACAGACCCGAAAAGATTCTGATAAACAGATAGCGGACAGAGATTTTTCGTTAAAGGCCTTTGTGTGGCTCAGGCGGCCAACTTAAAAAAATGAATAGTTTTTTTTTCTAAAGGGATTACTACCAGCAAAGCTCTATTTTGAGCCACATTTTATTTGATATTTACATAATTACTTTTTCTCTTTTCTATTAAGGTTTGCAACAACTGATAAATTACTTTTTTTAATCCGTCACTTTACATCAAGTTAAATTAAATTTTCGGGATAAATTGAACAAACGGCTCTAAACATCTCACACACAGAAAAAAAAACATAATTTATTGAAAAGCACATTTATTTGGCAATATTTTTTTCTGAAACTACCTATTTCCTATATGGTTGAATAGAGAATTTTATTTGATTTAAAATGATGTATCACAAGGTCCCCCTTTCCATTTAAAAACATTTCCCCCTACGCGCTCTGACTACACTCTAAAAACATGTCCAGCAATTATTGTAGGCGATTTATTGCCAGAAATTGTTATAGTAAATTTAAAGCCTAACTGTATTTTTAAATAGCGATTGTAAAAATAACTTAATTTTTAAAGTAAATCTAAAGCGTTTGACTGTATTACCGTTCTGTTTTTACAGCTTTTTTTTACAGTTTTTCTGTTTTTTTTAATGTTACTGTGAATTCGACCTATTATTACAAGCACTTCCTGTATTTTTCAAGGGATATTACAACCTAACCTGTAGTTTAACTTAAAATTTACAAATAACATGAAAAATTAAGCATTAATACAGTTTTTTGTAAATTTGCTTATATGAGTATATATAATTCAGTATTTCCTCACAAGGATAACTGCTTTAAATATCACTTTTTACATTGTACATTTAAAAGCTAAAAATATCAAATATATGCCGAAAGAAAGTTGTCTTTTTAATGTGTTTCAAATTTGAAGTCGATATCTCAACTCGTTTAACAGTTAAGGGATGAATTACCGACAGCACTGTATACTTTTTTTTTAATTGATCCTAAGGATGTTACTTAAATGCACCATTTTTTAGGGGCATATTTACCTGGCCTCTTTGTGTGAATCTGGAAAACTTTATTAAGAAGTTTTCGTTTCGCTCTAAAAACTGTCTAGAAATCAGACATATAGACTTACTGTTTACCAATTGGCACCTGAGTGTAATGTAAAAAATTCAAGATCGTCTATAGTTTACACGCAAAATTTTACCTCTTCTCTTCCCCTTGCCTCAGCTCACAGGTGCCAGTTAGTATTACGACTACATTATGCATTGATATAGAATGTGTAGCAATAACGAAAACACCTGTTTATGTTGGTTTTTGCTCATTTATCGGTGTTTAAATTCTTGGCCATAATTGGACAAGTTGCTTTGAGAGTAGCAATAAAATTTTAAAACAACATCTTGAGCATGTGAAAATACGAGTTTTTGTTTGGATACTTGATAAAATTAATAATACCAAAGTTATTATACTCATCGCAGTAATACAGTTGGAAGAGTTTTATAGGTTCACTTTTAATTTGCAAAAGTCCTTAAGGGGTTATATACTGGCTCTGGAAAATTAAAGGTTTTTATTGATTTTTTTCAGGTATGTAATCACAACTTTATTCGAACGACCTACAAAATATCAAATAGTTAGTATATGTTAATATATGTTTTGATATGTTTGTGAAATAATTTTTATTGCAAAATTCGGAAAATTGTGAAAACCATGGCCCTTGCCCCGAAACGCCTTGCGTTGTTGTAAGGTTTACGATAACAAATAATTCGTAACGAGTTTTTAATTCTTTTTCCATTTTGTTCTTTATTAAAAAATAAACTTGGTACACAGTTTTTTATAATTTCTTTTCGTCATTTTGCACTATTTTAAACAAAAACATATTTTTCTCATTTAGCCCAAAACTCACATTTGAAACGATATCCTTCATTTAGAAAAACATCGATTTTTTTGTAAAATAAAATAATTAGGAACTGTTTTGATAAAAAAAGCAACCCTTAAGTAATTCCCCAAAACCCCCAAATTTTAAAAATTCTAGAGGGTGCTAATTTCTAAAAAAAATACGTTAATATTCAAAAAATTATTTTTTTCTGCACAAAATGTTTAATTCTATTCATGCATTATATATTTTCCACTGTTAAGAGTATTCTTTATGGATTGCGAAGCATTACATATCTTCACTGCTTATTATAACATAAAACAAAAGTATCACCGAAGTGAATGAGAGCTGTCACCGTACCTAGTTTTTATATTATAAACACATCAGGATCTTTTTATTAAATTCAAACCGTTGTTAAAATATCATTAACAATATTAAGTAACTTTATTTTTATTGTTTATTGTTTTTATTACAAAGGTACAATGGTATTTCAATACAATTCATAAATCGTTGTGTTGTTTTTTGAAAATTTATAAGTTTGGTTAAAAAACATGTTTTTTGACTACCAGCACTTTCTGAAATTTTGTTAAATTATGGTCCAAATAATCAAAACAAGCCGTGAAGATATCTAATGCTACGCATTCCATTATATACAATTCACAGTAAATAGTATGTTGCATTTTTCAAAATACTTTTTCTTTCAGCTTTTTTCGATTTTTTTAAAAGTTTAATCTCCCATAACTTTTTAGTTTTTGGGGGGATTACTTTCATTAGGGATCTTCGTTCCCCTCGTAGAACTTGATTTTTACTAAAAATTTCAAGTCGATCGAATTATTCGTTCTTGAGTTATACACAAAAACGTGACATCGGACGGACAGACGGACAAAAAAAAGTTTCTTATTTTTTCATGAAACTTTTTATTCAAGAACTTTTGCTCTAGGACGATTTTTGAAAATGTTTGAATATTCGAAACTACCTTATAAAATTATTATTCTAGCACTGTGAATAATATAATAATAAGCTTTCGTAGCGATGTTAAAATCAATTAAAATTTAAAATATGTATATAAAACTTTAAATTGCGTTCTCATTATCATTTAAAGATTCAGTTAAATTTTCTATATCAGTAACAAATTTCGTTTAAATAATGAATTTTACAATTTAACCCCATTTTTTATAGTGTAAACATTGTAAATAGATCTAAACTAAAATTATCTAAGATATTACATTAAAAATAAAAAAAAATGCACTATTTTGTGGTCAAATTACCAAAGTTTGAACCTGATTTTTTACAATATGTCTGAAGTAGATTCACCCCAATAAACATAGATCTTGTTTTCTACGACCGAAATATCCTTTTATGTTTCGGGAGCCATAATCTTACTAATCCATCACAAATATAGTGACCATCTGAGCCAAAAAATTCATAAAACAAGGGTAAAGGTAAGCTCAACTTTTTTTTTCAAATCCTTACATTATAAATCTATACATATATGTTGTGGGTGAATATAAATAAAGTACTGTTTTTTCGAATACACTTAGAAAAATCTACACAGAATATACATAAAAACAGAGTCTGCATTGTTACCTATGATATTATGTATTTTTATATTACAGATCACATAATAAATTATTGTAATTATTATTTATTTAAAATTACGGTATGAAATGGGTAAAATTTGCAATTTTAAATTGCTAGGCTCCGGACCCAGTTCCTTTGGGTGCTAGAAGCTCCAAAAGCTGTGGCACTGAGCTACCAATAAATCTATTTTTAACTTGCCGTGTCATATACATTAAATTTATTACATTCAGATTAAGCTTTTTTCATAGTTATACACAATAATTATGGGGCCAAAGGGTAAGAACAGTCTTTAAAAAATGCATTTGACATATGTGATACTCAATTTTTTAAAGAAATGAGAATATATGAAATTACTTTTTGGTTAAATGACAATTCTTTTGACTTTATAGTATTGACATATGTCAAATGAACTTTTTAAAGTATGTTTTTACCTCTTGGCCTGCTGAATAGTTGTGTAAAACTGTGAAAATAGACTAATCTAAATGTAATAAATGTAATGTATTTGACTCGGTAAGTTAAAAATATATTTTTCGTATACCCCATTTCACCACCTCTTTGGAGCTTCTAGCACCCAAAGGAACCCGATCTAGGACCTGGTGACACCAGCTCTTAGACTATTAGGTACCGATAGCCCGTAATTAAATTGCAGGTTATCCGTACCGGAAACATTTTTTACAGTGTTAAAGTACATTAACATTGGAATCTTTTTGATATTCGTCCTTGTATATGTTCATAAAAATTGTTATGATTGTAAGTGGCTTTACAGAAAGTATATGTAATCTTGAGGGAAAAAATGACACAAGGATTTATAGGGCTAAACAAGGCTTCAAAAGTAGGAATGGACAGTGGAGATTGGCTAATTTAACAGGACACGTGATCAGAATAAATCTAAAAAAAAACTTATAAAGAACATGTGCTATACACAGAGACAAAAATATCTTAATTCAAGTAAAAATTATTTGGGTTAAATAATTTTAAGTTTATATTTCTAATATGACATGTTTTTAAATACATAAAAGTTGTTTTACATTATTTTTAAACTCATAAACTATAAAATATTCAAAACGACATTAACTTGTTTAATAAAGCTATTTAATTACTCATTTTAGCAAGCCTTTGCTAAGGGTAACGTGAGTGAAACTTACTTTTTCTCACTTCTCAGTCACAAAAACAACTTAAAAAACTATCAAAACGTAGAAACGACAAACTATAACGTAATCATTTGTAAAATGTATCAAAATGTATACAGCCCAGTCCAAAAGTTACTCCTACCCGGGGTAGGTTACCCCACCAAACTTTTGAAGGAGTAGAGATTTCAATTCAAGTCTGAGTTTTTGTTAAAATTTCAAACAATTTTTGTTAAATAAATTATTTCTTGATCCAAAAAAGTAAATTATAATTTTTGAAGTGTTACCCCACGTCCCTCTGTCCACATTTTATGAGGTTAAAGTTTCCAGTTGTACAAAAAGATAGTTTATGTTGTCCCATTTACGTGTTCCGAGTTTGAAATTTATATTTAACTCGTTTAAAAGTTACGAGAGGGGGGGGTTGAATTTTGTTTTTGTTTTACTTCATTTAAAAAAATGTTTTTTCTGTGTGTATGCTACATAGAAAAAGGTTTGTTGTTCTTTATCTTTTACGGTCCATTGTATTTAAAACCTTATTATTTATAAGGAATTGTTACACATTGTTAATAAAAATTGCCAGATAAAATACCATGTCAAATGTAACGATAAATAATGGTAAAGCAATGTATATATGTACAACAATTAATATGTCATTTTGAACATCAAAAAGTTGATATAAAAACATTGTTATGTTGCACAGTGGTCTGAGAATCTTCATTTAACAGCAATATTTTAAAATTAATTTTATAACGTGCAAAAATTTAGTATTGCTAATGATCTGGCCAAAATTTTTTTCAAGAAATGCTCCTTACTTTCAAAAATGTCCGACCTTACGATTTCACATTTTTTGCACTAAAAAACAACCTCTTTAGAACGCTTTAAGCCAGATCCTTGAAATTTGGAATAGTTATGTTACCAAAAGTTCTCGCTTGGAGGTTGTTTTTAGTAAACATTGAAAATACAATATTTTTTCACAAAAATTTTAAAATTGCTATATAGTGGTTTAATAAAAACTGTAACCCCGCGAGGGGTGAGGGGGTGATTATTTTTAAATGTTTACAATATTCTCGTGAAAATTGGTATATAGGGCCTTTCAAGGTAGCTAAATCTGAATCTGATAATATTTTTTTAACTTCACCCCCAGGGGGCGGGGGTGAATATTTTTAAATTTTTACAATATGTTAGTAAAAATTGATATTAAGGGTTTTTTGACGTAGGTAAAACTGAATCTATTAATAAAAAAATTGTAACTCCACCCACTGAGGGGCCGGGGGTAGTTTTCGTGAAAATTGGTATATTGGGGTCTTTGATGTGAAAAATGGGAAAGCTTTTTTACTTATTTATGAATATATTTGTCCACCATAAACATTTCTGAAACCACTGTGTATCGATAACAGTGGCTATAATATACGGCATGTATACACAGCAGCACAACTGTCTATCAATATAGCGATTAGGGATCAACACCATATGTTACTAAGTGTATATCTACCTGCGAACAGTGGTGCCCCATTTCCCTATAATTTATCTCAAAATCTATTCTATAAACTATTAATAATCATTTTTATTGCATGGTTAGCACGTTTTTTTGCACAGTTATGTGCAAAAACGCATTTGTTTTGTTTTTGGTCTCGGCTTTGGCTCGTCGCTCAATAAAAAATGAACAAGATGTTTGTTCGTTATTAAATTCTTCAAAATTTATGTAAATAACGTTTTTTGTTTAAACAATCAGAACAAAAGTAACAGAGCTTTAAAATTGATGAAATGGGCATAATTTTCAAAAAATTATTAGTTTTCCAGTTTTTTTCAAAAAACCGAAAAATGTTTGCAATTTTTAACTTTTGCAAATTTTCAACGCTCTGTAACTTTTTTTATAATTGCTTAAACAAAAAAAGTTATTTACATAAATTGTAGAGAATTCAATAAGGAACAAATATCATGTTATTTTTTTGTTGAGCGACGAGTCAAAGCCGAGTTATAGAGCAAAAACAAAACAAACACACAACAAATTTGGATTTAAGCTTTCCAAACAAACTCCTTTTGATGACAAAAAAAAACAGAGAGTGTGCATATCACCGCAAGGTGAGGCTCTTTCACACGACCATTCGACTGAACTATACAGTCTAACAAAATATTTAAATTAGGGTACTGGCTATTTCTCGATTAGAATAAATTACTAGAAATAATTTCACTCTGTGTAATAGGATAAACATTAGTTTGGAGAAAATTACTATTTAATAACTTCCCTATGTCCATCCTATAACATCAAAACTTTGTTAATATCTTGTTGTTTTGCCAGAAAGGACAATCGTGTCCAGAAAACCAATCAACTTTGTCGAACTATTGTCATATCTCACATCTTTCTATACACTGCTAGGCTAAGGCATTGTTAAATTTTGTTAAGAAATGCTTTCCTCGAAAAAAATCTATCTTTTTAGTTTTTCCTGTTTACTCTGTAAAAATTGGGTTTAATTTTACCTATACACGGTGTATTTGAAATAGGGTTCGAAATTTTAAGGGCTGCATCATTAAAATCTTGGTTTTTAACATTTTAGTATTTAATTTTTCGTCCTCGCACCGTAAAATTTCACCTTCAAATTAATTTTTCTCGAAAACGGTTAACCCTACAGTATTACAACAAGAGTACCTTTTTTTATGTAATCATATTCCAAAAATAAAATTACAAAAAAATTAAACAAAAAATTTATGAATGTAATATTTATTACCTATTAATACATCTCTTCATGTTACCAGTGACTTTATGGGTAAAGTTTATCTATCAAATGTTAAAATCGAATATTTTTATTGTATTGTCAATGGTACATAGTGGTTTGTTGCATTAGATACGTCCTTGTTCAATTTATGCTAAAATTAACCCTTAAATCACGATCATGGTCCTTGATAATGGTAAATTACTATTTACAGATTATAAATGACTTGAAATTTAATTTCGTTAGAAGTCCAAATAATTGAAATTATTTTCAATTTTGGCGAAGGCGCCAACACGCAGTCAAAAACAGTTCTTTAAAAATTGGATTTTTTGGTGATACTTCGGGACAAGTTTACCTTTTGACTAAAAGATGTCATATCTGCAAAATTTTGAATTCGAATAACAAAGATAGGTATAAGCCACACATCATTAAATGAATTACATCGGCACTTAGTGCTACTAAGACTGCCGATGTATTGAAATCTTCGCCGAAAAGTCAAAATCTTTGACCACGTTTTTTTCACATTTCTCGACGTTTTAGACCATTCTGAGTCGAAATCAGTAAAAAAAAATTTTGCGTCCGTACGTCTGTCTGTCTGCCTGTCTGTCTGGGTGTAAACTCTCTAACTCCATTTCTACATGAGATATCGACTTGCGGTTTTTTGCATATTGTTTCTTATCGTATTCCGAAGAGCTGATTAGATTTTGGGGGTAAACGATTGGGGGTAAGGGGGTAAAAATAGGGTAAAACTCCTATTTTTAGCGTTTTTTGTTTATAATTAAGGCAATTATTATTGTATTTGGTTAATTTAGCACTTATATAAAAGATAATTTTAAATTGGTCAAAAAATTTTATAAACAACGTTTTCCTAAAACGCATTGTTTTCGAGATATTGGCATTTAAAGCAGTAAAAGGTTTTTTTAGCATATCTCACATATTTATAACGTGATTTCAAAAAATATTATTTTAAATAAAAGCTCTTTTTAAGCCCTATAAAAAATGTTATATACAGTTTTTTGCTAGAATAAAATGTTTGAAAGATACAGAATTTAAAATCAAACAAAACAAATAGTTTGAAATTTGCAAACTAGATGGCTCTAGTGTACAATAGTGCCGATGTTTTGACAGGGTGCTTGCAACGTTTCATCTAGTTTTATTTTAAGTTTAATTTAAATAAAAGTAAAAATGCATTTGTAACCAGATGTATTATCAAGTGCCCCGGAGTAAATTAGTTTTGATAAGATTTTCTCTAAAAATACAAAATAAGAAAAAAATGATTGTAGCCTTTTTACCTAAAGCCCTACAGGCAGCGTAATCTAAGATTCTACTCCCACACTAAAACATACAAGTATAAAAGCAAAAAAATATATAATTATCATCTAATTAGCATTAGATGTTATCTATATATTATATACTTAATTAAGTAATCAGGCATTAGATACTGATTTTTGTATTCGATTATTGAATATTTTGCGGATAATCTGTCACATATTAATAACCAATGAATTATCTGACAATTAGAAGAATGGAACATATGTTGTGTTTTAATATCAATATATGTAAATACATTTTTGTTCAGTTGTATATTTTGTAATTTAGTTCTCACTGATAATATAAGTACCTGAGTAATAAATCACTAATTTATGAACTATGCCTCACGTGTATGTATAATAATTTTGCTGAAGAATAATTTATTTTATAATAACTTAGGCAATATTTACAGGTATTAAATTACTCCCTTAGTGTTTTTTTAAATGAAATTTTTAATTTTTATTTTACTTCTAAATAAATACATCACCAAGTAAAAAGTAAAACAATTTTGATTGGGCCTAGAAAATAGTACAATCAAATAAAAATTTAACCTCCCTTTAACCCCCCTCCCCCAAAAGATTTAGCTCAGATACGAATTTCAAGATAATATAAAAATACATCTGCATACCAAATTTCAAGTCGCTAGCTCAAAGCGTTCTTAAGTTATCGTGGATACAGACAGAAAGGCAGACAGACATAATTTTCGTTGTGTATTTAGGTTTTTCTCGGCGTTTTAGGAAAAAATACTTAATGAGAAAGTAAAAACGAAGTAAAAGTGTACCACCCGTAACAGTATTTAATAACAAATTCTCAGTGTACACTGTAAAAAATAAATATGTAATTACACATTATTCTGCACGTAAATGTGATTCAGTACAAATACATGTAAAATTTACTAGATTTTACATGTAATTTTACAATTTTGCATGTAATTTTACAATTTTATATGTAATTTTAAAATTTTATATGCAAATTACGTGTAAAATTACATGTAAAATCTAGTAAATATTACAAAGTTCACTGTAAAAAATAAATATGTAAATTTACATGCAGAATCATAGGTAATGTGTTGCCATGCAGAAACAAGTTAAAGTTACGAGTTTTTACATAATATTTTACGATTTTATATGAATATTACATGTAATATTCATATAAAATTCTAAAATTACATGTAAAATCTCGTAAATTTTACTTTTACCTGCATGGCAACACATTACCTATAATTCTATTTATTTTTTACAGTGTACGGTACTGTAGGTACTATTAGTACCCTTCTAGCTCAAGAGCTGTGAAGCGTTGCAAACTTTTAATTTTATGAAGAAGAACACTATCATATTTTATTACGTAGAATAGTTTGTTATTGCAGAGGAAACCATGTTATAAAAATAAATCCTTAAGGATAGGAAAGACGCATAAAGTTGTAGGCTATCATTTCCATATCGTTGTGTTAAAAGGAGCAATTTTGCGGATCTCCTAAAATTTGCGGAAAGCAATGGAGTGCGTCTCATTTCCTTCAATGCCCCTATAACTATTTTTCACACTCACATTTTCCCATGTTTACAGATACTAGACGTCTAACACCCCTTCCTGAATATCACATATCCTTACTATTACTCATTTGAATTTTTAAAGCCTACTTATCCTCCAGATCACTATCTTTACACACCAATTGATTTTTTTATACAAATATTGCTTTATTTTAGAAAATACACAGGGTGTTTACAGCCATTGTACACGCAAAAAAATATGTCATTTAATTTGGCAAAAAGTCCAACTCTTTTCCCCGCTATTACACTGTAAAAAATAAATATGTAATAACACATCATTCTGCAGGTAAATGTGATTCAATACAAATAAATGTAAAATTTACTAGATTTTACATGTAATTTTACAATTTTACATCTAATTTTAAAATTTTGTATTCAAATTAAATATAAAATTACATGTAAAATTCTACTGTACTACAGTAGTACTGTAGTGCGCCTTCGCCAAAATTGCAAATAATTTAAAAAAATTTATATTATTTATAATTTATTTTATTTTTCCTGAACCCTAATAATACGGGTTATTAATGACACTTTAAGATAATACTTTGTAGAAGGAAGAATTTTTCTTCAAATTATGGGAATCTATAGGAAATTTCAGACATGGGACCATACGTTTCATATAGAGATGTGGAATCGGAAGGTCTTGGCATAGCATACAAAGTAGCAAAGCCCGTGGTCGGCAGAACCTTCATCCATTGTAAATCTTATAATGTGCATTTAATTTCCTCTTATTTACTTTATATACAGAAACTTATAGAATTTTTTGTAACAAACGTCAGTGAGAAGCAATTTCCGCGTGGTTTATATTGAAACTACGTAAAAATTATAATATGGAGACAGTAGGAAAAAAAATGTGTGGGATTTAAAAGGAAATATCCTAAAATGGAAACATTAAATTTCCTAAAAAAAATTGTGGGATCCTAAAATGGAACCTGTAGGAAATTTTCTATAGGATCCTAAAGGTTTAGAAAGGAACGAAGTTCCACATTTATCTCCTACAATTTCCTACATTGCCGCGTGATTCCACGTGGTTTACATATGATTCATATAGGACTTTTACAACGTATAATGGCGAATTTTAGTGATTTATACGAAGCAATGGCACGAACTGAAACTTGTTATTATGTTGTAGTTGAGGGTATTCTATAAAAATAAGTAGAAGCATAAATCTGAACGACGTCTACAGGTATTGTTATTGTTAGGGCAGCAAGCAGGCATATAAGAACATAAGCTTTCATAAGGCAACATACGCTCTCGACAGAGATGATGAGGCGTCGCAACCACGCAATAGGGGGCATTTTATGAAGATATTAATTTTCAAATTGTCGAGTAGTATTACAGTTATTATACTTATAAAGTAATAACTGGCTGTAAGCTTAGGAAAAGGCTGTAAGAAAGTCAAAATTAATTAATTAAATCTGGTATAAACACTAAGTGGGCCAAGTATTTAAGAACAGTCGTTTCAAAATGGTCTCGAACTCGTCTGATATAATCTTAACTTCTATACCAATTCACAATTTTACTCCTCTTTGCGTTCTTATACTCTAAACTCAAATTAAAATAGATAAACAGCAGCATGCGTGCACCTTAGGGCCATACTTTCAATACATAACGCAAGTTTTTGCAAATTTTGACCTCCCTCTCCCCCCCTTCCATAAATACGTAAGGCTAGCAGCCAAGACCCACACTATTTTTGGACATTGTCTCTCATGTCTTATGGCTCGAAACCCATGAATTTTTGTCACGATTTTTGTTGGGATTTTCCTCACGATTTTGTCACATTGTCACGATTTTGTCACATTGTCACGATTTTGTCACATTGTCACGATTTTGTCACATTTTTTGTTGAATCCAATCCAAAATGATCAAAATTTGCGTTACGTAATACTTGAATGTTCCCTAAGACATTTTCAATGTCTACCGTTTTTCCAATATAGTATAAAACCAGCTAATTTTTTTGGGTTATTCCTTTAAAAATAATATAGAGCGTTACGTAACGCTACATCAGTCCCCACTCTCCCCTCGTAACGCATCGTATGGATAAATATTCATAAAACATATTCTATGTTAAAAATTGAAGATTTTTTAGTTTTTCTGTATGTCGCTCTATTTCTCTTTCAGTCTGTCTGTCGCTTTGTCTGTCCGTCGGTCTATCTGTAGGTATGTCGGGGAAATTTTCGGCCATGATAACTCGAAAACGATTTGAGCTAAAGACTTCAAATTTGAACCATCGGTTCCTGACCCAAAGTTCTCGGCTGGGACTATTTTTGGTAAAAAATAGGTTAGGTAAGGGTATCAAAGAGCGTAAAAACTTTTACTTTTTGTAATAGCTTAATATTACTGATTCTTCTTTTTGTTTAAACTTCATAATTTTTTTATATATTTTTTTTCTTTATGTGAACTATAGGAGAAAGTAATATTTTGTTAGGAACAGTATTGGCCCAATAGGGCATGAATGCGATTCTTTGGCTCCTTTTGTGTCGAAGTGATTATTATTATTATTTAGTAGCGTACTAACGATATTCAAACAGTCGTCTTCTTATTCTTAATTTTAATCTTTATTACCGCAATACATCTCACTTAGCACCATTATTTTAGTCAAATACCTAAAACATAACAACTAAATTGGGCTGAATTGGGCTGCTTTTATTTATCAGATTTATTTACGACATGGTATGTCGTCAGATTGTGACTTTTTGAAATTCCGCTTTGAGGGTACAATTAATTTTGCAAAAAAAAAATAATCCGGGAAAAGAAGGCATATTTTTAACTGAACTCTGCATTAAATGCAATAACACTTTTTGTTTTTGCCAAACGCTAAACGAGGTAATTGTTTGAAAATGTATTGAAAGAAAATTTAAATTCTTAAAAAAAGACTAAAAAAAAATATTTTTTTGTTTTAATTATTAAAAAATGTATATGTACACATTTTTTTTCCTAAACGTTTATAGTTCCTTGGATTTTTTCTGTTGAAGTACCGTTTGGTTTTTACACCCTTAAAAATATGTTTTGTGTTTCCTTTTTTTTTAGGGCTCGATGCCCTATCGACCTGAAATTTGGTACACATAATTTTTAGTTAATTTTAAACAAATAAAGGGGGCGTCCCTAAAAATTTATTTTTTTAAGGACCACCGTAGTATACATGATATAAATACGTATCATTTGCTTGGTCTAAGTAATATCTATTTGAACCAAGTAATTATGTCCCTGTGTCTATTACTTTTTCTGATATCTCGCTTAACTTTACACAATATTTATTTTGTTACAGATATAGTGTTAAACAAGAAGAAACGCGACCCATCCAGTTGCCCAGTTTGCGGTCTCACTATATCTTCCGGAGATTTGGAATCGCACTTTATCCACGAGCTAGAAAGATTATATAAATTAAGCGGCACTGGCATTGCGTCTACTAGAAAACGCAGACCAGAATCCGGACGTCCACCGGCTCTTCCTGGGGATAGCGGCCCAGAAGGACGATGGGAGGTAAGTCAGGAAACTTTTTCTACGACTTTTTGTGCAGACATCAAAAAGGGCTATATTTATCGGTTACAGTTAAAGATGCGAGTCTTAAGACAGGGTTAAAATTTAGAATCTTATGCAAAGCATACATTGCAAGCTTTGCGGGGTAAAAGATACGCGAAAAAAAATGTATGCATTCGCTATAGCTGTATACAAAAGTGGGATTTTCTTTTTCTATGTGTAATATAAATATTAATTTTTCTACAGACTTTTCAACGAATTAAGACAAACAGACAGGGACGGCTTCGTTTGAAAATTCGTAAACGCAAAGCTGATGACAATTGCGTTATCTGCACTGGACGACCGCATAGAACGCAAGAAGAATTAAATCTCCATGTTGAGCAATGTTCGAGAAAGGTAGGATTTTTTTTCTTTTTCGTTAAAAAATACCCTTGATGTTGAAAAAATTGACAGCAAAAATAGAATGATTTTAAAAATATTTTTTTCTTAAGGGGTTAAGCAATTTTAAAAATACAAAAATTTTAAACATATCTAAGTAGCCATAACTTAAAATATGTACACAAAACCGCAACAGTTGTTGTAAGTTATACATATGGTATGTTTTAACTTAGAATGTCATGCATGATGAAGACGAAACGGTTGACGTTGAGGGCGATTCAGAGTTAGAAGAATGGTCAGAAGTTCAGCGGCGAAGAACCACTTCCCTGGTACTGGGTGTATCTGGAATTGCGAGTAGTACTGGCCGCAACACAGAAATCGATAATGATGCGGATGATCTCATTGTTGATGGAGATGATCCAGAAGATATGTCTTTTGGACCATCCCAATACACGGAATCAGATGTTGTTATTAAAGAAATCAAAGAAAAAGATGGTCAATCGCAGGTATCTACCTTATTTAACACAATATATATTTTTAGTAATGTTGTCGTCTTAATATTAGGTTTAATCCCAAACTTTTTACAATAAATTAATTTTGACAAATTGCATAATATTTTTGAATCCTAGGGTTTTTGAGGTTGCTGAAACCAAATCCGATGTTAAAAATTTAAAATTCAAAATAGCGGATCCAATATGGCGTCGAAGTTTTTTTCCGAAAATAAGTAATTCAATATTTTTGAGGATGTATGTTGTTTTAAGGTGGCCACTGTGAATTCAACTGGGGACGTGGACGTGAAAGTGGAGAGTGGCGGCCAGCAATGCGACAGCAACGTGAGTACATCAGATGCGGAACCAAGCAGTAGGGTACAAATGATAGAAGATCTTCGGAATAGAATTCGACAACTGGAGGCTGAAGGGGGAACCGACACTGCTACGAGTACAGAGACGGAGGATTATAAATGTTTAATTTGTTTGGTAAGATTTATAACCTATTAAGTGATTGCATTTGACTGAATACTAAATTATGCCCCAATAGGGCGTCGATGTAATTTGTTCATGCTGGATAGTGCAAAAGTTTTTAGGTAACCGCGAAATTTTGAGTCAGAATTTTACCATAAATTCGACTTATTTCTCCAAATTTTAATATTTAGACTTATAACTCGAAATTTTACTCTAAAATGTTATATCTCGAAACTGCAAAATTTTGAGTTATAAGTCAAAATTTTACCAACAATTCGATTTATATCTCCAAATTTTAATTTTAAAAAGTATTAAGACTTATAATTCAAAATTTTGGATGTTCAAAATTTAGACATATCTCAAAATTTAAAAATTTATAACTTGAAATTTTACTCTAAAATTTTGACTTTTTCTGACTGTCGGTCGGGCTGATGTCCGTCTGTCGGTCTGTCTGTCCGGAATTTTTTTTGACTACGATAACTCGAGAAAGGCTTGATGTAAAGACTTCCTTATCCAAAGATTTCGGCTGGAATTGTTATTGGTTGTTTTTCGAAAAAAGATACTTAAAAAAATTGATTTTTTTGAGGGGTATACCCCTCAAGGTTTATAAACCCTGAAAAAAAATACACCTGAATTTCTTCTAGGAGGTAATGTCTTAAAATTTCCTCGAAATCCCTAAAGATTTCCTCGGAATTTCCTTTAAGATTGGCTCGATAAATCTTGAAAATTCCCAAAAAAAACACGTTTGGTAAATATGAGATTTCCTCTAATTTCCTTGAGAGATTACCTCCAAGATTTTTTTCCAATTTGTACACCTGAATTCCTCAGCGGTTTGGACTTTTTTCCAAATATTTTTTTTTGATAAAAAAATGTTTAAAAAAATACAAGTAACTTTTTGCTAAATTTTTCACCTGGGAAAATGATGTGGGCAGTGCCCTTAGGCCCGTCTCTGGCTGAAGTTTTGATACCGTGCACGTCTTCAACTGTTCACTACAATTTTCTTTTTCTATTTCAGGAACATTACAAGAAACCAGTTATATCGACGGTATGCTGGCATGTACACTGCGAAGAATGCTGGCTACACGCCCTGGTAAGTTTTAATTACATTCTTTTTAGATTTATTTCCTTATTTTTATCTGCAATATTATTTAGGCGAATCCAGAATAAATAAGTCATTTAAATTGGATCGGATGTATTTGTAAATAGGGGAAATAGTAAGGGAAAAATAAGAATGTATCCTGCATTAACTGCGTCTAGATTTGTGTTACAGTCGGATTAACAAATTTCAAGTCAATTCTTACGTATTTTGGGTCGCTGAATCTGAATCCGAGGTCAGAATTTAAAAGTTAGCGTTCAAAATGGCGGATCCAATATGGCGGATTAGATTTTTAAAGTTGCTCGGATTTGCTTGAAACTTGGTACTCTGGGGTTTTTGGGTTAAATATTTAAGGGGTCGGGGGGTAGTTTTCGTAAAAATTGGTATATTGGGGTTTTTAAGGTTGCTGAAAGTGAATATGATAATAAAAAATCCATTTAACGCGTGAAAGTGAAAAATGGGAAAGCTCTTTTACTGGGCAGTGTATTTTTTTGTCGGTTTCGTTAAATCTTATGCTTATACCAAGTTTAACATATTGTATTGTATTTTTTATTGTATTGTATTTTTTATTGTATTGTATTTTTTGTATTCTTTTTCAGGGAAGCAAAAAAGTGTGTCCACAATGCAGTATGATAACATCTCCGGCAGATCTCCGACGCATATTTATGTAAGTGTGCAAGTATCGCTATTTTAGAATGGTTCTACACGAGATACATGTTAAATGTTTCAAAAATGTTTCATGCACCGTACTTAATTAATATTAAATGCACTGTAATTAATTATAGCCTAATTATTAGCTCAAAAAACTTATAACATGGATAGGGTTACGGCAAAAGTTCACATACCAGTGATTTAAGGGGTTAGGGAACGTTCAAGTATTACTTAACGCAAATTTTGATAATTTTGGACCCCCACCCCCCCTGCAACGCTATTTTGCTATACCATTAACATGGGCATAACACTTCAAAATGACCCCCACCCCCCCTAAGAGCGCTACGTAATACTTGAACGCTCCCTTATATACCTTGTGGCTCGGGAAAAATAGGTGTTTTTATTGATTTTTTTCAGGTATGTAATCTCAACTTTATTTGAACAAAATATCAAATATGTTTTGATCTATTTGTGAAAAATTGTTATTGGAAAATTCGGAAAATTGTGGAAACCATGAGCCTTGTCCCGAAACGTATTTTTTTTCTACCGTTTGCGGTGACCACGATTTCTCGAAAAGCAATTTATAGATCATCTGAAATTTTTAGATGTTGCTCCTAGTTACAATAGCTAGTTCGTGAACGAAGGAATTTTTATTTGAATAAAAATTTTTCGATCGAAAATCGATTTTTTGGGAAATTCATCGCCATTTTCGCAATTATTTTTTGCAGAACCCTTCGTTCACGAACTAGATATTGTAATTAGGAACAACACCTAAAAATTTCAAATTGATCGGTAAATCGTGGTCACCGCAAACAATAGAAAAAAAGGCTCTTCGGGGCAAGGGCCATGGTTTCTACAATTTTCCGAATTTTGCAATAAAAAAAAATTACAAATACATCAAAATATATACTTTTTGATATTTTGTAGGTCCTTCGAATACAGTTGTGATTACATACCTGAAAAAAATCAATAAAAACCCTTAATTTTTCCGAGCCCGTAGGTATATAACCCCTTAAGTCAGTTTTTAGAATACCCAGTCGTATTATTGAACAACTATAAAAACAGTGTCGGAACGATTTTTTTTTATTTTTTTTTTTTTTGGTAAGGAACAATTGATTTAAAAAAAAATGGTTTTCCGAAAAAACTATTTTTTTGTCCACCGTTTGACATATTTTGATGAGCAAATTTAATTTGCTAAATTCAATTAACTTTTGTCGTACTCTTTATATTACTCAATACTATATAATCTCTAATATATGCCTAATAGGCATTGCCTATATGTGTCTTGTTTTAATTAATTTCATAAATCGAGCCAATCTATTTTCAGTCGGTCACTTGTCATATTCACGCCATTTGGTCAACTTTTTTTTTTATCTATTAAAAAAATATGTAATTTTTGTAAACCTGGTATGAAAATTCAAAATAGAATCTTTCTTAATAAAGTCGTGACATTTTAAGAATGCGAATGCGGTCCGTATCAAGTAGTTCCCTATACCGGCTGGAGTGTGGATTCGACCAGTGGCATACTAATATTTATAAAATCACTTGCCAATCACAGAAAGAATAAATGAAATGACAAAACACGGCGCCTATGAGATGTTGACTGTACACATTTTAAGTTACGACCCGCCGTTCGCTGATATTCTTGTTGAATTCCTTTGAGTAAGCGCAATTTCATATGGACGTACGGTGTATCTTACTTCAACCAACATTTTAGCGCTCGCTTCGTGATACGCCGTAGTAATGAAAGAGATAGATAATATTAAGTTTGTCCGTGATAATTTCTACCATTCGCATTCTTAAAAAGACAGGACTATATACCCACAAGGTATTTTTTTAATAAAAAGAAAATAAAGGTTTTTCTTTTCATTTATTTAAATCGACCATTTGCTATTTTTTTTTTAATATTCCCAGCAAATATTGGTTCGTTGCCCGCCCGTTGGCCAAACATTGGCATGCCAATGTTTCCTACATTGGACCAATGTTGGTAAACCCACATTGGGCCTACATACTGAGGAGACATCAGCCGACCTAAGGCCGTATAAGAGGGGCCAATGTTGGCAAAACTGCAATGCTCCTACATTGGTCGCCCGAAGGCCAACGAAAATTTTTTCAATTTTTAAGTTGGAAATTTATCATTGGCCTTAGGTTGGCCAACGTACGTTGGTTCATAAGACTGCGGCCTTAGATTGGCCAAAGTACGATTTTACGATAGAAATTATAGTTGGCTTTAAAGCGGCCAATGTAGGACCAATGTAGTTTTGCCAATATTGGTCCGTCGTATGCGGCCTTAGGGCGGCTGATGTCTTCTCAGTATGTGGGCCCAATGTGGGTTTACCAACGAGCGGCCAACGAACCAATGTTTGATGGGTTCTGCTAAAGATAGATTTGTATCAAAAAGCACTCATATAGAAAAAAATAAAAACTTGTTTCACAAGACTCTAACGCACTTTAATTTTCCTTCAAGCGGGTTGTTTCCCAAATTCGGACAAGCGTGAGCTAAAATCTTGTATTATAAAACTTGTTCTTTATATTCCCTACAAACATTGGTACGTCGGCCGCCCGATGGCCAACCTTCCGCCGACGCAAATTACGTCGGCTGAATGTTGGCCATCGGGCGGCGGACGTACCAGTGTTTGTAGGGTTACGGGAGGTATCCCAATAAAAAAATACCTTGTAATTCTCTAATTATTATTAAATTATTTTATTAAAACATATATTTAATTGTTTAATGTTATTATTGTAAACTTTATAATTATGTAATATAAATTTTTATTTATGTTGTTTATAACTATTATTATATTATTTTTAAATTTGTATTATAGACAAGTGTAAATTTTCTGTAGATATTTAAAATTAAAATAAATGTCCATTACAAGCAAAATGTATTATTTCATTGGTAGGTAATGTATTAAAAATACACTAAAAATTATAGCCTAGGTTCCTTTTACTGTATACTGGTTTTCTGCGTCTAGGCACCCATTTAAATCTAAAAGCGGCAAAATGTTACCACTTTTAAATTTAGTGATGATTTCAGTTTTTGTTGCCAATTGCTGACGATAACTTTCCAATACTTCAGCAGCAAATTTAAATTTACAAAAAAAATCAATGGTAGGTATTACTTGCCGAAAGGAAAATGAGCTAAAAACGCAGCCCCAACTGACAGATCCGCCCTTGGTTTGGTTGTACAGAACTATATATCCAGATTATATATATATATATATATATATATTTTTTTTTTTTCTTGACTTGATGCGCCATCTATTGGTTGACCGCTAAGATACAGGTAACTTTAAATAAAGAACACTAGGATGAGAATATTATATAATCCATTACAGCAAAGTAAAGCCGGTATGTAGGCCGCCATACTGTTCAAAATCTAGTGATTTTATTGTTTTAATTTTGACTTTAACTGTCACTTACTTTGAAAGAAGAAGCCACAGGCGCCTGCGCATTTCCAACAGTTAAACTATAAAAGTATAGACCGCGCGGGGAACGAAACGTAAAGAGGGGAGGCCAAGTATAGGCGTTGCGGTGAAGGACGCGTAAAGCGGGAGGACGATTTAAGCATGAGTCACTATCACGTATTTACAGATTATAGTATAGGTAAATTCAGCAACTTTATATTTATTAGTTGTAAATAATAAATATATAGTGTCAAAAGGATTTAAAAAAATAAACCCTTTTCTATGTGTATAATCATTTATTAATGACACTGAATGTCTACAATTGGCAACAACTTATTAATCGTTTCAAATAATTTTCTACAAAATATATTTACAATTAAAATTCTATATTCTATATATATCCCATAACCAAAACAGTATCACTATAATAAAAAATACAGCATCTCTTTAAAAAGAAACGCATTTGGTGGGTTTTATTTTTGGAATGAAATAATATAAGGACACTTTGAAAACTATAACAATACTATACATCAACAGGGGAATATTTTTAATATATACAAATTAGGCTGGTGCTTTTAAAAATATTATCCGCCCTAACTTCGCATTTTATTGTACAGCCTGTACAGTACAGGAGAATTCAACCTTGAGTGGCCAAGAAAATATCTCAGTTACAGTTGAAGCAATTTCCCAAATATTTTTTTTTAACTTTGAAATAGCTTCAACCTTTAGTGGCTTGGCTACTTGAAGATGGATCCCCCTGTACTATTTGAAAAAGGGCCGACACCAAATTAAGATGGAACAAAAAGTTGGAAAACAAAATGGGAGTTTGGACCGGTATTTTTTTAAGTTGGAGGATTGTAAGAGCCAGCCTAACACAAATTTAACAAAGACAAAAATACAGTTTCTAAAAATGAGTGAAGATTAAATAGTGCAGACCCTACCATTAGAATAGGCCAAACAAGCTTGGTAACCTATTTTTTTACCGCAACATTCTACATTAGGATGGAACAAAATCCTGATATGGTAAAAAAAACTCTTTCTACAGACCATGAAATATTTTAATTGAAATCGCACAAATACGTTTGAAAATACACATAGGGGACGACTTTTTGAAGTAAAAAAAATTACATAAAAGTTATAAATTTTTATTACATGAAAAATTGCTAAAATATATTTAAAAATCGTGAAGATTTTATAATATATAAACGTATAAACAATACCCCGTTGATGAATACTTTGAAAGAATATAAAACCTTAATAGAAAAAAATCAACTGCGAATGTTCCACCCTAATTTACCATTATTATGATCTAAATATATATTGATCTAAAATATAATAAAAATACTATTGTCGTATATAAATTGTGTATAATAAGTCTAATCTAACCATTCTCTCAATAATTCGTTTGCCCAATTATTGCGTTTTTAAGCTCTATGCAGACTAATATCAGTGTGTTATGGTGACATTATAGGTCATTTTATTTTTCTGATTTTGAAAAAACAAAAATTTAGGTTTTTCTATTTTTTAAGAAATTTTTAAATTCAATTAAAAAAAAAACTGTTAATTGTTAGAACAGTTTTTTTTAACAGAGATTTAAAATGTGTGGTTTGCTAAATGAAAGTAAAAATAATTTAAAAATCAAAATTCAGAATGTTAGCGGATTTTTTTTATACTATTATTCTGTATTTTAAAACTGTTCCCATGTGGTCCATGTTCACAAATCACCTATTTTTTTATGTTTAAAAAATTAACTGCAATAATGTTGGTATAACTACAGTGCAAAAAATGCCTATAGTGGAGAGAATTGGTTGAGTCTTAGGCCTTAATGGTAATTAGGCCTATGTTGCACTTGAAACAGATAGATGACGGGAAAGGAAAGCTTTAGATATCACAAAAACCACATCATCCTAAAAAAGCAGAGCGTTTTTTAAAGAAAATTAATAAAATTGACAAAAGCGCCATAATCTTTGAATGTTTTTTTTATGAAAAATGTATATAGGTCATAAAACAGACTTCTTTCTCCTATTTTCTTATATTTGGGAATAAGATTTGGGCTCTTAAAACCAGACCATCATCACTCCATGAAAAAATTAAATCAAGAGTTGTCAGACTATAAATTACTGGACATTTACATAACATAAAAATATGACACATAATTAATTTCCAGGTTGGGAACTAATTTTCGTTTTTATTTAAGCGTCCGAAACGCGTTCCCAAATATAAGGAAAAAGAAGAAAGAAGTTCGTTTTATTACCTATAATTATTTAACTCCTAATAAGGTAAAATACTAGGTTTTGTGGAGTTGTTATATAATGAGTGACTATCAAATTTTAAATATCAAACTCTATTTATTTAAAAGCACCCAATAAAAAGTACCTTGGTATTCGAATTTACTAAAAGTAAAAAAACTTTTAAAGGAACTAGCATAAAAATATCAAATTTAGCATGGGTGTTTCTTATAACATAAAAAAAAACTGTCCACAAAAGTTAAAACTGCTTCATTAAAGCGTCCATAAGTTATGGCACATTTAGTATTCCAATCTTTGTTAAAAAAACGCTCTGCAAAAGAGTATACCGGGTGATAACGAATTCGTTTTACGGACAGGAATTTCATCAACTGTTTATATCTTACAAAAATTTTTAGATAATTAAGACAAGATAAATAATTTTATAAGATAAAAAGTAAATGACTTATCTTTTCAAATAAAAAAAGGGTTAGAAGGGGTACCATCAAGTTGGTGACTTCGGACGGTGTATGTGCACACGTGCTTTGGTTCAGAGGACTTTGCGAAAAAGTGTCCGAAGTCATCCACACCGTCTGAAGTCACCCCAGTTGACGGTACACTATTTAAAAAATACCCTGTATACATCATCTATTTACCGGACTGGGGGATTCGAAAGGTAGAAATGAGCACTTTTAGAAAGAAATGAAGTTAGTACCTATCTAAAATAGTATAAAAATGTCGACCTGTAAAACAATTTCGTGTTCACCGGGTGACCATTACCCTGTATCTGTTCCTTTTTTTACAATACTGAGCTTTACAGTGAGAATCTAGAAGTAAACTAAATCTACCTACACAGTTACAAAATTAGTATAACTTTCCACTTTTACAAGATTTTTATTTTATATAAATTTAATGACAAATAGAACTACATTTCAGAATCTACGTTGTAGATTCTACAAGGTGGGCCAATTAACATATCGACACTCCCATGCAACAAGGATGTAACTCAAGTTAGACCTATTTTGAGTTATTCTCATAAGTAAATCCCTTGAAAAAAGACACACATGGTGGTACTACTCAGATTTCTCCACAGGCCATTTTAACCAAAAGTTTACCTAAAAACACTAAAGTAAGAAATTCTAAACTTGAATATTATCAGAAACAAACAATAAATAAACAATAAATACTTATACAGTGTAATAGAGAATTTTATAAGCTTTCAAATGATGTATCACATGGCTTCCTTTTCCACTTTAATCATTTCCCACCCTTAAATAACAAAAAACATATATTTTAGAAATTTAGCTGTCATGAAAAATGACAATATATGAGTTACGGCTTTGTTGCTTGGGGGTATCGATATTACAAAAAGATTTCTTGTGAAGTTTTTTTATTCGGTTTGAAAAAAAAATTTATTGAAAGTCTTTGATGAAAAATTATTTCTTAAACCCAGTGAGCTGGGCCGATGTTTTTTTCGAATTCTCTAATGGCGATACCCGCAAAAGTTGTTACTTAGTAACCTATTTACGTGATAATTTTTTTAAATTGGTCAATATTTCGAAGATCACTGGGCAAAATAGTGTGCGCATGTAATATTTTCAGTGTTTTCGTTTCGTTTAACGTTTACGTATTTCTAATCTAAAACCCGAGCGCCAGATTTAAGAGTATCGTGATTTGGTTCAGAAAAAGTCCTGTTATACTTATTTTTGGCTTATTTTTGAAATTTGCCTGGTGGCACGTAAAGAACAATTAAAAAAATAATCAGGTAAATAAGATATTAAGTGACAACTTTTTACCGCCCTGAGATATCGACTTGTAACAAGCCGAATGAACCACCGTGTATAGCCGCTATACTATAGCGACGTTGTAACGTGGCAGTCTATATACAGTTCAATAACTTTTGAACTTTTTAAGATAGAAAATTACAAATTTTCATCCTCACCTATGATTTTTTTTTGTTGATAAAGTACTTGTGCCTTTTGGACCAAACGCCAGAATTTTAAAGTATTTTACCAGACTAGTCACAGAAGTAGAGAAAAACCTACATAACCCCAACTTTGATACGCTTTTAAATGTTAGACTGCTGGAAAATGGTAGACTGCTGGACTTTTTGGAACTTTCTGGGCTGATGAGACTAAAGAAGATCAAAATGGAGGTATCTCTCTCTCTAAATAATTTTTATTTTGTCTGGAGGATCAATGATTTTTTATACTTATAAGCCGAAGCATTTGATCTGAGGATGAATTTTGCTAAAAATTTTCGATTTCAATGGTATTTTTTTTATTAAAAATATAAGAACCAAAGTTTGATTGAGGCAAAACGCGTGACAACAAAATGTAGGTATATGATTTTAGTTACTATCTAAAAACGAGTTGTTTTGGTTCTATTCGGCATTAATGGCGATTGTTTTTCCTTTCACGTCATCGAATCTATCCATAGTCTTAATATCCATAATCATTGTCAAACCCAATGTCATAATAAAAAGAAGAATAAAAGTGACAAACAGACCAGACCAAATTGGTATTGAAGTGAATCCAACACAATCGTAGGCATCGCCGAACTTAGTGTTATTGCTCATTAATGTACTCATATATATTGGTTGAACCTATAACAGAAAAATCTTAATAGCATATGCTTAAGGGGTTACATACCTTTTAAAAGGCAAAAAAGAATATTTTTTCTTTTTTTTTTGAATACAGTAAAAGAATGATTCTATTTTGACTTTCGGCATATAAAAGTACAATATCTCAAGAAGTGTGCAAAAATTTCAGCAAGATCGGTTCAGTAGTTTTTGAGAAATCGTGCCTACCGACTTTAAAAACATAGTTTTGAGAAAAACGTTGTCAATGGCTTAATTCTTAATATTTTTTGATGAAAATTTGTTTACAACTTCTTGAGATATGCCAAAAGTCAAAATATAATAATTCTTTTATTGTGTTCAAAAAAAAAATAGAAAACATGCTTTTTGCCCTTTAAAAGGTATGTAACCCCTTAACTGAGAAAAAAATATTAGGGGGCTTGAGTGTTGTTTTTTAAATTTTTGAAATTTCAAGAACAGACAATACTTTCTCTTAGGGAGAAAGTAAAAAAATACTTACTTGGAATTTGGGTAATATCAAAGACACAGATTTTTTCGGCTTATTATTAGCATCCATTTCTACAGCTTTAAATTCCTGATTTCCACAATGGTAGGAAAAACCAAATGGCGCAAAAATATTGTTGAAATTAGTTATTGGATATTCGCCAATTTTTCCTTCAATCACCATCCAATATCTGGATTCAGTTTGATTAAATATAAGCCTAAAACAATAAATAATAATATTAATAATAACCAAAATCTGGCTCATAAAAGTAGACAAAATAAATAAATATTGCGATTCCAAAAACGGATTCAAACAAATTCAAACAGTTAGATTTTGTTTTCAATCTGTTTGAATCCGAATTTTTTTATAGGGGAGTTAATAATTTATTGTTAATATAAACACTCCGTGGTATGAAACACCTACAAGGTCCCTAAAGAGTATAAATAAATAAATAAATACAGAAGATATCGAGTTGTGGGCAGCTAGGAATCAACATGTGTTAGAATATTTTTGCCCTGACGACACGATTTAAAGAAGGGCTTTACTTACTCTAGATTAGCGGCGGGGTTTGTAGCAATACCAATCAATTTAATAGTCATATCAGTTTTCTCAACTGAAAATGTATAATTTACGTAAGAATTTAATTTGGTGTCATCGGTAAAATTGGCTGATCCATTAACGTAAACAAATAAATTTTCATCAAAAACTTCGTTCTCTTTTCTTTCTGTTTCCCTTTTTTCGATATTATGTTCTTCTGGTTCTCCCAATGCAACCTTATAAGTTAACAAAAAAAGAATAAGACTATATAGGGTGAAAAACCTAATGCTCAGCGGGCGTTTTCAACTCTTTCTTAAGAGCGATTATCTCAACTAAAGAGAAAAGTTTCGTTTTCAAAAAAAAAATTATTTTTTTTTAGATAGACCGAGATCAAAAACTGAATCTGATTATTTCTGTTAGTTCCGAGATAATCGCTGCAGAAAAAAAGAATGTTTGAAGGGGTTAAAAATACCGTTTCCAAAATCAATTTTTGTATCATCGCCCGGTATTGTAGAAAGAAAACAAAAATACCGTTTCCAAAATCAATTTTTGTATTATCGCCCGGTATTGTAGAAAGAAAACAAAAATACCGTTTCCAAAATCAATTTTTGTATCAAAGTTTGTATACACCGTGTATTTGAAATAGGGTGAATTTCGGACCCTATTTCAAATACACCGTGTATACACTGTATGTACAAGTCTAAACAACTTTTAAACACAGGGGTCATTAAAAAATAAACACCCTGTAGATGGAGATCTAGATAAAGCTAAGTTACAGAAATCATGAATTATAACTTTACTTACCCAAGAAGTATGACGAGCAGTGTATAAGGCGACAACATTTTCATGTTTACTGACAAGTTCGTTATAGATTTCAGCAATTTCAGCATCTAAAATATTATTTTAGATCAAAACTTGAAAATATAATAAATATAATTTTAAAAGTGACTTAAATTAAAAAGTAGTGACTAAAAGTGACAATTTAAAATTAATTAAAGGTTCGTTTATACATAAGAGGATGTCCTTTAAGTATGTCACAACTTTTCTGGCCATTTTTGACTCCCCTTATCCTTTTCATAGTGTCACACCGGCACTGACTCCCCCATGCCAAGCCGCGTTTAATTTTTATATGTTCAACAAAATAATTTTTCACTTTATTACATTTTAAAAATCCCGTCCTTTATAAATAGTAAAAAATATATAAAAAAGTTTTAATAAATAAAAAAAGGTTTATATGAATACCCTATAAAAAAAGATTTATATGAGTAACTCATAAAAAAATTCGGATTCAAACAGATTGAAAATAAAATTTAACTGTTTGAATTTGTTTGAATCCATTTTTGGAATCTCATTTGCTAATTCAAACGGATTAAAAATATTTGGTGGGTAAAAAAACTTACCGTGTCTTTTTAACATGTCAAATCGTAGTTCATCTTCTTTCGCATCGTTTAAATCGACAATTAAAACATTTGCATCAGGAATGTTATTTTTCTTTAAACTATCAATTGAAATTTCAACTAACTCTTTATTCAAGTGTTTAAGTACATTAATAGGATTTTGCACATAAGGGTTGTAAGTTACTTTACTTTCCTTCTTTAATGCAGATAATTTATTAAACGCTATCTCTCCTTCTTCGTTTCTTTGAGAAAAGTCTTCAGGACTTAGCTAAAATTTAATTAATTTTTTCACAACCGCTAGGCTTGACACCTGGGTGGAATGTGAAAAATTTAAGGTCGTCTATAGTTTACACGCAAAATTTCACCTCTTTTCTTCCCCTTGCCTCAGCTCACAGGTGCCAGTTAGTAAAATGTATACATTATGTATATTTATAAATAACTTTTGCAAAAAAAAAATCTTTTGCGTGTTTTCAAGTGACAATATCGAGGGGTAAACCGCAGAGGAATTGAGGTGTACAACCTGGAGGAAATCTGGAGGAAATCTTTGAAGGTTATGAGGAAATCTTTAAAGATTTACTCCTAAAGGTGAACAAAATTTTGTCAGCGGTTTACCCCTCGTTTTAACTCGAGTTATTTCGGAAAATGCAATATGCCATCAACTGTGAATAGTTTATAATCGAATACGTAGCATTACATATCTTCACGACTTGTTGTATTGTAACACTTGTTTAAAAATATAATTTATCAGTGTTAGCTTTAAAAATTTAAAAATAATCTCAGTATTTAAATAAATAATCAGGTACGGACTGTATTCTTGAGGTCAAGTCGGAAAAATTACCAAATGGACACGTAAAACGGCTCAAAAACAAAAAAAAAAAGAAAAATGGGGGCTCAAAAAAGTATCCAAAATAAAACGAATGGCGGTTGCAGGACCCGTTTAGTGGCAGGGCCTGGTAGGACTTGTCCGTACGGCCAGTCCGCCACTATAATGTTCATAAGTAAGCACTTTTCATCAAGTTATTCATATCTTTTTTATTTGATGATTTGATTCCGATAACATTTTTAGATTCGTCGAAAAAAAATTGTTTGGAATTATATTTTAGTTATGAAAAGTTATATGTCTATAGGGTTCTGCAATTAATCACCCCTTAGTAATGAAAATTCTCGGATGAGCGACAGGACTTTCTTCTAAAAGCTTTTGGACAAAAAACGCTTGGAAAAAAAATAAATAAATAAAAAAAGCAACCCTTAAAACCACCAGATACCATTTTTCAGAAAAAATTATGATGAAAAAAAAAATACATTAACCCCACAAACCTTTCTTAACACGTTCGCTACCAAGCGGCTCATATATGAGACGATTTGCCTTGTTTTTACTTATGCTTGGTCTGGGGTCAAAACTCAAATATACCCCTGGTAGCAAACGTGTTAATGAGTCACTAAGTCACATCTAGACATAATCCCAGTGTCGGACTGCGCCGACGGGCAAACTGAAAAAGTCAAAATGTGGGCACCCAAAGCCAAATGTTAGTTGTTTTTTACTTACTAGAAATTATACCTTTGTATAGAATTTGTTTAATAAATTACTATCAAAATCTGTGCAAAAATTGACATGCTTTTTTAAGATACTAGCCACAATAAAGTTTGCCTTGTACTTTTATTTTTTTTTTCAAGATTTATGGCCTTGGTTTGAGCCCCCCCTGGCGTTTTCGCTGAGTCCCCCCTGGTATTTTTTTGAGGGTGCCACCCTGGGGGCTGAGCCCCACCTAGATTTTTTTTCTGCTTACAGCCCTGTTTGTGGCTACCCCAATCTTTTGCTGTTATTTTTTTTTGAAGATATGTGGGCACCCTGTAAATCCGCGCCGATATATTTATATTATATGGAAAATTGATGTTAATAAGTGGTCACATAAAAAGGGGACCAGGGAAAAATATTGAATCAGAGAAAAATGAATAATGAAATTAAAGAGTGCAAAAACCCAAAAATTGGTCTTTTATTTTACCATGTCACTTTTTGCATGATCACTTACATATTAATACCCTGTTAAAAAAAAAACAAGTAAAGACCAGTAGGATCCAGTAGATTCCGATTTATTTTCTACATTTTTAACATGGTAGTTAATATTTAGTAAAACAAATAAAGAATAATCAACTTTTAAAAAATATTTTTTAAACAATGAAATACCTACAAAAAAAAAATAAGTAAAGAAATTTAAAATCAACTTACAGTTTCTTCAGCAAATACAATTATGTATGGATTATTTGATAAATTATCTAAAAGGGCTTCCTTAAATGAATCCTGACTAGTTTTTTGTAATGCAGGTACTTTTTCTGGTGATCTAAAATAATCAAATGTTGAGGATTATTCACTATTTTTTTATTTGGAATATGTGAAGAGTCGAACTGGACAGTCCAGTCTGGACCTATAGGTCCGACCTATTATAATAGGTCGGACCTATTATAATAGGTCAGACATATTGGCAAATTTATACAAAATGGGGCCAAATGTTTATATTATCTGGCCAAATGGTTTCATTACGACCCAGGTCAAGAGTAAAATTTAACACTTTTTAAGAGTTTGTGACAATAAAAATGGTTTTAGACCCATCTCCTCCTTGTGTCACTTTATATCACTTGGCCTCTGACCCCCTCCAAACCTAGAGTGTTGATATAATTTTTATTCAGCCCCAAATATGTTTATGATTGTAATTGTAATACTGACTGACTGTGAAAACTACACCACTACGATAGTGAATTAGTTGAATGTGACCACCACACCCCAACAAAATCTTTATTCTTTAACCATTAATAACAATCACTTTGAACTGCTTTCAACAAATTTGTCTGGAAAATGTAAATTTTATTTATAATCCCAGAAATTATAAAATTAATTTTATCTTGTAAAATGCAGTCAAATTAGGGCACACAATTGTTTGCTTATTAATTGCAAGGTTAAATAACAAGGCCAGCAGTAAAATATATATTTTTTATAACATTAGTGGTTGGAAGTAAAGCAAATTTTTGTTCCCAACCCTCATAAAATAACTCGAACCTTAGAAATATTATAAATATGTATATAGATAAGATTATAAGAAGTACTTACTGTTTTGTACCCCACAAATAGACGGGAACAAATTCTGTCGATTGTACATAATTACAAAAATAAACAATGCTTAAAAAAGCAAATAAGGAACCTTTTATTAGATTCATGATTGACTATTTTAATATCACTCACAGTTAGGACTTACTTTAAAGTAAGCTTAATAAAAAACTAAAAAGATCACGTGAAACTGGGAGTAATAATCATTTGACAATCAGGTGCCACTGGGCGATGTCAAATGTTTTGATGCTTACCGCCATCTATAGATAATTGCCTAAAACTTGGAGAAGTTTCACAATCTTATGTATAGGTGACGCTTTCATTTTAGCTTAGAATATTTATGACCAGATGGCGCTTTGGTTTTAGCTAATAATCTAAGTATAGATGGCGCCACAGTATAAAATAACAGAGTTGTTCGCTACAAGGAGGCTTTACCCGATTTGGCCAAAGGACCTTTAATAAATATGCATATTGTCTGACACACGGTTGTGTGGCTATGGAAAATATGTGAGGAATGTGGGTATTCTCACTTGCACGCACGCACGCCTTATGACGCTTATGACATAAAGAAGAGAGCGCGAGTGATACCTCCCCCTTTCGCCGCAGCTTACGTTTTATTTCACTTAAATTATCTGCATGGGTTAAAATGCCACTAAATTTGACTATAAATGGGGATCGAGACAAGTATTTAAAGTTTGACTTTTGTCAAAAGAAATCGTTGAAACAGTTCCAAATGTCGTAATGCTCTATTGGTAATTTTAAAGTAGCGGCAACACCGTAATGTAATATTTTCCAACAATGGCGAACGGTGCATGTTGAGTTTCTTCTAAAATTAAATATGTGGATTTTTTTAATTAGTGAATAAATAAATAATGCTGTGTAACTCAGCATGGATCCCAATGGCAATGGAAAGAGAGGTTTACCAAGACTCAAAGAAATTAGTAGACGTCAAAGACAGGACTCTGATGTTAGGTTTTTTTTATTTATTTACAAGATTTTGATTAGAAAACTTAATGTTTAAACATTTAATTAGATGTTTAAAAAAAAAAAAACTCAGTTCTGTATTATTAGTTTTTATTTTAATCAAAGAGAAGGCATATCCGGACCATTCTTTAGTACACGATAAATATTTAGTCCCTGTGGTGTAAACACAGCCATTTAGAAAATTTATTTTAATCAATTCTACACTTTTATTGTTAAATTATGTGATAAAACTTATGGAAAAGCCTCTAATATTGTTCCAGGGAGGCTGTGGAGATTCACCAGATCTGGAATTTATATACGATGATACTGATACTCATGCAAATGAAATTGCAGAGCTGTACAGCTACACTGAGCAACCTGAGCTTGCACTCAATGTGCGAGCCTTCGAAGACCAGATGGAACAGTACCAGTTACCACCCAGCTGGCAACGGTTATCAATTGAAAACAAAAAATTGGTAGTTATAAAACTTCTAGACCAACTTGAAGTTAGTAACAAGACACTCCGTATGAGAAGTGCCAGATGTATCCTATATATTGCTCAGGGCTGTTGGGCTGAAATGCAGTCAGATGCAGAACAGTTACAGTGGGCTAGGTTTAATTCAGTGTTACTTTATCAAATGGGTGCTTTCAATGCCTTTACTGATATATTAAACATAGAAATTGAGTAAGTTTAATAATAAATAAATAAATAATATTCTGTCTTCTAAGCAAGAAGGTCATATCTAAAAATTTGACTTTTCTTCTTAGCATCTTACTTCCACTCTTATTCTATGACAAAAAAAGGTGTATATTACATACTGAGAGATTTATTTTTATTTTCTTGGACATACGTCCAATTCCCGACATTCATAATAAAATAGTAGAGTTTTTAAAATGCAAATACGACTTGCTTGATTGGAAAGGCAGTAATAGTAGATTGTGCAGCGACATTAGGGGCCAACCACTTATTACGTTACGCTTTTTTTGATCCCTTTCCTTAAATCTTATCTTCACATTGGTCAGAACCCCTCTAAATAATTACGTCAAGCTATCTGATCGCGGTTGATGATTAAACGCTCCATCTCAATAAATAAAAAGTAGAAATAAAAAACAATAAAACTTTCAGTCAATTTTTTCAGTTGAAAAGGGGGTAGGTATATTTATTAACTTCAAAATTAATATTTTTAATTAAAAATATTGGGTGTCATCATGGTGGTTTTATTTTCCCTCCCCCTTCATCACATCCTCACGCTAGCGTGACGTAATTAATGGATAATCCTGTAAGAATTTAACGGTCCAGGGTACTTTAAAACCTTTATAGCTGGTTTTGTGACAGAAAACAAATATTAGTTCGCCAGACTAACTTGGAAGTGAAAATAAACTAATATATGTATTTTTTTATAGAAATAGTACAGCTGCACACGTTGCAATGCGCAAAATTGCTGTTTCACTGGCAGATTCTACAGATTTAAGAGTAATTTTATCAGTTTTATACACCATCACAGAAGTAATGCGAAATGAAAAATTATCAGAATCCAAGGAATATGAATCTGACGTTCGTTCGTTTTGTCAGGAAATAGGTAAAGTTTATTACAAAACAAGTTTTATTAGCTCGACCACGGTAAAATACCTTTTAGTATTAAACAAACTTGATAAAAATTCAGAAATAAATTTAAATATATATTTACGATAAGCGAAATTACTTAAAAATTAATATGCATTTTTTTTATTATTTTAATTAAAATTTACACTTTTTAAATAAATTAACCCCCAAAACCCTCCTTAGTGACCCATATCTTTAAGATGGATAATATCCATATGCAATCTTTACATAAATATCCATATAAACAAGCTCTGATAAAAATTTGAACATTTTAGGTTGGGAAGTTCATGTTTTTAAAATATCCGAATTTCGGTTTTTTGTTCTGAAAAATGCAAAAAAAAAATATTAAAAAAGTATTCCTCTCGTTCATTGGAGGTACATATTTGTTTAATGCTTTAGGTTTTCTTACCGTTGTCAGATTTTTCATTTATTTAATGACATTTATTTCAACTTTAAAGGAACTGCCACTGGGGAAGACTTGCTCATAGTTAAGTTATTAGGAATGGTAACGAGATTTTGTAGTGGAGCCGCGCCACATTTTCCAATGAAAAAAGTCTTACTTTTATTATGGAAACTTATTATAGTATCGTTAGGAGGTATGACCACTTTACGAGATTTAAAAGCAGAAAAACGAAAACTTGCTGACTTAAAAGCTCAGGATGAAGACACTATGGAAATCGCGAAAACAATGAGGTCTTCTTCACCACCAGCTAGTGCATCTGACCTTTTGGAAGCACAAAACCAAAAAAGAAATACTAGGCCATTCCGAAGGGTAATTATACCCAAATTATTTACCTATACCTGTATATCAGTTTTTTTTTTATTTATAAACCCTAACTCTCCGACTTTTTATCTAATGAGTTATAAATTTTTTATATGTATATTTTAAAAAGTTAACAATGAACATTTTTAGAAAAATACGATTAACCCAAATATATTTTTTAGAGTCTGATAAAACAGAGTAGTTTAGATGACCACGAGACGCTAGGAATGGAATTAGACTCATCTATGAGCAGTGAAACGGGCGATGAAATGAACGAAATTACTGAGTATGATGAAAGACGTCCAAATGAAAACACTGATAACAGCCAAATGTACAGCAACTACCCAAACAGATCTCTTTCTCCTCCGATGCAAGGTCAGATGATGATTCCGCGTGGTTTACCTTGGAAGCCGAAAGTTCGTCAAAAAGATATTGATATATTCTTGGATAATTCTAGGTTAAAATTCATAGGATTTAGTTTACAAAATGATAGAACTACTGTGTTTGGTCTTCCAGAACCTATACATGAAGGGGTCAAAACTTTAAAAGATGTAAGTATATCTACTTTCTCCCGAAGAGAAAGTATTGTCTTATTCTTTCATAATTTGTGGAGAAATTTAAAAAAAATATAAATTTTTTCCCGTCTGTCAGTATGTGGACTCTTTCGACCTTTGTAATCTTAAGGGTTCAAATTTTTACCAGAATTTGTTTACCCCTTTAACCGGCTGGCTGAGAACTTTTGATAAGGAACTTATGTTCCAGATTTAGTCTTCATTCTTCGTTCATTCGTTCTTGAGTTATCGTGGTCACAAATTTCCCGGACAGACTGACGTCTAGAAATTTTTCTAATTGGGGATAGTAAATTATATTACCTTACAAACTTTGTCACAGTTAATATTTTTATTTTAGCATGTTTACACATCTTTGGCAGAATTGCAAATACAAAAAGAAGAAGAAATCGCTAGGAACCCTTTATCGACAACTGAAGCCGAAATTGAATTGACTCCATCAGAAATTTTGTACCAAGTAATGTTGCCCAATTTACCGCAATACATGATTGCCTTGTTAAAAATATTGCTCGCCGCCGCACCTACCTCAAAAGCTAAAACAGAGTCAATCAATATTATGGCTGATGTCATTCCAGAAGAAATGCCGTAAGTTACCAAGTTTCTGATAACCTCGCTGTAATACCAGCGCTAGATAAAGATATATTACCTTATTCCTTTGCAAGCTCTTCTGACTAGATCTAGTATTTCTTCTTTGGAATGCTGGAGATACACCTTTATCTAGTGCGCGCGATTGCATTTGTGGTGAGCAGTTGGACTATATATGCAAAGGAAATTCATTGCTTTGATGTGTGATTTTTCGTGCGAAAAGAACAATACACGCGGAAACGTACCCTTGTATTATTCATTTAATTTAAAATATTTGTTATTTTTAGTATGACAGTTCTTCAGTCTATGAAATTAGGAATTGACGTTAATAGGCACAAAGAAATCATAGTCAAAGCAGTATCTGGAATTTTGTTACTTTTATTGAAACATTTTAAAATCAACCACATTTATCAGTTCGAATTTATGTCGCAACATCTAGTTTTTGCCAATTGCATTCCTTTGGTGTTAAAGTTTTTTAATCAAAATATAATGGCATATGTTGGAGCCAAACATGTGTAAGTATTCTTCTATAATAAATCTGTCTATCTATCTATTTTTTAATTATGAAACTGTACATTTAATTAGGCGCCTTATGTTTTTGAATATTTTAGAATACCAATTTTGGATTTTCCATCATGTGTTATTGGAGACCAGCCTGAACTGACAGCTGAAAGCTTGGAAATTGGAGATTCAGCTTCTTTTTCGTGGAGGAACATGTATTCTTGCATTAATTTACTCAGAATTTTAAACAAACTAACTAAATGGAAACATTCCAGAATAATGGTAATTATTATAAATTAAAATTAAGTCATCAAAAGGCTATAACAATCTATTTAATTTCAGATGCTTGTTGTATTTAAATCGGCACCCATATTAAAGCGTACATTGAAAGTTCGCCATGCGATGACGCAGTTGTATGTATTAAAACTACTTAAAATGCAAACAAAATATTTAGGCAGACAATGGAGAAAATCAAATATGAAAACAATTAGTGCTATTTACCAAAAAGTTAGACACAGACTCAATGATGATTGGGCGTACGGAAATGGTAAGAAATGTTTTAAGGGTAAAAAAATGCCTTTACACTTAAAATATATTTAAAGTTTTTTTTCTGCGGAATTACAACTATGTAATTTTTTTTTATAGACTTGGATGCGAGACCTTGGGATTTTCAAGCAGAAGAGTGTGCGCTTAGAGCATCTGTTGATAGATTTAATAATAGACGATACACCCTAGTAGTAGTAAGTATAAAAAAATCTACTTTTTACAAAATCAATCAGTCCAAAACAGTACTTCTGTCTGTCTGTAAACCGGCTAATTTTTTAACTGCCAATCCATTAAGTGTTTTTTAAACAGCTTACTTGATTAACTAAAGTTAAAATGTTTGCACTTTTGTAGGATTCCGAGTTTGAACCAGTGGATAACTGCTTAAATAGTGTCTTGGGAAATACTCACGATTTGTCGGAAAATTTTAAAAGGCATTACGATTTATGGTTAGAACAAGAAGTATTTGGAACACCAATCGAATGGGATAAGTTACTTTTAAATCAAGGATAAATTTAGAAACAGATACTGAAAAACATTACATAAACAAAACAAAAAAAAACAACTGTCACTGTCACAGCCTAGTCATTTTTAAATTACTGCTTAGATTAGTTTATGTTCGGTTTCTAAAATATACGTTCTTATTGTACTGAAATATGATCATGAATTTCAAGATTATTAGTAGCCCCCTTGTAATGTCATGAGTCGCCCTAGACTTTTTCTGTCCACAGGCCTACTAAAAGACCTAAACTAATCTAATTTTTAATTGAAATTTGACATTTATAATTTTATTTTTACTATATTCATATATATTTCCGCAAGTTTATATAAAAATAGGATTTTGATAAAATTAGATATGATTTAGCTTTCTAATAGTAAACTCATCTGAAAAATTAAGAAAATTTCGTAGTAATTCTATATTACCTGCTTTTAGGAATTTTAGAAAGGTTACTTATAATGCGAAAAAAAAACTTGTTTTCATAGAAATGATGAGTATGTTTGCTTCTTACTATTTTGCATGTACAGATTTCGAAAATTACGAATAAAGAAACATTGTAGAAGCCATTTTTGTTATTTTAAGTCTTAACATATAATTTACAATCAGTATTCGAAAACAAATGGATCTGAAATATCGGATACATGTTGTATAGCTATGGAGTAATGGGGACCCTATAAAAAATATCATATTGAAACGTATTGAAACACATAGAGACGATTCCAAATACGGATTGAAAAGTAATTTTTAATACGTATTTGGAATCGTCTGTTTTAATACCTACGTTTCAATACGACATTTTTTATAGGGGATACAGTTAATTTTAACTTCTCTTAGATCACGCCTGTGGGGGAGGGCGGTCTAGAGTTATATGTCACACAAATGTGCTAATATAAACCCTTTTTAATTTTTTAAAGGTTTAGTTTTTTTTATAATTAATATATTACCTGATTTTTAAAACGTTACTTGACTGACGTATCCTTATATGGCTTGAGAAAAAAAAAGTTTTCTCAGTTTACCATAAAAAGTATTACACTTATTTTTTTGATTAGTGAAAACCGGGTCTGTAAGTTTTATTTAAAAGCAAAATAAAACTTTTAGGCCTGGTTTTCACTAATTTAAGTGTAATAATCGTTTTATAGTGGTAAATCTGATTTTAGTAACCACTGTAGCGCTAGATGGTTCAGTTGGGAAAACTGCCATTTTAGAATCCTTTTATAAATCTTTATTGATTCTAAATAATTTTCATTGGTTATCTTTATAGTTTACAATATTTTTATATGCATAAATATAATTGGATTAATAAAATGATCTTAATGTACATTTTATATTATTATATGCAACAATGACATGTTATTATGTCAAACTGAATATCTTTACATACATTTTTTAAAACCCTTGGGTACCCCCCAAGCAAGAATTTTAACTTATTTAACCATAAAACAATGTTTCATTCAATATCCACCAATCAAAACATGGTATTTTCGTTAACTTAACTTTTAACTAGCGATTAGGACATTTAAAAATCCATTTAGACCAATAAATATTATTATTATTATTATATGTACCTATTTGTAGTTAAACGGAGGTTAAATTCTCCTCTATATACGAAAAAGGCTTCCACGATTTAATTTTGTGATCATATTCAAAATAATCATAATCTACAAATTTTATTCACAAATTTTGGCTGTTGATAAGTATTAAGGTCTGTTTTTTTTTTCGAACTGATAAATTTAGATTTGCGCCATATGCTGCCACACAGATCTGAAACAGTGAAAATAATTCGTCAAAATATAAGGTAAAATATATGTATTTAAAATAAGTACTATTATATATGTTTATTGCATGTTCAAAGGTAGTTAATTGATTGAAATACTTTTTAGAGGTTTAGTCTTTTTACTGTTTTAGATCCGTGTGGCAAATTATACCATCCAAACAAATTTCATTGTTAACACCTTTAGTAGTTCTAAGGTACCATAGCAAGTGACTTGATTGGATTAGAGGCGAATTTATAAAAATGGCGTTTATTAATTGTAAAAATATAAAAATAAAAACTAGTTAAATCACAATGCATAATTTGGGCAATTGCAACATGTTTTGCGTTAAATAATATATTTACCCATTGTATACAGAGTGCATCCCATTTCACAAGCTTTAAGCTTAAGTTTTTAGATATAGATTCATAAATTTTATTCACTTTTGGCCTTTAAACTACCAACATGTATGGTATCAAAATATGGCAGCCAAATGTTTTAATTTGTAGTTTTAATTTACAAACTACACAGTGTATTTGTCGCTTTGGAAAAAGATGCGTATATTTGAATCCGTTAAATAGTATTTTATCTAACTACACTGCCATGTCGTCCATTTAAGGGCTTATATACCTACTGGCTCTGGTAATTGTGGTATTTGATACTATTTTTTTTTGTAGGTAGTTCGAATAAAGTTGTGATTACATACCTGAAAAAAATCAATAAAAACCCTTAAATTTTCCGAGCCACAAGGTATATAACCCCCTAAGGACATTAAAAATTACCAGCCGGTAAACACCGATCCCTGTTACTGCCACATAACTTACCTAAACTTGCTGTCTCTATTTCCTGCTCTGTAAGGGTATATTGAAAGGTTTATGTTAAATAGGAAGTAGGGTTGGCTGAAACAAGCTTTTTTTTTGTAAAGTCCTAAAAGTTGTAAAATGAGTTTTAAGCCTCTTACAAGAAAAAATAATGTTCTTAAAAAAGGTAAATGGGGCTCAGTCATTTTTTTTTAAATTGCCATAAAAATTTCAAACCACCCTTATAGGAAGGCCCAGTTATGTTATGCGGCAATAAAAGTTATCTGTATTTACTAAAAGAGACTAAAAATTTTACGTAATAAAGAAAACAAAACGAAAAATAGCGTTTTTGTCTCTGATTCTAAGCACCAACATTCTAACAAAAATTCTAAAAAACTAGCAATACTACACTTTTTTATTCGCAACTGTATATGTAATACATACATTACATGCATTAATAAAGTTTGGAAAGTACGTGATTTCTTGTCCCACTGTTTTCACGCCTGGACCTGACCTGTAATGATAAATCACCTTGTTTTTATTTTCATTGAATGATGTCCAAGATTTAGTATATTAAATTTATCCACCTACCTGAACATATGTCCTTTTATATACATGGTGTTTGCAGTATTTTGGCGAAAAATGAAGGAGGTGATTCTACATCACAAAACATGAAAAATCAACAAAGGATCATATTTTGCAATAACAAAGCAGGTTGTTTGTTACCAAATCTATGGTCCAGTGCGTCGCCATGTATGTTAGGGGCTTGTATTTTTTTAAATTGTTGTTTTCCTTTTTTGGGACGCCACTTACTTTTTAAAATAAAAAATAGGTCAATTAATCGGGTCCTCAAAATTAAATTTAAAAATTATTTTAAGGGTATATTCAGATGAATCCAAGAAAGTAACTTTTTTGCTTCAACGTGACCGACACCTAAATATAAATAAAATAAAATAATTATACAAACGTAAATTAACTCACCATTTAAAATAACCCTTATATATTAAGTACCTATAGGTTGTTTGAGAAAGTTATAATGCATTTTCTTACTGTAATTACTACATTTTTTTATGACCATTTATACCAAAAGTAATTTAACAATAAATGGTCATAGAAAAACTATTTTAGTCGCGTAAATGCTAATGCAAATTCCTTAATAATCTTTTTCCATAGCGAAGAACATCTGACAAATGAACCCTGTATATTTTATTTTTCTCTAATTGTTATTTATATGTAGACATTGTATTTTATTTATTAAAACTTAGATACATTGTTGTAAATTTTAATCAAATATATTATTTCTTACTGATATCAGTTTCAATTTATTTACAAAATAAGCCGTGAAGATATGTAATGCTACGCATTCAATTATATACTATTTACAGTAAATGGTATATTGCATTTTCCCAAATACTTGAAAAAAATCATTTTTCGAAATTTTAAACGAAAAAATTTGAATATTTTTTCATTTTGGTGTGTTACGCCCACGTTAAAGGTATAGGAAAATAGCGTTACAGGGGGGGGGTCCAAAATGATCAAAATTTGCGTTACGTAATACTTGAACGTTAATTATTTTTTTTATCTTGAGTATCTATTATTTACATATAAGAAAATACATTCTGTTCTATTTTAAATATAGCATGGTAAACAAAAATTAAATGGAACAAAGTTCCTCAATTAGACAGGTTTGTTTATTCAACCAATAAACAATTGGACTCCGCTATGCAACAAGAAGCCAACCAGCACCACTAAATAAAGCGAACGAACCAGAAACTTTCGGAAAAATATTGAGAATATTGTAAAAACTAATCGCCATTATTATTATTATTTCAAATTTCCAAAATCCGCCCAGAAAAAAAGATATATATAAACTTTTTGTCGAATTCTAAAATTTTTCGAAAAAATCCGTCTGTCTTTGTGTCGCGTTTTTTCTTAACACGATAACTCACGAAGTCATTTTGGAGTGTTACGCCCATGTTAATGGTATAGGAAAATAGCGTTACAGGGGGGGTCCAAAATTAACAAAATTTGCGTTACGTAATACTTGAACGTTCCCTTATAAAAGAAAAGGAACCCTATTGTTTTTGAAAAAAATCTAGTTAAAAACAAAAATGTTACAGGGGTGCGAAATACTAACAAATTTTTTTTAAAAAATAGGAGAAAATTTCCGATTGACAGTTTTAAATGTTGACTAATAATAAATTGACAATTAGAACTGTCAAAAAAAAGGACTGTCAATGAAAACATTGCTTTTATTAACGCCCGTAGAAATAAAATTATGCTTAATCTGGTAACACTGCTACAGAAGTAAATTAAAAAAAATAATATCCACACAAAATCTTGGTGGTCCCCTGTAGTATAACGAGAAACGTAAAATGATAAGACCTGGATTGTGCAATAAACAATCATAAGTAGAATCATAATCAACTAATATCGACTTGAAAATTCATTTAATGTCAAAATTAATTATTTTACTAATATGTTTAATTTTATTTAGTAGTTTTATGACGAATTTAGCACACGATGAGCCTATAGTTGGAGTTTTGTCGCTTGAAACTTTTGGTATTCGTAAATACTTTGACGATGCGGGAGAAACTTATAAAAGTTATATTTCTGCATCATACGTGAAGGTTTTGGAAAGTGCGGGAATTCGCGTTGTTCCTGTTTGGTAAGTAAAATAGTATACAATAGCTACTTATCATTCAACTAAGAACTTAAATTATTCTCAGTTAACTGTCAGTTTTATACTTCCGATTGGTTAGATTTGACAGTTAACTGAGTATAATCTGAGTTCTCAGTTGGATGGTAAGTAGCTTATGAGTTGAGTTCTCAAGGTGCTCGGTTTAAATCCGGTCCGAAACCTTTTTATTTTTCCTGAAAATTTCAAGTCGATCGGATTATTCGTTCTTGAGTTATCGTGTCTTTAAAAATCATGACATCGGACAGACAGACGGACAAAAAAAAAACGAAAATGTCTTATTTTTTCATGAAACAAATTAATATCCAGAATTTTTTTTTTCTAGGACGATTTTTGAACATTTTGGAAAATTCCAAACTACCGTATAATATTCTAGCGCAGGCTGTGAATGACAACTTATTTGTAAACTGTTTTTCTTTTTACTTTTTAGGATTGGCCAGAACGATGAATATTATGAAAGGATTGTCAATTATACAAATGGGTAATTAAATTTCCGTGAATTATTTACTAATGCCTGCAAATATTTTTACTGTTTAAATGTTGTTATCAGTAATTTAATATTATTGCAAGAACTTGAAACGATTTTATACCGTGCGTGTCAAAAGTCCGACCCCTTTAACTTTTGAACTTCTTAAGGTATCAACTTGAAATTTGGACCACTTAAATAACATAATTTTTTTGGTAGATAACTATTCGATATTTTTTTTGGAATAATGGAGGCAGGGGATTTTTTTAATGGAAAGAGCGTCGTGTGATACCAGGTAGCAAGGGATGTTATATTACAAGAAATTAACATCACTTTTGGGTGTATTTTTAAACTAAATCATAACATCACATAATATTGAAAAATAACATGTATTTAACATCACATACAACGTAACACGTGAGACGTGACAACCATGTTATTTAATAACAAATATTTGGCAACGATGTAAATATATCGCATGTCACATATTAACGTGGCTTTCACGTGAATGTCATGTTATTTTGCTTCTCACCGACGTTCGAAGCAAAAAAATCGATATAAGATGATGTTGATAGAGTAAATTATTATAAGGAAATTGTATACACATTATACGATTTCCAATGGATAGGGGGCTCTGTCGGGCTTCTCAAGACCACGGACACGGATTAAAGGAATATATTCTCCGCTTAATCTGCAATTTCGTATTTAGAATCTATTTGTTTCAATCTGTGATTGTTTCAATTACTGATTGATTTTAAATCCGATTTTTTTTTATAGGGTTATAGCGTTTTTAATGGTTTTATCGAGGGTTTTATTTAGAAAAAGCTAATATCCTAGGATATTATTTAAATATTAAAGTACCAGGAACGGCATCCATAAGATATTAGATACAACAGCGCAGGAATGTGGATTTATGATGTCACAAACACGTTATTTTCGGGATGTCATTGTGTGATGTTATTAGGGGCGGACTTAGGACATCCCCACCATGCTACATTCTTGTTAAATGAGACTACAATCTTAACATCACATGTCACATATTAACGTGGCTTTCACGTGAATGTCATGTTATTTTGCTACCTGGGATACATATTTTTAAAGCTCATAAAATTCTCTATTAATTTTTGCAGATTATTATTACCTGGAGGTGCTACATATTTTAATGAAACGGGTGGTTATGGAGCTGCAGTAAAAAGTTTATATAAAATAGTAGTCAAGCATAACAAAAATAACATTTATTACCCGATTTTTGCTATTTGCCTTGGCATGCAAGCTATGTTTTATGCAGCCATGAATGGGTCCGATATTAGAACGAATTGTTATTGCAAAAAAGTTAGTTTACCACTCCATTTTAAAGATGGTAAGTGATTATGGAGGCACTAGGGATGACGCTATGGGGGTCATTTACATCTAAGTTTTCGCCAGCATAAAAAAATTGTAAATAAAAAACTCGGGGTTCCATTTAAAATAACGCGGGCCTTGGCATAAAACAAATATTTTTCCAAAGGCTCAGCCTTTAGCAAAAAAAAAAACATAAATTTTACAGGCCGAGCATAAAAAATATTTCTTAAAGAGCCCAATAAAATTCATTGGCAAATCGCTCTAATTTTATTCAAATTTAAAAGTTATTTTTTCAGAAGTCTGATCTTTAGGGGAGCCAGCAACCTTCCTGTACCCGGACCTGTGCTGGCTGTGTCCAGCACTTTTTCTAAGACATATATTTTTTTTATTATTTTAGATTATATGGAGAGCAAAATGTTTAAACAGATACCTGTAGATATAGTAAATATATTAAAAAGTAAAAATGTAACTTATAATTACCATAAGTACTGCATAACTGAAAAAACACTAAAGTCACATAGACTAGATGAAGAATGGAAAGTATTATCAACAAACAAAGATGTGAACAATGTTACATTTGTTTCTTCAGTAGAATCAAAAAAATATCCTTTTTATCTAATACAGTTTCACCCTGAAAAAAATAATTTTGAATTTAAGCCGCATATTGGAATATCGCATACAATGGATGCCATAAAAGCAACGCAATATTTTGCTGATTTTTTTAGCGATGAATGTCGGAAAAATGAAAATAAATTTCCAAATATTAGCGTGGAACAGAACTCATTGATTTATAATTATCATCCTATATTTACTGGAAAAACTAATAGTTCTTATTATGAAACATATTTATTTAAACAAGATGATTTTATAAATAATCAATTAAAATAGACACCTTAAAAAATATATATACATATTTTTAAGCTATTTTTTTAATATTCCCAAGGAAATTATAATTTACCAAAAGTTAAAATTTATATAAAGGGCTCAATAAAGGGTGTTTTGTAACCCAACTTTCAACTGTTTCAGAAAAGTTTTATATATTTTTAGGGTTCTGTACCTCAAACACGAATATTATTCAAAAACTAAAATTCCCCATTTAAGTGTAAGGAAGAAATAAACCGTATAAAGTCTTATAGGATTTTTTTTTCTAAATTGCATGTAAATTTCAGATATAAATATTAATTAAAAAATAGTAGTGAAAAAACTTTTTTATTATTAATCTCTCAGAAAATTTTATTTCTGATATAATTTAGTGTATAATCCTACCACGGTTCGCTCCTCAGTGAAAATAACCAAAAGTCGAGTTCACGACTTGAAATAGCCAATAAACAATACTGTAGAACTGAATATATATATATATTACTACTATATATATTTGCTCGACTTTAACAATTTACCAGACAATTGATGGATATCTCTTGGAACTGATTGATTGATCCATCAGATCTACATCAGCTGTCTGACTGGGCATTTAAATGTCTAATGCATATCTGACATGGAAGTCAGTTCATTCATTTTTTATTTAATTTATTTAGTCATACATTACAGGTAAAGGTCTACAGAGCCTTAATTACAGGGTGCCCACAGATCGGGGAAGTTGGGAAAATCAGGGAATTTGGTCAACTTTAAAAAATTAGGGAAATCGAAATTAAACTCAAAAACGAGCAAAATAAATATTATTTAATTTTTAAATTTTTGAAAAAACTTATATTAATCATAGTGAGAAATATTCTTTTGTTTAAATGTTTATGTTTAGCTCCCTTCACGTCTTTAAAAAACTTTTTTGTATGTGGGTATTGAAATCAGGGAAAATCCATCCATCGGGGAAATCTTATTTTGCAAATCTTGTGGTCACCCTGCATTAGATGTACTGTGTGTGTGTTGTCTTGGTTCATTTTCCCTCTTTTGTGGTCGATAAAGACTGCAAACTGACCTTTCCACTTTAGCAGCCTGTGGCCTTTCTTACCGAAGCTTTTTATTAAAGACTCCGGGCTTCTTTAGTGGTTTGGTCGACCTGTAGTCCGTAAATTTACTTATTGTTCACAGTTTTAATTTTTTACCTTCTGTTCCAGATTCGATTTATTTAACAATCTAAGGACTTAATTATACAGAAAATTGCATGATTGTGAATACAATTTTTTTGTGTTTTGTACTTCATTAAAAATAAGGATACTAGGATATTAAAAAGTTCTTGTTTTAATTTTTAACTATGAATATATCCACGGTGGTAAATTCCTTAAAATTGGTTTAGTAGTTCAAATGTATCATTAAACCTAACCTCAACTTATTCAGGCTTGCCAACAGCGGAACATAACTATCCCTAGAGTATTTAAAGTTGGCAACATTGATTTTTAGCAATGTTGCCAACAGTGAAAGTTTAACGCAAAAAATGTCATATACTATTTTAAGGGGTTATAACTCAAAAAGTACGAGCTATCTAAAAAATTCTTTCGGATTTGAAATTAGGAGGGCCAAATCTAAGTTTAATAAATGTAATATGTTTGATTCGGTAAGTGAAAAATGTATTTTTTGGGGACCCTATTTCACCACCTTTTCGGAGGTTCTAGCTTCCAAAGGAATCCGATATAGGACCTGGCGATTTGCAAATAGCTTAATTTGAATGTTCTTTAATACATATATAAAATACAGCCGCGAGAAAATAATGAAATAAACATGGCCACCAGCTCTTAGGCTATTAGCGTTTGGTTTATTTTGACACAAAGATCCAGATATAAAATAAAACGTTACCCACTGTAGATATTATGGCTGTTATAAATATTAAAGCATATAGACAAATAATATATAAATATGTAGCATATATAGATATATGAAATCAATAATTTTTTTAAATTACAATGTAATAATAATAATTTGTGAATATATAGTATTTAGTTTATTTTAAGCTTTTTGAGTTACATTTAAGATGTTCTATACAGTGTACCTTAGCCTGTAAGTAAAAAAATAGCCAGCGTTACAAATAATAATATTCCTAAACAGGTTGGAAACAAATAGCTTTAAAGAAAGAAACGAAAAAGCTTCATTAAAAATATATATAATGTATTTTTCACCAGAAAGCTGTTTTTGGGTCCTGTTGGATTTGGATCAAAGAGGGTCTCTTTAGTCCAAATCCGAATGGTTTTGTTAGTTGTAGTTGTATATGATTTTATCTTATACAATATGTCTTTTATATTTTAATAAAAAAATAAAATCATGATTTTATATTTGTAAAGCTTATAAATATATATCTTTACAACCTGGTTGTACCATTGTTTAATCATTATGATTTAGCGACTTTTAATACCACTAGTGCAATAATTATTTTTCTAAAGTACCTAAGAATACATTTTATATTAATATTAAGTTTTATGATAGTTTTAGATAAAATCTTGCATATTATACATATGAAAATCACAACATTTATCTGGGGGGGTGCTCAGCCCCCCCTGGCATGATTTTGAGCATCCCCAGCGAAATAAACTCTAAGCATTCCCACAGGGGGTGCTTGTGTCGAAACAGAAGCTACCTTACATTAAAAAATATTAATACTGTGAGTAATGTAAATTGAGGCGTAAAGGGAAACTGGTCAGTTGTTAACTTGGGAAAATTTGAATGTTGGGAATTTGCCAGAGGTGAGGACCTTTTTTTAAGTCATCAAAATTTTACAGTCAGGGGTAAGCTGTTGTTTTTATTTAGAAAATTTATCAATTTTTAAATTTTATTTGGGAAATATTTGCTTTGCCCCAACACCCAACCAAATGCTTCAGAGCACCACTGAAAATATTATAAAAATTTCCTGTCAGGGGGTGCTCAGCACCTACATATTTTTTTATTACCTTGATCAAAAACAATTTTTGAAAAAAAACGAATATTTTTTTTTGTTTTAAAAAAATATTCATCTTCTCAAAAAAAAATATATAATATAATAATATATTTTGAATTTTTTTTTCTTCTCATTTTTTTTCGTGTTTTAAGTGACCTGACATGGAGGTCCTGCAGGCGCTTTAAGTAAAATATAGTTTAGTGTCCATTTACTTTATTTTTTAAATTCTAAAAGTCCCCGCGAAATAAATACCTCGATTCAAGCTTTGCTACATAATCGGTATCTGAATTGCGAAAACTGTTAAAAACATTAAAATAAATGTATTAACAACGAGCTGCTCATTCACCATTTTTGTCTTTCACAGTTTTTCACACAGATGTCGCGATTTTAAACTCTTCGAAGCAATGGCGCCAAAAGCAGATGTCCATTTACATTGAAGTTCAGCATTTATGGCTAAATTATGGTTTAAGTTGAAGATATTATTGTGCAGGTATGTGCAGTTTTTCGCATTAGACTCCTATTAATCATTGTAAATGTTTTTACGTTTTATAATAAAATTTTCGACGTAGAATTTTCCTGGTTTTCAAGAAGTTTTAACGTATTCAGGGATCGAAATTGAGTATAATTCCCTCTTAAATTATATAAATTTAATAAAATCGACAAGGTTCGTGTAAAAATTGTATTAATTTATTAAATACTTATCAACATTTTTGATTTCCCCCGGAAAAGAAAAATTTCGCTGACGTCAATCTGCGCAAGGGGTTTGCGCAGCGTCGAATCTTGAACGCGTCGAAAATGGTCGCTGCGAAGAAGAGAGCTCGCCATTTCAAGTTAAATCAACGTTTTTATTGTTCAGGTAAATTCTATTTTTGTATTTAAACCTTTATTACCACTTCGAAAATATTTATACGTCTTCCTGTAATGTTTTTCTCCTAATTATGCATAATCGCAGCAAAGAGGCTTGCAACAGCACACCATTGTTTTTCTCACAGGTAGGCTTTTCTAAATGGGTGGGTTTTCTGTAGTATTATGCGTCTTTTATGAAGTTTTAATGCATTCAAAGGTTGTATTTGCTTTTAAGTTACATAAATTCAATAAAATCGGTCTTTTTTTTTAAGCAGGCTTTGACATGCGCAAGTCGTCTGCGCAGCGTCACTTTTGTGGCCGCCAAGCTCTTTCCGGTAGAAGCTTACACAATGTAGCATTTATTTCCAAATATCGTTCAAATTTACGTTTTTATTATTCAGGTATGTGAAATTTTTGTATTTGGACTTTAATTAACTCTTTGTAAATGTTTTTACGTTTTTCCGATATGTTTTTCATATATGTTTTTCCTTATAATTTTGTATCATTGCAGCAAAGCTTTTTGCACAACTCTTGCTTTTCTGTAGTATTCTGGGTCTTTTAAGAAGTATAATTGCATTTAACGTTTGTATTTTAGATAGTAAGTTGACTATGTTTGTTTTTAATTTATATAAATTCAACAAAATCGATTTTTTGAGTGTTTTGAGGCAAGCGGGGGTGTTCTGTCGTGACTTCTCTATTATAGTGACGGATATATGCGCAAAGGATTGGCACAGCCTCTTTTCTTTTGTTGCAATGTACAGAAGCTATAGCTTGTGTACATTGCAACAAAAGAAATGAAGCTGTGAAAATTCTTTTCGCATATGTGCGTCACTATAATAGAGACGGCACCGCTTGCCTCAAAACACTTTCAAGAAATTGATTTTGATGAATTTATATAATTTAAAAACATATAGTCAAATTCCTATCTAAAATACAACCGTTGAATGCAACTTAAAAGACCCAGAATACTACCCAAAGCTTTGCTATAGCACAGTGAGGCATTCATAGCTACATATCATTTAAATTCACAATTTTATTATTCAGCTTTGTGCAGTTTTTGTATTTCGGTCCTTATTGATTTTTTGTGAATATTTTCGGATGCTTTTTTCTTTCCTATTTGCCTTTTTGCAAATCATCAGTTCTTCAATTGCCATGGGTTTCCCTTTTTTTACCAAATATAGGTATTCTAATTTTTTTTTTGGGCAAAATATATTTTGAATTTTTTTTAGGTTGAGTTTAATTTTTTTGAAAGCTCGCTTTAACTTAGTTTAATTTTTATTAATTCTGAGCCAGTCATAAATAGTCATCCCAGGGGTGTCGCAAATACGGACACTAGATCTAGGTCTTTGGCAAGTCTTTTGCCTTGCTGACTTAAGGCCTACATCTAGTGTCCCCAGTCGCAGAGGCATCCAGTGTGCCTCTCTTGTGAGGATCTTTGCGACGTACTATGGGGTAATTGACCCAAAAAGTTAAAATTTTTGAATTATTTTTTGGTATCTTTCAAAATTTCGTCCAAAAATGTTTAATTTTTTTTGCGTTGTGTGACGTTTTATGTCAATATAAATCAATTGCAAGCAAAAAAAAGCATTTGTCGCTCGATCGATTGGGGAACGTTCAAGTATTACGTAACGCATATTTTGATCATTGATCTAAAACGCACCAGGCGCGTAGATATGGGAGGGGGGGGATAGAGGGGGTATATAAAGAGAGCCGCCAAATTTTGTAGAAGCGCTCAGGGATAAAGCTTTTTTTTGGAGGTTGTTTTTTTTTTGTTTTGATTTGATAGGGGTGCCAATTTTTGTAGGAACGCTTAGGGACAAAGCTGCTCTTTTTTCGGAGGGTGATTTTTTGACTTGGTAGGTGCGCCAAATTTTGTAGAAGCGTTCAGGGATAAACCTTTTTTTTCAGAGACTTTTTTAAATTTTGTTTTGATATAAATATATATTGAAAATAATCCTCGTTTATATTTTTAAAAAATTATTTTTTTCTTAATTTCATTGCATGGTTCCCTTTCTATAACTTAAAAACACAGGTCGAATCGAAGTATTCATTTACCAAGGGAAAACAAAAATTAGAATTTTGTTTTTTTTTTAATGTACATACTTCAAACTATAGTTCTCCGAGTATTTCTCTTTTTACATAGTGATTCACTTAAAATATAAAAAAAATTATAACAATATTTTTTATATTTTTTTATAAAAATTCTCTTTTCACGTTCCAAGTAAATCACTATGTAAAAACAGCGTCGACACGACAGTCCGGTTTGTTATAGTTTAAAGTGTCTTTAAAAAATATATTTTTTAACTCTAATATTTGCTTGCCCCTGGTTAATGAATACTTCGATCCGACCAGTGCTTATAAAGCACGAATAAAAACAACAAAAAACTGAAATTAGCAAACTTTTCTTTTTCTAAATTCAACTCAGTCCTAAACTTAAGTTGATTAAATCTAATCGGCACCATATTTAATCTATCTAAATCAAAGTTAAAGGCCAAAAATGGTTTTTGACACTTTCAGGCCCATTTTTCTTAAAATCCTGTGTACATAGACAAATTCTGAAGCCAGATTAGGAGTCAGCGCTTCAAAATGTAAATAATTTTAAAGCTTTACTAAATGAATCATTTCAAGTTATTTTTAGACGAAGCGCTGCGCTGGGCCGTAAATTGGGCGGCGGGCACTATATAAGTCGGCGGCGGCGCGCACGCACACCTTTAGCCAGACCCCCCGTTGGTTGTTGAAATATATTTTCCGTGACCATGTGTTATTATAAGGGATAATTTTTTATTTTGTTCAATTTTGTTCAGTTTTGTCCAAATTTGTTTGGTTATGTCCACCGACAATCTAAAAAGGGTGGACTTTTTCACTTCCCAGTATGTATGTTAATTTGTTGTATTTTTTTTTCAGATTTAGTTTCAATAAGCAGAGGATCAGTCGGGAGCAGTTTAAAAAAAAAATGCGTTTTTATCTTTTTTGTGAATAATTAAAGGCATCCCCAAAAAATCATCGCCAAATACGGAAAAATGGTTTTTCATCAAAAATTACAGGTCTTTAAAATGGTAGCTTCCCTAAATGACCCTCATTGAAGTTACAATACCTCAGTTTTTACGTGGTAGGATATATTTTTATAATAAAAAATACTAACTAAAAAAATATTTTTTTTGTCTGTCCACAGAAATTTTTGAGGATAACTCGAAAAGAATTTGAGCTAAAGACTAAAAAAGTCAGCGCTTCAAAATGTATAAGAATAGTATAGGACGGGATACGTCAGACCTAAGGGTGTGCGCCGCGAAGATTTTCGCGGCGTGACGCTGCGCCTGCTAAAATTATTTTGTTAAAGAAAATTTTAAGTAAAAGAGAAAAATAATTTTAAAGCTTTACCAAATGAATCATTTTGTTATTTTCAGACGGCGTGCTGCGCTGGGCCGTAAATTTGGCGGCGGGACACTATGTATGTCGGCGGCGGCGCGCACGCACACCTTTAGCCAACCCAAGTTGGTTGTTAAAATATTTTTTCCGTGACCATCAGTTATTATAAGGGATAATTTTTGATTTTGTCCAGTTTTGTCCAATTTTGTCCGTTTTTTTCCACCGGCCTGGACAATTTTAAAAAAGTGGACTTTTCACAACCCGGTATGTATGTTAATTTGTTGTATTTTTTTTTCAGATTTAGTTTCAATAAGCAGAGGAGCAGTCGAAAGCAGTTTTCAAAAAAATGCGTTTTTATCTTTTTTGTGAGTAATTAAAGGCATCCCCAAAAAATCTTCGCCAAATACGGAAAAATGGTTTCTTATCAAAAATTACAGGTCTCTAAAATGGTAGCTTCCCTGAAGGACCCTCATTGGTGTTACAAGGCCTCAGTTTTTACGTGGTAAGATATAATAATATATTTTTATAATAACAAATACTAACTAAAAAAATATTTTTTTAGTCTGGAGAAATTTTTTACGATAACTCGAAACCAATTTAAGCTAAAGACTCGAAAATAAAATACATACTAAAAGTTAAAATTTTCTCCTGTTCGGAAAAATTTATGACTGATAACCAGTACCCGGCGTATTTCCAGTTATAGTCCTGTCTTCAGGTCAATAAAAGAGCCTTTACCTGGAAATAATTTAGGGAGTTTTGAATTTTGGTTTATTGAGTAGGGTTAAGGCCGCAAATAAAAAAAAACAATTTTTCGATGTTGAACTCGATTTGGAACTGTCATTTTTTTAACAAAAAACGGGTTTTTCAAAATACTTCAAGATCAGTGCAACTTAGGACAAAAAACGTTTTATATGAAAATATAGAGGGCCAATTTTACAACATTTTTTGTTCCATGTATTTTTTGTACGATTTATAGCTTATTCACGGCACCGCCTTAATTGTTAGTTACACTGTAGGTTTTTAGATTTATAATTTCGTTTTTTCGAAAAGCCAAAGTTTTTCTTTACGTCTCGGTTAGGAAGGTTTTTTTATACTTAATACAATGGTTATTTTTAATAGAAAATCGATTTACTCAAGATAATGGGGCACAAATGTGTGAATTTTTACCCCAAATGTTCTAAGGGGCATGCCTAACTGACTCAAAGAAAAGCACGAATAAAAACAAAAAAAAACTGAAATTAGCAAACTTTTCTTTTTCTAAATTCAACTCAGGCTTAAACTTAAGTTGATGAATTCAAATCGGCACCATATTTAATCTATCTTAATCAAAGTTAAAGGCCAAAAATTATTTTTGACATTTTCAGGCTCATTTTTCTTAAAATCCTGTGTACATAGACAAATTCTGAAGCCAGATTAGGAGTCAGCGATACAAAATGTAAATAATTTTAAAGCTTTACCAAATGAATCATTTTAAGTTATTGCCAGACGGCGCGCTGCACCGGGCCGTAAATTGGGCGGCGGGGCACTATATATGTCGGTGGCGGCGCGCACTCACACCTTTAGCCAGTTGGTTGTTGAAATATTTTTTCCGTGACCATGTGTTATTATAAGGGATAATTTTTGATTTTGTAAAGTTTTGTCCAATTTTGTTCAGTTTTGTCCAAATTTGTCCGGTTTTGTCCACAATCTAAAAAAGTGGACTTTTTCACTTCCCTGTATGTATGTTAATTTGTTGTATTTTTTTTTCAGATTTAGTTTCAATAAGCAGAGGAGCAGTCGGGAGCAGTTTTCAAAAAAAATGCGTTTTTATCTTTTTTGTGAGTAATTAAAGGTATCCCCAAAAAATCTTCGCCAAATACGGAAAAATGGTTTTTCATCAAAAAATACAGGTCTTTAAAATGGTAGATTCCCTGAAGGACCCTCATTGATGTTACAAGGCCTCAGTTTTTACGTGGTAAGATATGATAATATATTTTTATAATAAAAAATACCAACTAAAAAAATATTTTTTTCGTCTGTCCGCAGAAATTTTTGACGATAACTCGAAAACAATTTGAGCTAAAGACTAGGAGTCAGCGCTTCAAAAAGTATAAGAATAGTATTAGAATAGAATAGAATAGAACTTTATTAGTGTTTATACTTTCGTTTACACAAGTCATGTCATATTAAAATAAGTAATTTAAATAAATAATACAATACAATAAAAATACAATACGATACATTCACGTACAAAAAATACAATAATATACAGCCATTAAAATTAAAATCATAAAGATTGCAAAAGGGCTCCTATCTCCAGAAACTCACATGTCATACAATGCCTGTGAAACTAAGAATCCTTTTATTGTACTCTTGAATTTTCGCACAGATAACCTTTTTATGTGAGTGGGCAAGAAGTTTGGCGGCGGGACACTATGTATGTCGATGGCGGCGCGCACGCCCACCTACAGCCAGACCCCAGTTGGTTGTTGAAATATTTTTTCTGTGACCATGTGTTATTATAAGGGATAATTTTTGATTTTGTCCAATTTTGTACGGTTTTGTCCACCGGCCTGGACAATTTTAAAAAAGTGGACTTTTCACAACCCTGTATGTATGTTAATTTGTTGTATTTTTTTTAGATTTAGTTTCAATAAGCAGAGGAGCAGTCGGGAGCAGTTTTCAAAAAAAAAGGGGTTTTTATCTTTTTTGTCAGTAATTAAAGGTATCCCCAAAAAATCTTCGCCAAATACGGAAAAATGGTTTTTCATCAAAAATTACAGGTCTTTAAAATGGTAGCTTCCCTGAAGGACCCTCATTAATGTTACAAGGCCTCAGTTTTTACGTGGTAAGATATAATAATATATTTTTATAATAACAAATACTAACTAAAAAAAATATTTTTTTAGTCTGGAGAAATTTTTGACGATAACTCGAAAACAATTTGAGCTAAAGACTCGAAAATAAAATACATACTAAAAATTCAAATTTTCTCCTGTCCGGAAAAATTTATGACTAATAAACAGTACCCGGCTTATTTGCAGTTATAGTCCAGTCTTCAGGACAATAAAAGAGCCTTTACCTGAAAATAATTCAGGGAGTTTTGATTTTTGGTTTATTGAGTAGGGTTAGGGCCGAAAATAATAAAACAACTTTTCGATTTGGAACTGTCATTTTTTTAACTTATTTTTCACAAAAAACGGGCTTTTCAAATAGCTATAAGTCGTACAAAAAAATACATGGAACAATTTTTTTTTCTAAATTTGGCCCTCTTTATTTTTATATAAAACATTTTTTTTCCTAGGATGCACGGATCTTGAGATATTTTAAAAAATCAGTTTTTTGAAAAATACGTTTAAAAATGACAGTTCCAAATCGAGTTCAACGTCGCAAAATTGGTTTTTATTTTCGGCCTTAAACCCTACTCGATGAGTTCGAAAATCGGGATTTTTTTTCGACATAAAGTAACTTGCAGCTGCAAGTATACTCTAGAAAGCTGCTTTAAGCATTATGTATCTTGTTATAATTAATAACAATCCTTACTTTTTGTAATATTGTTTGTTTTTTTTTCAGGTTCAATGTTCATTATTTGAAGAAAGATTAATATGAAACTGGATAAACTGGAGTAGATATTTCGCTGCACAACTATGTAGTATTATTTACCTGGACACCTATTTTATCACCTAAGCAGCTATTTTTTTCACCTAGTCCAACTCCTTTTCTATCAAAACTTTTTTTTAAGATTTTATCATGTAAAATTTATATGTGGATGTAATATGTAAAAAACTGTACAAGCCTATTCCTTACTAAATTGATGGACATAAATCATCATATTCCAGTGTAAAACGAGAAGTCAAACTCAACAGGACAAAAAAAAGAGGTGGGTTTATATGATCATGACAATTTTGAATTGGGGTCTTTGAATGAAGTGGCATTATTTTTCAACGAAAGATTAATTTCACTTTATTCAGAGTCCCTAATTTAATTACTGTGGTGATTGTATACATCCACTTAAAGGTAAAAAGTTAAAACAGCAGCTTTTGTGAACAATATTTAAATTTGCATATTCTCTGGCCAGTAACTGGAGGGTGATAGCAATGGGTTAACTTTGTGTTCAATGAATTGTAAACGGCTAAACTCTCAATAACCCAAACTAGCACGAGTGTCTTTATTTTTATTATTTATATTATTATTATTATTATCGTATATCATTAATGACATCTATTGAGCGGCGAGATCGCCGAAGTATTCCGTGTCAATAATTTACGTATTGAATTACTTATACTGGGGGCTTGCTAATAAATACATTTTATTCTCAGGTTCTTATAAAGATACTTGTTCTTTTATGGGAAACATGCCATTGGATATGGTACTGGTTGAGTGCTAGACAGGACCTTCCGACTGAGTATGATTCAGTCCGTAGCGCCTTTCAGTACACAGTATATTTAATTCATTGGCGGCGCATGCAGGTGGGCAAACTAACCTTTTGGAATAGCGTCGTATTTCCATGTACTTGGAAGCGTACGGCACCTTTCCACCCGCTCAAAAGTGCTTCGGTGCTTTTGGTAAGGTAACTGGGGATCGCAGAGGCGATTGTGGCCTGGATAGGGAAAATTGGTGCCTTTGTGATCACGAAATCGAGGGTATGGGGTCAACTTATTGGAGGACCCTAAAATAAGGCTCCTGCTAGAATGTTCCAAAACAATTTTGTAGTTCTTCCGGAAGGAATATTATGGAATTTTTTGCAACACTTTTAGTAGTTGTCTTAGTTTAGACTTCTGAGAATAGCGACCGGACACCGTGGTAACATTCGTGACCAAATCAAACGTATCAATTGTGTCAATTTCTAATCGCCCGTATGGGGGAAACGGTTGTTTTTGATGCCTATCTTGACTTGTTTTGCTTCAGAGGAAATGCCTTATAGTGTAAGTTTCTCGCCTGTGGGGGATTTTCTCTGCAGAGGAATTCAGGTTTTAGTCACTTTTGCCTTTTGTCGAGATCCTTAGCCAGAACCGTTATCTTCCTCAACGGGACGAGGGACTTAGACAAGGAATTGTCATACAACATGGTATATCTAGTGTTTATCCAGTGCACATCCATTTCGCATGTTCATTGGACAACCAAATGCCCGACTTTAACAATTTACCAGACAATTGATGGATATCTCTTGGAACTAATTGATTGATCCATCAGATCTACATCAGCTGTCTGACTGGGCATTTAAATGTCTAATGCATATCTGAAATGGAAGTCAGTTCATTCATTTTTTATTTAATTTATTTAGTCATACATTACAGGTAAAGGTCTACAGAGCCTTAATTACAGGGTGCCCACAGATCGGGGAAAATCAGGGAATTTGGTCAACTTTAAAAAATTAGGGAAATCGAAATTAAACTCAAAAACGAGCAAAATAAATATTATTTAATTTTTAAATTTTTGAAAAAACTTTTATTAATCATAGTGAGAAATATTCTTTTGTTTAAATGTTTATGTTTAGCTCCCTTCACGTCTTTAAAAAACTTTTTTGTATGTGGGTATTGAAATCAGGGAAAATCCATCCATCGGGGAAATCTTATTTTGCAAATCTTGTGGTCACCCTGCATTAGATGTACTGTGATTGTGTGTGTTGTCTTGGTTCATTTTCCCTCTTTTGTGGTCGATAAAGACTGCAAACTGACCTTTCCACTTTAGCAGCCTGTGGCCTTTCTTACCGAAGCTTTTTATTAAAGACTCCGGGCTTCTTTAGTGGTTTGGTCGACCTGTAGTCCGTAAATTTACTTATTGTTCACAGTTTTAATTTTTTACCTTTTGTTCCAGATTCGATTTATTTAACTATCTAAGGACTTAATTATACAGAAAATTGCATGATTGTGAATACAATTTTTTTTGTGTTTTGTACTAAATTATAAATAAAGATACTAGGATATTAAAAAATTTGTTTTAATTTTTAACTACGAATTTATCCGCGGTGGTAAATTCCTTAAAATTGGTTTAAATCCCCCCTAGTAGTTCAAATGTAACCTCAACTTATTCAGGCTTGCCAATAGCGAAACATAACTATCCCTAGAGTTTTTAAAGTTGGCAACATTGAATTTTAGCATTCAGGCTTGCCAATAGCGGAACAAAACTATCCCTAGAGTATTTAAAGTTGGCAACATTGATTTTAGCATTCAGGCTTGCCAATAGCGGAACATAACTATCCCTAGAGTTTTTAAAGTTGGCAACATTGAATTTTAGCATTCAGGCT